>CM070079.1:11868832-12468832 GCA_036250285.1 Pyrocoelia pectoralis
TAGTAACAAAATGTCGAGACGAAGACCCTATACCTAAACCCAGCCATTTCTGAATTCTGGAAAATTGCCCCGGACAGATATGGGGGATGGGAGAGAAAATATTCGACAGTGACGTGAGGAGGAGAGGTTTGTTATATGAAAAGCTAGTGAAAAGTGCCATGTTATATGGTGCAGAGTTGTGGGGTTGGAGGGAGTGGGAGGTATTGGAAAGAGTACAGGAGAGATGTTGGAGATGAGTAATGGGATTGGAGAGGGAGACCCCTGGTTATCTAGTGATGGAAGAGGTGAAGGGTGAAAAAATAAGAGTGCAGACAGGGAAAATGGCGATGAAGTACAAAGAGGGCCTGGAGAGGAGGGGGAGCTGTTGCAATGTTGCTGGGAAGAGGTGAAGAAAGGCAAGCTGAAGTATGGTCAGGATGTCAAAAACCTCTACAACTTTACGCGATCTGTTATTGTCAATAATTTCTTTGGTAAGCATCTCGGTTCTTTCGATACACTGATCCTATCCATTAAGCCATTATGTGAGTGTAGCTCGGGCACATCAAACAATCCCTAGACATAAAATATGGTTGTTCGATACAACTTTAGATAATGTTACTATATGTACCTTCCCTGTATTAAATACATTTGCATTGTACTTTGCAGTTGGTGGTGAGTTAAAGGTCGAAGTTAATGTTGACCAAGTAGAAATCTTTGAATTGGTTCGTCTAAAGAGGTTATAAGGGTGATTGTTTAGAAGTCTCTTCATTTTGACATGTGTGAAGATAGCGACGATCATTTCGACGCTGGACGTCAAACGGACGTCATCCACCAGTATGCGTATAACGAAATGCCCTATAAGCTATTATGGTTACAACGGTACATACTCTAAATCCATCCCTGGAAAGTACGTACCTTGAGTTTCCATTTACATCTTTGCCAATTTTGATTCAAATCGGTCAAGCGGTTTAACTTCTAACCCAAAGTCCAAATACCATTTTTTATTAATTTAACCCAAGACCATTGATTATACACAACACAAATACAAAGACTATCCTTCCCCCGTAGACAGCTACATAATAGGTGTTTTCTTTTTGCATCGCCACAGGGTTGGGCACATGCACAATTATCACGTGATTAAAGTGCCTTGCGTCATAAGACATTTCTGCTTCAGGTTAATACAAAACTTAAAATAAAGCTTTTACAACAAATAGGTGTGCCGCACTATCGTCAGCAGCGGTCTTTCGGTGTACCGGCGCGAGGTGTGCCGCACTATCGTCAGCAGCGGAGTTTCAGTGTACCGGCGCGAGGTGTGCCGCACTATCGTCAGCAGCGGACTTTCGGTGGACCGCACTATCGTCAGCAGCGGTCTTTCGGCGCGAGGTGTGTCGCTATCGGTCAGCAGACAGTAGAACCTCTACACTATGAGAGCAGTAGAGTTCTGATTCTTCCCAGCTACGGACCGCGCTTATAAAGGGAAGCGGGCGCTTCCCATTGGTCCGTGCGCGTGGGGATTTTCGTGTGAGTGGGGTCTGCGCGCGAGTGGGGGTTTGCGCGTAAGTGGGATTCGGATGTGGCACACGTACACGTACAGGTACCGTGCACCACAGTTTAATATAATTTCGATATATGGTCCTTAAATACATCTATTATTTTTCTTAGCAACATTGTGATGTCACAGAGACCAGGTTTCGCGCGTTTACCTACATAATAACGAACCTAACTCCATCTGTATCTACGTTGTGTAACTAAAAGAGAGCGCCAACCAAGATGGCGGTTCCCTAGATGGCGCTTATCAAGACCTGTGAAGTTGTAGGATGGAGGAAAACAAACAAGCAGTTAAAATGAACGTGAATACATGTGATAAAATAAAAACCCTAAAATTTTAATAAATCATATTTACCGCCAAAAAGAGAAAGCCATGTTCACCTGTAACTGGGCGAAGGAAGGACGTGGTAAAGAAACGTTCGGTAATGTTCCCGAGGAACTAAATACACAAATTAAACAACACACACAGTGGCGCGTTATCCCATGGGCGAATTGGGCATTTGCCCGGGGTCTCCAACGTCAGGGGGGCCTCGGAGAGGTGGAGATATATATTAGATTATACCTTTAAATAAATAAAAAACTTATATAAAGCAAAAATTTCTTGCAAAGAAGTAATGTTACTTTTCTAAGAAAAATACTAAACGTACACGGGACACCGGGCGGAACACGTCTTAGAAAGAATAGCATAGTAAAATTACGCCTCTACGGCGCCGGCGGCGGTCATATAACGACTAACGAAACAATCTACTTGGCGCCTTAATTGAATGTCGTTGATTGGATAGGTAACGGTTTTCATTGTATATCGCTCAATTCTAAATACGATCTGTTAGTATTCGCTCAGTGTGCGGCGGTTGTAGAAAGTGCATAGAAGTAAAATATACGTTATTTATAGACAGTTTCATTCTTTCATTTGATAAATTAAGTATTACTCCTAATATTTTAATTTATATTCCTTATTATTTAATGCGAAAAAAATACACTACACATAAGGGAGGGGGGGCCCCAATTAAATTTTTCCCCGGGGCCTCATGAAGTCATAACGCGCCGCTGAACACACACAAAGAAATATGATGGAGTGAGAGAGACAACAGTAACATAAAAATACCTACAATGAAAACCCACATAACAGTCATCAAATTCAATTATGTAAGTAATACAAAACAAAAAACTGTGTACACTTGGTACTCAAGGCCACAAACTGAAATGCCCACTACTTATACTCCCTCCCCTTGTTCGTCAACTACCACATTCACGCGGATTCACTAGACATACAAAAGCACGTAGTATAAATAGTAGTCGAACCCCTCCGAAAAGTACAGACTGACCTGGATTCGGACTTAATCTGCTAACGTTGTAATTTCGAGATGATTACTAACTTGCTATTTATAATGCCCAGCATTTACCTCTGCAAGGACGGAATATACAATCAGTAGTTACATCCACATAAATGAGGGAGTACGTTAACAACCCCAAGTTTCAAGCAAGTGTGCCGCTCTTGTTGAGAAACGAGTGTATACATGATAAAACAAAGAACATTAAAATTAAATTAAAATAACTGAATTCAAGATTTTAACGCATAGAAACCTTTCGCCCCTAATTATACACATGATATAAAAATAAATAAAGATGGACGCCAACACAACGGTAATTTGGGTAAACAGCAAATATAAATGGTTGATTTAAACAATTGATAAAACAGATGAAATTCATGCATTAAGTACCTTTTTGGATGGAAATCAACACACACAAAAATAGAAATTCACAAATATAATATAAGAAAAATACCTGTTGCTTCTTTAAAACGCAGGATCAGATAAACCCACCCCCCTTTCTCACCCCTAACCACAACCCTGCTTCTCACCTCTAACTATCACTCTCTTTTTCTTTTCATCCCCTTTTCTCTGTTCATTCTTTGACTGTCTCCACTCATGCCAAAGTCTTGATTTTTTGATAGCTCTTGAAATAAGTCATGTACCGAACGTTGTCGTAAGATTAGTACACCCTGTATGATAAAAACAATGGATGTATGTCGCTGCCCGCACCCTCACGCAATAAACCCGCCTTACAATCGTTGCTATGTCTTTAACTCTAGTAACTCTGTTATTTATTAACGAAATCGATCAAAATTTTACATTAAGATACTTGATACTTTTTTAAATGCGTGAGAATTTAAGTGATTGCGGAGACACCGAGACTTTCCCTAATATCGACGGATTTATGTTACCCCACTCATGGTCTGAGTTCAGTTTTTACATAGCTATAACTTTTATATTACTTTATCAAAATGGTTTATACTTGAATATAAGAGACCCTGTGTTATGTGCTTGGTTGCTTTAACTACAATAAAGTTGACATCTTATATATATAAAAATGAATCGCTATTTCCTTGGTCACGCCATAACTTGAGAACGACTTTACCGATTTCAGTCATCTTTTTTTTAAAATGTTTCTAATACTTTGTAGAAGGTTCTTACGGAAAGAAAAATTAAGAAAATTGCCCAGAAAATTGGAAAATTTCAGAAAACTTAACGCGTTTGACAGTTCGCCCATTTGACAGTTCGCGCGTTTGACAGTTCACGCGTCGCAAATGTCGTTTAACATCTGCATCGGTCGGCATCTATCGATCAAAAAATTCATTTAAGTATTCATTTCATGGTGTACAGTCCATTGGATTTGAACGTTTATCCAGTTTTGAGTTTGTTGAGTGATTTTTTTGGATAAGTGTTTGTTTATCGCAGTTAGTTCACCGCAATCCCGCTTAGTATTAAAATTAAAAATCGAGCGGAGGATAATGAAAATAGTAGCATTAGCATGCCCGAATTACGTTCGAGAGCGACAGGAAATGAACGTATAGAAGCTAATCAATTCAAAATCAATACAGCGTTTTGCGTTTTGCGTCGTGCGTCGGTGAAACCTCATTGGTTAATTTGAAATGATTGGGGCGAAACATTTTAAATTAACCAATGAGGTTTGACTGCCGCAACAACGCAAACCGCAAAACGCTGTAATGGAAATCCACCTTTACTGTGCGTTACGTAGTCACGCAAAAACAGGAAAAGTAGTCATGCAATTTTGCATAGTGGTTCAGGTACATAGGAGGGTTTAAAGCCATTAATTGAAGATGACTAATTTAAAATATTGTAAACAGAATCGTAACGTTTGTACTCTAAATTGGACAGATTGACTTGAGTGACTGTGCAAACAATGCGCGGTTGACATGTAGGTATGTCAAAATTGAGTTGACCCAAAAAAATGAAGTTGGAAGGTTTATTAGGGTTTATAATCGCTTATGAAGAGTTGCCTTTTTAAACGTTAATATTTCGAAAACAGTAAAATTTAGGAGTGGTGTATTAGAGAACCGTGTTAATAATCATGAGCAGATTTCGAAAATGTGACAATATACGCGGTGTTCTATTTAAAAAAACGATTCAAGATGGCGCTCAGCCGCCATTTTGTAACTTTTAGCCGTCATCTCTACATATTTAAAAGGATAAAGTGATGACTGACTGATCTATCTATCAACGCCCAGGCCAAACCAATGAACCTAGAAACTTGAAATTTTCAGTGAACCTTCCCCTGATGATGTAGGCACCCACTAAGAAGCGAATTTCGAAATTCATCTTCTAAGTGGGTCAAAATAAGGTTTAAAACTTTAAAATGGTTGAAGCGATCTATGTAACGGGGCCAGATGGAAATCTAAAAATTGCTCAAAGTATTGCAAAGTATTGAAATCCATGAGACACATATTTCACCTTTTTTCAAAAGTTACCCTCTAAGGGTTCCAAATTAAGGGATGAAATTTTACATCTTTATATGTATACATATAAAAATGAATTGACCTTTGTGTGTCTCATAAAAACTCGAGAACGGCTGAATCGATTTGACTAATTTTGGTTTTAAAGTATTTGTAGAAGTACAAGGAAGGTTTAAAAGGTGAGACATAAGCCCTAGGAGTTTAGGGCTTCGCCCCTATGGGTTTCAAAGTTACCGTGTTTTTGTTATTGAGTTTTGATTTTATTAGTAAACATTGTAAACAAAAGCGCAATGTTATTTATTATTGTCAAACTTAAAAGCTGTAATGTAGCAATACCTTTGGAAGTTCAGACAACCTTTATTGGCGGTACGAAGTTCGCCGGGTCTACTAGTTATTAATAAAAAACGATCAATGTAGTTTTCTATAAAGCGTTTCGTTATACGTATACTGGTGGATGACGTCCACCGCCACTGAAATGACCGTCGCTATCTTCACACACGTCAAACATTTGTTTTTGTTACATAACCAAACAAAACAATTTGTAGTAGGCACTTTAAAAAAATTTATTCTTTTAACTATAGCAACAAATTATGATTATAAAAAAAAAACAATTTTAAAAATGGATTGTTAATTTACATTATAAATAAATTGCCAAAATTTATTTTGAATAATTCTCAATTATAACCTATAAACCGTATTTCCTTTGTAGATAATGGCTACAAAGATATTTCCTACATCCGAAGAATTAAGTAGGGTAGACACCCAGATACCATGTACGGAAGAGGGTTGTGAACAGATTTTCAAATCCCGAGCTAATTTACAACTACATCTCGTTAAAACTCACCGACAACCATGGGTAACAGACACCAGTTTAAAAGAGTATTATTGTCCCGATATCGAATGCATTTTTAATTCCGAAAAATGCTTCAAAACCCTTAAATTACTTAAACAACATTATTTAAAGGTTCACGGCGAGAAACGATTTCTGTGCGACATTTGCAACAAGGGTTTTCCAACACTTTCGGCGAGAAATCGTCACGTAAAATATTGCGGAATTAATTTTCAATGCTGTGACTGTAACGTTGCCTATCCGGCATACGAATCTTTAATGACACATGGGAAACGGAAGAAACATAAGATCCTAGAAAAAGTGGCGTATAGTCCAACCGTAGTGCAATCTTTAGGAAAAATTCAGTTACAGCACGACTCGACAAAAAAGGAATCCTTTATTGTACCTAAAGGTAGCACTAGTCTACCTCTCATCATCATTCCCATAAATTTGAATCCCACCATGGAAAAAAGTAGTCAAACAGACCTTCGTGTGTCGTCTCCCAATTTAAAAACTAAGCAGACGCAAGTCGTGAACAAACGTACATCGCAAGAATGCCAAACTTTACATTTGAGAAGAACCCGTTCTTCCGTCGAAACGCAAACGATCGGTGATTTTATTGCAAAAAAACCAAAACTATCCACCTCCGACTGTAGTATTAGCGGCAAAAAGACTACAGATAACGACACCGAGCAGAAAAGTATCGAAACCCAGACTAAATCGCCAACTTTTAACTCGCAAGCTTCTAACACTTCCTTTGAATTAAGTTTGAACTCGTTTGAGTTAAGTAACGACGATTTTATTATGACTCCTATAGTACATAAGAGCGATTCCGGTACTCAAACTACCGTTGACTCGTTGTATTCGATATCGACTGCAACCCACGACTCCATCCACACCGATACCTCGGATTTAAATTTCGAATTCATGCACTCGAGTTCTCAAACTTGTTTTAACGAAGACATGTCGGCGTTTATCTCCTCGAATTACTTTAACTGTAATATGGAAACGCAAACAGATTTTCTATTTGATAACGTTTTGTTAAACTATGACGCTTCTTCCGAAAGTGTAAATTGTTCATTTGACGATGATTTAGAAAATTATTGTCACGATATAATGCTAAATACTATTCATACACAAACGATGTTTGATGATGTGGCACGTTCGGTAGAAAGTCAAACCGTTATGTCTCGCAGCAATATTAAAAATACGGTCGGTAAAGACATGGCAAATACTGAAACGCAAACTGATACTAACTTTCAGAAGCTTTTAGAAGAGATAAATGCTTGACTGTAGCTCATCTTTTCAGTTACATTATTGAAATTATTTTCACCATTGTATTTTGTAGCCTGTATTAATGCACGCGAAAAATGTAATTATTTATGAATGGTTTGTTACACAAAATATACTTATTTTAATCTAATTTTGAAATTCAATTATCGTAACTGTTATGATGTATCGTCATATCTTTAAACTAAAGCAATTGTTTGTAAATGTTGACTCAGTTGAGCTCATTAGTTAATTCCATTGAAAACCTCCCCCCTCCCCCCCCCCCCCTCCGACATAGCTAACAACATATTTCATCTATCTTTCTAACTGTTCTAATGAGACAAGCAACCTAATCCATCCACCCCTAACAGGGTTCATTCAGTTATTGAGTGGCTAATGCTTAATGTGGCAATAATAACGAGCGACGAAATTACTAGACTGCACTTCTTAAATGAGGGCTGTAAATTACTGTTACTAGTCTAAGGAAAATGTACAACGAAGTGACAGTAGTTTTTATTCCCAAACCAGCCTTCACATGGCTTGTATTAATCAGGTACTAGATATATGTGATGGAGACATAAGGTGTGTACCGCTCACAATCTCCACAGTAAACAGTTACATTTTATGGTTTCGCAGAGGCAGGTATACGTGGTCTATGCATAATAGTTCCACTATTTGCCAAATTCAGTTCCATATTGCTCAGTCACTAGCTAACTGATCGACTTGTTCATTGTCTTTCATGCCATTGTGTCCCAGTATTCAAATTAGACAGGTGAGGTAAGGAGCGCTAAGCACTTTTGGCAGTCCAATTACCAATTTTGATGTCACTTTAGCCCTCTAAAGAACCTTAAATGACATATGGCTGGCTGACAAAATATTGTATATATGCTTTTTTGGGTTTCCTTCAATGCATCGAAGCAGATTTTTCCCCTACACTTAACCGTTGATTGAATTCCAATCAACGACTTAACATAATTTATGTAGAGGAGATCCACAGTTCCGCCCTTTGTTGTATTACATATAAAACGCCTCGAGAGTCTTTGATCTGTATGTGAACCAAATCAAGTTTCCAGTGGAAAATATTATTAGTCTAGTCAGTTGGCTTCATCTGAAGAATATTATCGCCTATTTATTATTATTGTGCTAGGGGTGGTCTCAATTGGTTCCTGCACTGCGACCTTTTGGTATTGTGCTCCCCGCTGTTGCTACCCTTCGAGAATACCTGTATCTTTAACAAAGTCCAGGATTTTAGTAGGGTGAATCTTCGTTACCTCCTCTTGTGTAATCTTCTCATTTCAAAGTAGGTGTTCCCTTGCCTTTGTGAATGCTTCACATTGGAAAATAACGTGATAGGGCGTTTCTTCTAAATCACCACAAACCCTGCATATCGGACTATTAGTCAGTCCCATGTTTTATACGGGTGTTTGTTCAGGCGACAGTAACCCGTGACCATCTCTGTCGCAAGTTTTATCTTCGTCCTACTAAACGTTAAGATGGACGCTGCTAAGTCTCCGTTTCCAGAAAGATCTTGGAATGAGTCTGTCCTGGTATTTTTGACTAGTCTCTGCAATGCTCTTTCGTGAGTATTGCCTATTCCTGTTTGACTGTGTTATATGTAATCCCACAGGTCGGTTCAGGTCCTAAGAGGCATTCTTGCAGGCTCGTCAGTAACCTCTATGGTTACCTGCAATTCCCACTTGCCAAGTGCCAGTGTGTTACACTTGCCTAGTGCGCTTAGCATTTGTGTGCATTCAAGGACTATTAACCCTGAATTTACCACAAATGAGTCTACTGCTGCAATCACTGCTTTTGCCTGTCTGTAACTATAAAGATTTTCCTTTTGGTAAGGTTCTCTTTTACTATCTCATACCTCGGCTTGGAACACTGTCGTTCTTTGTCCTAGGCTTACAGAAATTTTTCAGCCCTGCCCCGTTGCTCCCGTACACTCCAGAGCCAGAGGGCGCCCTTAGTGGTTTTCGAGCTGTCTGTGCAGTACACTTTGCTTTATTAGAATAATTATTCTCACAGTCGTGCCGAGTGGGGATTCTTGTCTTAAACAGTTTGGTAGGACAAACTGTTTTGGGTAGGTATCCTCTCAGTTATCATACTGAGGTTTTTATCTTTGGAGATTTTAAATCAAAGATGAGCGAGTGCGGAGTGTTCTACCCTTGACGATCCCTCCTCGAGAAAAAGGATAAATTTAATCCTGGGTTAGTGGTATAGGTATAGATATAATAAATAGATAGTCACCCGACTTGACTTTCGTTCGTTTGCGTTGATACCAACTATTTAAACTGTATTTTGTAATAATAAAATTAAACTAAAATTACTTTTAACAAATTCTTATGTGAAATTTTGAAAATCGTAAATATTAAAAAAGTACATACAAAAAATAATATCAGGAAATAATACACCGTTGAATAGGGTTTTTTGTCGAGAATCTGATGGTAAACAGGGTGTCTCATTTTAAATATTCGTATAAATTCTATTTAAAGTTCACAAATTTTGAATTTTCATTTTAAACACTCGGTATAAAATTAATTAGGTACCTATTTTTTTTTGTAGAGGTGCAAGATACATTAGGGTATAATATCATTCCTCAAATAAATTTTATCTTTTTTTAAGAATAACTTAATTATGAATTTATTATGTTATGTATCTATAGGTAGATACAGCTTTTTAAGTATCGAGACACATATTGAGATACATGAAAAATTTTGTGTCGGTATCTGTATCTAGATATTTTTTTTTAGTATCTGAAACATCAAGATATATCCGCACAGCAAATAATTTTTATATAATTAACATTGGACAACTCTTTAGTACGGCAGGTCAACTTTTGACTTCCTGAAGGAATCATATGTCTGATCACAGATGTCTGTGGTCAGATGAATTATTTGAGGTGCATCTTATATTGTTTCTTATTTACTTTATATACTTCTTGATTTGTTCAAAATTCTAATTTCTATGTCGTTAAAGTACCTATCTTCGTTGTAGTATCTATAGATACATTTTGTTAGTATTTGTATTTATATTTAGCTAGATACATATATATCTAAGTAAATGTATCTGAAGAAGTATCTATATAGATATACCTATACTTTTTGAAGTATCTGTATCTCTGTATCTAGATGCTGAAAAAAATGTATCTGTTACAACACTATGGTTGGTCGATACATGAAGGGAAACGAATGCAGGGCGTGCCATTTAAAAAAAAGTGACATTTTCATGCCAGCTGAAAATACAACATAAGTACTGTAGATATAAAGATAACGTTTATATTTTTTTACGAAAAGGAAAGTTTGCGTACGAGCCGATGCCGAATACGCAAATCCGTCGGGTGAAGAAACGAACTACATTGAATTTAAAAGTCACTCTAAAACAAACTAATCACGAGCGCGATCAAATAAACGTATCTGTTATTTGTGCTTTTATAAACTATACAATAATTAATGAAATATGTTCTATGTACTTTATTTTACAAATAACAAAAAAATTAAATTTAATTTCTCCTACCCCGCAACTATCTTGTTCTACACCGCTTTCATTCGCGAATCTACCACGAAAAAAGAAATGCGTGTGGCAACACTGTCAACGTTTCGCCCACTTTCGTAAGGGGCTTCATCAGGACAAGAAAATAAACAACAAAAATAAAATAAAATTTAAAACTCTTACCAAAATGCACCAACGGGAACAACACACACTACTACACCGAACTGCACACGCTGTAACGTTGACTTTCTCAACTATGACACGGTCCTACCCCGGAAGTTCTCTTTATCTTACTGACTCGCTGGCCGTGGAAGCCTCCACTCTGACACAGAAATAGAAAGTAGCTGCTAACACGTTAAAGGCTGGAACAAGATAAACAAACTCGTAATAATTAAGGCTTAAGGGAAGCAAACTAGTATTCGAAAAATCGAAAATGCAACTTCTTTGCTGTATTGTCAGACTTCTTTTATCGTGCTCTTATAACCACAGATAAGCAAGAGCTTATAACAGGTGGTAGGTACAGTAATTTAACGAATTATAGTTGGTAGTTGTGCCTGATTATAGTGAAATGGTACCTTTCAAAAATTCCAGTGAAAATATGTACTTTGCCTTGTATAAAAAAAATGGTTAGTATAACTTTTGGAACTTTCACTGTATAATTTATGTCCTAAAGTCTCATGATTTTTACAAATGTGAGGTTATAGTGTCGATGCTAAAATTAGTTAATGAAAATAAAAGTTTTGTGTTCAAGTAAAGTTTGAATATGAGTGGTGAAGATCGTATGCCAAAAATAGATCCAAATAAACTTAAAACATCAGATCTAAATCTTATGAAAATAATTGAACTACAAAATTTGGAAAGAGTGAAAAAATTGCAGCGACTAAGAAGAAATAATATCATTTCTGGCTGCCTTTTGGGTGCCGGAGTAATTAGTATTTACGCCTATACTATACTATCTGTAAAACAAGAAAGGTTCCTGGACGACTTTGATGAACCCGCTAAGATTATTGAGAAGTAAAATAATAAGATGTCGGCAGCAACACACGTTTTACGTTTACCTCCCTTACCTACAATAAAAGATCTCATTCGTCTATACAAACTGAGGGCGTTACGTCAATTATCACAAAATTTTCTTTTGGACGAACGTATAACCGATAAAATTGTTCGAGCGGCTGGAGATATAAACGATCATGTAGTTTGTGAAGTTGGACCGGGACCCGGATCTATTACTCGTTCCATTATTCGTAAGGCACCAAAGAAAGTGATTGTTGTCGAGAAAGATCCTCGTTTTTTGCCCACTTTAGAATTACTGCAGGAGGCGTGCGGTGAGAATTTGGAATTACAGATAGAATTAGGCGATATTAGAGAATATAATTTTGAAAAAGGTTTTGAAGACGTTGCGAAAAGCGATTGGCACGATTATTGTCCTCCACTTAATCTAATTGGAAACCTCCCGTTCAATGTTTCTACAAATTTAATAATTCGTTGGTTAAAATCCGTCTCCGAAAGGAAATCTGCTTGGGCGTTTGGTAGAACACCGATGACGTTAACTTTTCAAAAGGAAGTAGCGGAACGCATTGTCGCACCTGTCGGTCATAAACAAAGATGTCGGTTATCCGTAATGTGTCAATTTTGGTGTCAGGTGAGGCACAAGTTTACTATTCCCGGAAGAGCTTTTTTGCCTAAACCCGATGTAGATGTTGGCGTTGTTACTTTAATTCCACTGAAAGATCCGTTAGTCAAGTTGCCATTTGAAATGGTAGAAAAAGTGCTTAGACATTCTTTTAATATGCGTCAAAAATTCTGTAATCGCGGTCTTCAATGTTTATTTCCAATTGAACTACGAGATGAGTTGGCACCAAAACTATTTCATTTAGCGGATGTCAATCATCATCTACGTCCTTTTATGTTAAGTACTGAGGAGTTTGCGAGAATTTGTTACGCTTATAATGTACTGTGCGGAGAACATCCTGAGTTACATGACTACGATCACAGATTACCAAAAAAAGTTGTTGCTGCAGATTATTGATATGTAGTTTTTATTTGTTATTAAAGTTAATAGACTTAATTCCATTTGTTTTACTTACAATTACTGCTTCTGTTTAATATTGTCTATTATAACTATTATATTATTTCTCATATAGCCGCTATTCAAATTGTTCATAATATACAAAGGAACCCTCAATTGCAAATGCACTTTTAATATTTTTATATCGCTCACACTGTAACCCCATTTATAGAATTAATGAAAGAAAGTTACTTTATTTCATTTCATGAAGGAAAAACGTAATACATTTTAAATGAAACGCTCAACCTCCCATTTACCAAAGTTTTTTGCTAAAATCCATTATGACTTCAAAAACGTAATATTTAAAAAGTCCCACACTGTTTGTGTAATTTAATTAAGTGCCAAAACAAAACGTTCAATTAGTGGAAGTATTACCACAAACAGAACCATTTATATACTTATAATTATGCAAAAAATATTTTACAGGGCATTTTTATAGTAATATTCTGTTCAGGAAATTTTTGAAAATAATAATGATAATAGTGTTTATTGAAAACAAATGCACAATGAATAACAGATTAACAGTGCACTTGTTCTGAAAAGAAAAGTGAGTCAAGTGCCTAAAACCTTTTCTTTCACTCAATCCTGTTTTTATTATCTTATATTTTATATTGTTGTCTGAAACAAAAGTAGGTAGGCGTACATTAAGTAGATTAACTTTATTTATTACAAAACCCAATTTCATACAAATGCCTAATCATCTCAATCCACCCTAAACCCTCCCCACTGTCTCCCAATAACACTCAGCCAATTCTTTCTATCCTCCTTGAGTTCCTCGCACTCCCCCAGTATTGTTCTCGCACCCTTCGCACATTCACCACAAGGGTCGGTGTTAGGTCCTTTACTTTTTATCATGTTTGTTAATGATTTGTCATCGAAAGTGGATAAAAATAATTTAGTCATGTTCGCAGATGACACAAGCTATATATGTTGTAAAAATACAATTGAAGACGCTCTAAAAACGACTCAACAGATCCTCAACGACCTTACAAATTGGTTCTATAAAAACAAATTGTATTTAAACACCTCTAAAACATCATTTATACACTTTAAGCTAAGGCAACGTCAATATCTAGAAAATTATTTACTAAAGATCAACTCGAAATCGATCATTCAAGCCGACACAATAAAATTTCTGGGCCTTCAAATTGATGAACAGCTAAAATGGGAAGGTCACACTGTTCAACTATGCAATAAATTATCTGCTATATGCTACGTTATATATAGACTCAAATCAATCACAAACATAAGTGTTTGCCTTGCCTACTATTATGCTAATTTTTATTCTCGTATAAATCTTAGCATAATGTTTTGGGGAGCAAGCAACCATGCCAAAAAAGTTTTTAGAATGCAAAAAAAAGCACTTCGCAATATGGCCGGTGTCACACCAAGAACTTCATGCAGAACTCTCTTTAAAAATTTTGAACTTTTAACAGTACCATGTGTATACATAAAACAATTATTAATATTCGTGCATAACAACAAAAGTTTATTTCTATGCAATAGTGATTTCCATGTCTACAATACTAGAAACAAAAATGATTACGCAATACCTACCCATCACATCAGTGTATATGAAAGCAATCCCAAATACGTTGGCATTAAGTATACAACAGACTCCCTTATAATATAAAGACAACAAGCAATAAACAATTCGATAAAATAATTCACAGGTTTCTACTAAACAGTGTATTTTATAGTGTGTCCGAATTCTTAAGTGTCGATATAAATTTAGAAATGTTTAATTAATGTCTATTGTAAATTTTGTTATAGCTACCACTTACCTGTATCTTAAAGGACTGAGCCACGACTGAGCATTCTAATGATCCCCTCCACTATTTTTGAAGCAAATTGAAAACCGGTATTTTAAGGTGCCAATTAGTAATTTAGGTTTGTTGTGTTGGTGATTATTGGTAACACTGTAACTAATGTTTTTATTTACATAAACATAACCTTGTTTCATACGTAGTATAAACTACGTTTATGCATTGCAATAAAATACAATTTTTAATAATTTACGTTTTTAAATAATTATGAGCCTGTAATTATACTACTTTTCACCAGATATTAAGCATATAGATTAGAACAAGCTAAACTGTAACAGCTGATACCAGTACTACCAACACATTATAAACACCGAGCTACCATCATTATATAACTAACGCACTAGTTGGCACCTCCTGAAGTAACTAATATTTAGGTGGGGCTTGTTTGCTTCAATGTTGTATTGAAGAATGCTCAGTCCTTTATGATACAGGTCAGTGATAGCTACTTAGCTGTAGTTATTGTCTTATTCTATGGTATTTATTTACTCGTCAATGCGTCACTTTTAGAGATTTAGACTTATATAATTATTTTATTGTATTGTATTTTGTGTCATTACTTACAATGACGTGTTCTATACCGTTCTTTGGTCTTCTGGAACAATAAATGTTTATCATTATTATTATTATTATTCTACACGTCGTTTTCACATCTTCCCACCAGTATTAGGTACTTATTGACCACCTCCTCATTCACGCACCTATACCTCCCTATCTGTCGTTTCTTTTTTATGCTCAGACCCCCACTTAAATATTTCGGTCTCCCCTCCACAATAATGTCCCTATATTTCTCGTTATAGCTTCCCTCCCTAATTCTTCTCCTCTCTCCCCAAACCTTCCCCGTAGCTCATAGCCTTCCTTCTGTCTGAATTCTCAGCTTTTCTCACTTCATCTCTTCCCGCGCAATTCATCCCGGTGTTTCCCTATCCACTCCCAAAATACATTTCCAGTATCTTATCTGGACCTTCTCCAAAGCCTTTCTTTCATTCCACCCCCAAATTTCTACTCCATACATCATTACGTACGCTATCCATTAATTTATTGAATAATCACACCACATTCACCACTAAATGTTCCTTCACCTACCCAACAACTTTTTTCCCCCTTCTCTCTAGCACCGTGATATGCGCGTCTTCCTTGTTATCATGTCTTAATCGGTATCCCAAGTATCTAACCTACCCTACACTTTCGATAACATCTTTTCTCCACCTCCACTCCTTCTATTCTACTCTTCCTTTTTAAAACACAACTAACACTTTGTCTTCTTAACGTTGATCTCCAGCTCCCTTTTATTTATAAACTCTCATTGTGGAAATCATATCCCTCATTTCTCCGTTCTGGAAAACACCGCCACATCATCGGCGTAGGAAAGTGCCCACACCTACCTACTCGATCCTATCACAATAGGTCTTCCCCTCAATTTTTCAACAAGGACCTCCTATATAAATAGAGAACAAACCAGGACTCCTGCCTGAGAAAGAAAGAAGAAAATGTTTTTTTAACTCAAGCTCAATTGAGCGAGAGTGCTAGGAAAGAAGGAAATTATATTAGTGCACAAACACACAAACAGCAATAAACTATAACACAACCTATCATGACGTACGGAAGTGAGATCTGGCCAATATAACAACAAAACATGAAAGTAAAATAACAGCAACAGAAATGAAGACATTAGAAAAAGCGTAGAACAAAAGCCAATTACCCAAATAATAGAAGAAAAACAACTGAAATGGTTTTGGGTACGTTCGGAGAATGCAGAAGGGCACACTGACCAGGAAAGTAGTAGAATCCAAAAGACAGGGGAAACGAAGGGTGGGAAGACCAAACAAAAATATGGAATAAAGAAAAGGGAGAAAACAGTCAGTCAATTAAGGCAAATGTCACAGGATAGGAAAAAATGAAGGTACACCACAGTCGACGCCGTAAAACATAAGGTAAAAGATAAAAGAAGAAGAAGAAGCATAAAATTGTAAATGTTCACTGCAGTTTACTGAATTCATTTTTTTTCCTGCTGGTGTTGGTAATAGTGTACTTCTAGTGTTCACTTTTATCACAAACTGAGGAAAATGCATCTTTCTTCGCTCATTTTACAAAAGAAAATGCTATTTGTTCGATACCTCCTTAAACAGTAAACCATATAACTATATAGTTATTACAGTGGGCGAAAGTCAAGGTTTTAAACCTTGGGCGAAGGTTTCATTTTCGATCACCGCTTTTTACTCACTGATGCTATTGTATTTTATTTGTTTCATAGCAACGGATCTTCACGACTGTGTGATTTTTTTAATAAAATAATTCCAATTGTAATACAAAGTTACAGAGTCGCTTTCTAAAGAAGTATCGAACAAAATCAAATACAGCACTTGAGAGTAATTAGGTCACATTCGTTCACTTGAATTGCATTGTCCACTCGCTGCCCTTCGTGGACGAACACGCAATTCGCAGTTTGACAAAAATACTATTTTCTTAGGCAGTTTTAGAAAAATAGCATTTTTCCAACGTCGCTTATGAAAATGACACTTTCATCACTCAATGTAGTGAGGAAAATAGGCGCTTGCATCACTAATGAGGAATATTCATTTCCATAGCAACGTTATTAGAATACAAAATCAGCAACTATAGATTCTTGAAAAAATAGGAGAGTAAAATAATTATAGAGAAATTTAAAATTGAGGCTCATTTTGGCGATGTTGGAAAAAATTTTATAAGTATAACACAATTTGTGATGAAAGTGCCATTTTTCAACTCGCAATACCATCCTCACTCGCTATCGCTCGTGAATGTATTGCTCGTTGAAAAATCACTCACTTTCATAACTTGTATTGTAATATACTATTTCTTGAATAAAATGAGTGAGGAAAGTTACATTTTTCTCTCTAGAGATGAAAGTAAACAGTATTGCCAACACCATTTATCTATTGCAGGAAAACAAACGAATTCGAGTAAACGGTTAACTACTTTAATGCCATAAATGTAAATTTCATGGACATTTCTTTAGTCATATGCAGTTTTAGAAAAAAAATTGTGTAAAGCACGAGAGGAAAATGTCTTTTCAACTCTCGCAAACTTTGAGCTCGAGTTGAAAAAAGCATATTACTATTCTTTAATTGAATAATTTTTGTTTGTGTAGGTTGGAATAAAATAAAAGATTATAATAATAATATAGAAATAAGAAAATAGAGGAGCTATTTGTAGTACAAGGTTAGTAAATAATAAATATACTAACCTTGTTTCTTGTTTGTCTGGATCAGTGAACTCTAGTTATACTAGAGAGTAGAGTTCACTGGTCTGGATGATAAGCAATAAGGATACCTTGGACGTCATGACAGAATTTTTTTTTTCCGTTTACAAACATGCGCACGCCACTGTCTACTTACATTTCAAAAATTATCGTTGTATTGTGTAAATAGTTTGTTTTGCATTTGATTCTAAACGGTTTTTACAATAAACTAATACGTATACTTAAGAATTATCAATAAAATAATGTGGAATGGAATGTAAAGTATTTGAAGCTAATTTCACGCCATATAATAAACCCAAAACATTGACCAATCAAAATACAAATTGTTCAGTGACAAAACATGTCAAATTTTTGATATTCTCTTTATATTATTCAATGTGTTTTTATTATGGCTGAAGATGATAATTCTCCTAATAATCACCATCGAAAACATTTACAAGAGTCAATTGATTCAGATAATTCAGAATCCGAACTGATTAGATTAGACTTAGGAATGGACCGTTCTTCGAGCTATGATAGAGTTAACGGAGCTGGCAGTAATTCCGTTACAAACCAAATTTGAGCAAGTAACTGATTTGTTCATATTACAGCTTCAACTGTTAACGAAACACCGAAAAGGGAAGACAACCCGTTCTCTTTTAAACATTTCTTGCGGAGCGATGTAAATAATTATCAAAGTCAAGGTGCAAGGCCTAAGGTATATTGTGATGGACGTCCTATATCTTCTGTATCAGATCTTGATTTACATAAATCTAGTGCTAAACAAACTAGAATCGTACCCGAATTTTCGTCGGCGCTCCCTGATTTCGTTCAGGATCATTTAGTTGTCGAACAGTGCTATTCGGATGACCAAAATTCTATCCCAAATAATTTTAATTTAGATTTAAACAATTTACCCGATTTTGCCGTACGGCAAGGACACTGCAGTCATTTAAATGGTGAATCTAGTCGAAATGTTGGCAGACGAGATATGCACCCAAATAATGTACCTTTAGATTTACCCGTGAGACCGTCTGTTGGTTTTCCTCTCGACTTACCTATTGCAGAACTTCAATCTGCTGGATCTAGGAGCTGCCCTACTTCTGTCGAGGTATGAATAAAAAGCTTTAGATTTTTAAAAAAATGTGAATTGCAGGTGGCCGGTTCAAAAAGTCTACCAGATTTCTTGACTGACGGTGCTGTACGTTCACAAGCAAACGATGACAATCAAATGAATCATAGTCCTGAATCTGAAATTGATAGGTTGAGACAAGAGGTTGGGTTATACAGGCAGCAGGTGGCTGAGCAAAATAGGCGTGTCGAGCAATTACAATTACAATTAGATGCAGCTAGGAATAAAGAGCAGGACTATACTAAAAATCTGGTAAAAGCGCTTGAACATGTTGAAGAGAGTTTGGATAGAAGTAATGTAAGTAACAACTACACCCATTTACGGCGATTATATTTTCGCTTACAGCAAAGAGCGGCATCTGCTGAGAATATTATAGCAAAATTGAGGCAAGAAATCAGGTCACTAAAGGTAATATAAACTTCAAGCATTGAATTATCAATCTTGGAAGTGACAATAACACTATTTTTGGAAAAAATACACTAAATAAAAATTCCTAGCAAAGATTTCAATATTTTCGTGTCAAATTGTTGGTAATGATGTCCTGTGTGTAACTAACATGGTTTTAGATAGCGCCCATACATGTACACGGCATCTTAAACAAACATACATCCAACACGCTTAGACAGTTAAAACTATTCTGTGTGTCATGTCACTGCTTTTGTATTAATTGAAAAAATATATACTAAACCTGCAAGTAACCTAGGCTTAATCTACGTTTAAGTTTAGCATATTTTTTTACTTCCAAAGTTGCAAACATTATCGCACTGTTATTGTATCAATTGAAAAAAAAATATACTAAACCTGTAAATAACCTAGGCGGTTTAGTGGCAATCTATGTTTAAGTTTTACATATTTTTTTTTGCTTCCCAATTTACAAACATTATTTGGTGTCATGTCACTGTTTTTGTATCAATTGAAAGAAAACATACTAAACCTGCAAATAACCTAGGCGTTTGAGTGGCAATCTACGTTTAATTTTAACATTTCTTTTACTTCCAAACTTTGTTTAGTGTCTGAAACCACTTTATTTATACTCAGTACATCATTTCCAACAATGCGATACCAAAAACTATGTCACTTTTTGGAACTGACTGAGCCAGGTAGAGTGGCGAGCGCGGTCTACAACCACTTTATTTAGACTCAGTACATCATTTCCAACAATGTGATACCAAAAAATACTCGCTAGGAAGGATAATGACTTTACATATACCTATTTTTTTTTATTAGGGCGAGATTAGTCGATTGCGTGATGAAAATGGAAGTTTAAGAAATAGGCAGGGAGGTGCCGCAAAACCGAGCACATCAACAGCATTGGTCGATTCTCAATCTCAAAGGTTATCACACGAGCTAAGGGTCTCCGCAAATACTGCAGAAAATTCGCTAAGGTTTGTGTGCTTGTACGTATAGGGTCTTAAAAAATTCTTTGTAATTACAGGCAGTTGTTGTTGGGAGTGGACAATTTGAGAATGATTGCTGCCACTCTAGAAAATATGAATCGAATTGAAGAAAGAACTGAAAGTTTCTCTGATATAGAAGATGACACAGGACCCGCACTATAAAATTTTTATACATCCTTTTGTATATGAAAATGATTTGTAAATAAGCTAGTACGCGAGTTGGTTTTACAATTTTTAGGTTGTGTATATGTGATTGTTTAAGCAAAACTACAGTTTATTTTGTTTTAGTATATTTAATGCTTTTACCATTCATCACCGATATTATTTATTTTATAGAATACATATTTAACATTTTAAAATAATTTTGTGATCTGCCATAGCTGTGTTTTACAATGAGAGACATCTAAAGCAATGAAATTATACATTATAAACCTATTAACGTAATATTGATCATACCAGTTACTAAAAATTCACACCACTCCATATTAAAATGATCTATCAGAGCGAGACAAGGTTGGTTAAATGGAGAAAAAATAACCTATCAATAATATCTAAGTACATTTTAAAAAAATGTGGACTGCTTTTTTGTTACAGTTGCCTCTCTAATTTTGTGTACAAATTGTATGTCAATTACGTTTAAAGAATTATGAAAAACTGCAGAATTTGGATTTAATGGTAGGTGATTGCGATTAATAACATTTTTGTGCAAAAATTTGAGATTCTAAAATTGAAAATTAAAGATGGTCAGACAGTCCTGTAACACTTTGCTATAGATAATGATGACATAGATAAAAATCTGTTATAAATACACTTTACAGGGAAAAGTTCCCGTACTTCTTGATGCTCTTTCACTTAAACCAAAACAGAAAATTGTAATGTATTTTGCAAATGCGCAGAGCTGATTTGAGGAAGGAATGGCTTTCTTGGACCTAGAAAAAGCATTCAGTGTGACAAAGAACAGCAAAAAAAGGTTATAAAACAGAAACATAGGTAAACGCAAAAAAAGACTTCTCTCGCTTTGTTACGCAGAAGTCTTCACTTGTTGCACTGGCTGCCTCTGCACAAGGTGGGCTTCAATATGATAAACCATCCACCCTACAGACTACAGTCCAGGCTTGGCCCCCATATGCTTTATCATATTGAAGCCCACCTTGTGCAGAGGCAGCCAGTGCAACACGACTTGTGTACTGGTGCATTGTCATGTAGAAACAGGACACCTTTGGTTAGTTTTCCTCTTCTTTTTTCTTTAATAGATTCCTTAAGACGCTCTAGAATTGAAGTGTAACATGCTGCTATTATAGAAACGTCCTTTTCTTTAACAGTATTCCCTCCGTATCCCAAAAAATCGTCGCCATGAGTTTTCCGCCCTACTGAGACACTAAACTTTTTTGGGGGTGATGGTCCCTTTTTATGCTACTCCATGGAGTCTTGCTTGGACTCAGGTTCATAATGATGAACCCAAGTTTCGTCCCCAGTGACCAGTCCCTTTTGTCCCTGCAGAGCTGCTGAAACTCGCATGCAACGTGTTTGTGGTGGCTTGAGCATATATTCTCAGTACCACCTTGTACTATGACCTTTGTCATGCCAAGATTGTCGTGTAAGGTCTTGAAAATACTCTTTTTCGATACTCCAACCATTTCAGTAAGCTGCCTTTTCTTTAATGGCGTATCTTCCACTAACAGATTTTCAACTTATTTGACAATTTCTGGTGTGACCACCTCGTGACAGGTCGCCTAGATCGTGAGAGATTGGCTACCTTGCCATTTGTATACCATGGTTTTTCCAGGGCAAGAATCCCCATAAACAGTATAGACATCTCTTCCAAAATAATTAATTTGAGGTGTCTTTCCTTGTGCTGTCAAAAACTTTATGAACTCGGTACTCGATATTCTTCATATTCAACACGTTCTTCGGGACTGACTTGCTCTAATATTGACAATATCGCACAAACTAATGACACATTTGTGTGATTCAAGATCTTGAGTACAGTTCCCATGTTTCCTCCATTCCGTTCCCATGTTTCCTCCATTCCGCGAATATAGAAACGCCCCCTCATATATTAATTCCTAAACACTAATAATAAAGATCTAAGAAATTAAAGACTTACAACCTCCCCTTGAAATATATTTAATGATTGAATTGAAGTCAAAGATTATAAGGTCATAAGCGACATGTTTCGGGATACAGCTGCTCCCATTATCAAGCGAATTACAAATGTTCGCTTGATAATGGGAGCAGCTGTATCCCGAAACATGTCGCTTATGACCTTATAATCTTTATGTCTTCAATTCAATCATTAAATATATTTCAAGGGGAGGTTGTAAGTCTTTAGTTTCTTCGATTATCACCCCTTTGTGTGTCTGGACCTCATCATGATGAATAAAGATCTACTTAATGAAAACAGATGCCATTAAGAACATTTGTCAAGGCCTAAAATCTAACTGAGGTTCGAACATTTTTAGGCATGATTACTTTATTACTCCAGACTTATTCAATGCTCCAGACTTATCCACTCTGACAGCACCATAAATAAAGCTCCTGATAAAGAATGCAAAATTCCGTTGGTCTTCATGAATGGGATCAGCGTTTCTAAAAATTAAAATTTGAAATAGTGACCATGCTGTCATCCCATTTGGTTGAACATTTCAGTAGATACCAGTCTTTATCGTATTGCTGCAGTACTATCAGGTGTATAAATAGAAATGGATAAGATTAAAACTATACAACGTACCCAAGATAAGGATGACGAGCATGGGGATCTTGAAAACGATAAGAGATACGAAGGCGATTAAATTAGAGAAAAGTTGTACAATTTAGGGCATGTTCACATGTAGTTTGCAAAAGTTCATTATTGTTTACTTATCGTTTCCGAGATTTAAAACAAAATGCGATTTTTGGGTTTTTCTTTTTTCGTAATTCCTTCGTTTATTTTAAAAGATTTTTAAAAACCAAAGATACCTCTTCTTTGTCACTTTTTGAATTCGATTAGATGGCGTTTTCAAATTCTTTATTCGACGTTTCGTCTCCGAGAAACCATCATCAACTTTATTTCTTTATATCGCCGCAACCGACGAAACACCCTGTATTCAATAGTATTTTTTATTACAAATTTAATGATGTATTTACACATTAATTATGGTTTGGATGCTTCATCCTTATATCTTGGTCATGTTGTATATGGTGTGGGTAGTCTAAGGGGCGACACCCCACACACCATGTGAAATACATTTTCTTTACGCGTTTTGGTCATTATTGCACACAATATTGGTTTCTTCCCCTAAACTGACGCATTAAATGCAATAAGGTGGCCAGAAAACATAAATCGAGTACTTACCTAGACACTGAAACATTCCTCCTGTACCATATTTGTGCCTAATACAAGTTGAAGGTTTTCTATGAAAACATTCACATGATTACTCTTTTTGTAAAAGCTATGCATTATATATTTATATAATCTGCATAATAAGTGTGTACCATATTTCCATTACAAATGTATCACAGTAACGAGTTACTATTAATTATACACATTATAGACACGATGTCTACCTGATTACATCATAATCAAGGGCGAAATAAAAATACACTCCTCTGATAAAAAAAAAAGTACACTCTCTGCTGCTGATCAGCGGTTCTATCTTCTGATATACCTGTTTTATTTGAATTATCAGAATCGTAATATAATAACATTTGCTTGCCTTTTCCATTTTTACAAGTTAAGTTTACAAAAAATACTTGACAATATGAGATCTGTGTTGCATGCATACCTATACATAGGTATAAACTGATCTATCCATGAAACCATGTGCCAATTTGAGTAGCACTCAATCCGCAGTTTCTTCCACCTTTGGGGTGGAATTATTGTAATTGAGTTGACAAACTAGACCTAAGTACATACATAATTATTTTTCTTAAATCCAATGAAGAGTTATGTCACAAAATCTCCTCCATGCACATAATTTATTGAGTAATTGATCCAATTAAGAAATACGATCATATAGATAAAATTTCTAGATTAATTAATTAGGTACTACAACTGTTATGTCTCATAACTAATTTTGTGTTAATTGTTGAATTTTTCCCCATGGCGTGTTTGTTATTTAATTACCTAATTCATCCTTACCAATCACTACTTAATGATTCGCTTGGTTAGCCTTGCTTGCTCCCAGTGATGATCAGTGTGACTCTCTACGATCTTTGAACCCTTGATTTTGCTTTGATGTTAATTCTTCTTCACTTTTAAAATTCATGCTTTAACGTTTCATTTAATTCAACCATCACCCTACAATCTTTAATTATACCTGATGATGGCATTATTCTAATTAGTGTCGAAACATGTCGTAGTAATTAATTTAATCTAATAATAATAATAATAATAAAAACACGAATTACAATGAACACAAAGAAACACACAAAAACCTTCAGTATACACAAACAGATTGAGGCAGTACCTATAGGGAAGCGGTAAATAGAAAACGTCATAACACACAATTTAAATACAATCAAAAACTTTTTTATAGATCACTAACACAACAAAACACTCAACAAAAATACTCCTTACCTACATTAGAATCTCTAGAGCACTACTGGTCCGATTTGTGGCCCAAAAACATTGAACATAATACACACGCACCCTAGATCATTTCGGAGAGTACACGTACACGTACACATAATACCAATGCACGATACAGAAACCACTTTAGAAGGCATCACCAAACACATACACAACTGGAAAAGTCCAGGCACAGAAAAGATTCATAATTTTTGGTGGAAATATTTCACCTGCACACACACATACACCTCGCACAACATTTCACAACAATATTAGACGCACCACACACTACACCATCATTCTTTACACAGGGGATCACTTACATGCTTCCAAAAGATAACAATACACACGATCCCTCTAAATATTGACCCATTACATGTCTTCCCACTATACAGGGTTTCCACGGGTGAGTGGGACATAGGGAGAATTATACACAGAAAATCGGTTTTTGAGAATTAAGATAACTTATGAATAGTTTGTACAGTAACAAAAATTATCAGGTGCTCTCAATGTTACTTATTAATTTCCAGTTGTTTGTAACTAGCAATTATTTTGTGGATTTGCTTACAAATCATAATAAAAATAAAATCATAAACAATAATGTCTAAAAACAAACAACAAAGCCTCATTTTCTGGCTTTACAAAACGAATTTTTTTTAATGTGGAATTGTTCATTGTTAGCCCTGCAGTTGTGTCATGTGGTGATTGAATTTGGATGAGGTAGTACTAGGGAGATAATATTCCCAAAAAACGGCTTTGTGTGTATTCTCCTTATGTCCTTATTTACTTTAGATTAGATCTTACACAACTATTTAATAAAACTGTCAGTGCTCTCGTTGATGGAAATTCCTTGGTAGATGTAACAATAAAAACTAGAGATTTGTTCGCATTTTTGACATGAAATGAAAAACTTAATTTAGAGTCAAACCATACACCCAAATGACAGGGAACGTCTTTTTGTACTAATGAAACATCGTTTATTTGGTACAAATTCAAAACTGGATTTTGTAGAATTTAAATCGGTTGCAGTTTGTTTATACACTCTCCTGATTATCAACACCTTTAAACAGTTCGCATATAACAACACGTTAGAACTTCTATATCATTGAAGTATAACAAGAAAAGTAATGGGCGCAAATTGCTTCCTTGAGAAACACCAGATGTACTAATAAAAGGTTTCGATTGATAATTGAGAGATATCTAGTTACACCTAGTACTTAGATAAGATCTAGAAATTTTATCTATATCGTGTTCCTTAATTGGATCAATTACTTAATAAATTGTGTGCATGGAGGTTTTGTAACAACTGTTTCATTAGATTTATAATTCATCCCCATTTAGAGAAAAACCTTTACAAGGTGGATTTTAATTGACATACTTTTTTTTATCTTATCTTATCGGCGTGTGTCCCTTAAACCAGTTCGAAATCACACAAATCTGTTCAAATACAATGATAGAGAAAACAACAATAAAAATTCTGCGTAACATCTTTAACTGGAGCAATGCTGATCCGGTAGACAGACATTTTATGACCTTGATTATCAAAGAAAACCCATTCTTCTGCGACTGTTGTATAATAGTTAAGACACACACGGGTGACGAGGTAATATTATTGTTCTATTATTCTGCAACCCGCCTTTTGTGAGTATCAAACCATCACGGATTCTTCAGGTACCTAATAGGCAACGACTTACTTAATACAAATTACTGTTTTATGATTAGCAAATTTAATTGAAGCTTTTAATAATATTATATTCATCGAATATATTTTTATAAAATGTAGCTTATAAACTATAAGAGTAGGTATGTGATCTACGCCAGAGTCTCTGTATATTAAGACCATCACGTAATCAGGTACAGTCACAATTTCTAAGTGAAATTATATGTTACAAAATAATTAATCTCAGTAATGACCCATCGTTATCAAAACGGAAAGAAGAAATTCCGCTTACCACAAATACAAATATTTCTTAATCCTTTTTAATCAAAATTCCCCAATCCCCACCATAATAATGATATGTGCATATTACTCGATTAATCACATCCATAATTACAACAAACCCCCAAAATTGTTTAAGTCTTCAACGGTAAACGAACACGTGTGTAAAGTAGTAATAAATTAACTTTTTATCTGCTTTTATCGGAGAATTTCAAGTACATACAATCTTGAATGCTCTCGCTCTGTATTTTTTTTGTCAGTTAGTGGTTAATTACTGACAGTGCATCAGTGTGTAATGTACGTTAGACGATTAGGACCACAGAAAGAAAAACAATTGCAAGTCGAGCCGCAACAAAATGGCAACGCCTTTTCACATAAATATTTTTGGGTAGGTAAAATTTGATTTTCATTTGTTGACAAAAATGCACTTTTTTTTTGAAATAGTGCCTAAGTGCCACGATTGCGCATTCCTTCTACTATTTTAACTGTAGAGGTCGTTTTATGGACGGTAAAGTAGGGAACGATCTTTTATCTGTCAGTTTAGTTCGTGCATGGCGTTGCGTCGTTTAAATAAAGCACGTCATCCCATTTCCCGTTGATTCGATTCAATATAAATATAATGTAAATAAGCAAAAGAAACACAGGACAGCGTCCGCATTTTATAGTGCTATTAATATTACTAAATTATGAAAACCCCCCCTAATCATACTAAATATGAGAAACTATCAAAAGATATTTATAATGATTTAGAAAATATTTCAACTTCCATTGGAGAATCGGTAAGTAATTTAAAAATTCCTTTACCTAAATACTCGTCACCGATTCCTTAATTATTGATTATCTATGTCCTAGAAACGTTTTTTTTTCTTCATATATGATATTTTTGTGGGCGCCGATCGATAATTGACGCATTGTACATGCAATTCATTGATTTTAATAACTATTCATTAGTTAGTTTAATTTCTTACTTGATAAGCCTTTTTTTTTGTAATTAATGATACTTTGATATTTCCTATTTCTATAAAACAAGTGTTCTTATGTGTCGAAGACAATAAAAATGAAATTGCAGGAGGAGTTACAGAACAGCATTATGTGGTTAAGTACAAGCGATGCCAGCGCTTTGGGTGCTGAAGAGGTGGCCTCGAGGTTAAGGGTGGAAGTCAGGCAAGGATTGAGTTGGCAAGAAGCCACTCATAGAAGACAGTTATCAGGGTGAGTATATGTATAATTTTACTCATTTAGAGGGTGACAATTATATCTCTAACCATGAAATTTCCGACATTCCGTTATTATAATTATATGTGCATTTACCAAGGTGATCATAATTAGACCTTAATATATTGTTTATTATTAATTGTCATAAACACGAAGTGTCCTTTACTAACCTTCACATTAACATTGGGTTTTCTATATTGTATATAACATCTTAATTTTGCTATTAATAAAATAAACATTGAATTACTAATCACTGACATCGATATATAAGTGCACCTTTTAATATAATTAATTGAGATAACAAGATTAATTGAATTATTCACTAGCATTAGATGATCGAATCGCCCAATTTGGTCAATTCCATTTAATGAAAAAATATCAAAAAACAAAATCAATAAACTAAAATATAATTATTAGACTTAAGTGTTTCTCCAAACTGAAGACCTTCAAGTGGAAGTTTGGAGAAACACTTAAGTCTGTAATTTTTGGAAGAATTATTCTACGTAGGTATAATTATTAGGTATACAGGGTGAGTTTTTTCCAATGTTTAGCATGGGGATCTTGGAAACTGCCAGAGATAGAGAGATGATTAAAATGGGCAAAGAATTGCAGTTTTACCCTTGGTTTTACCAATCTCAAAAACAATCATTGTTTCGTTTTTTTGTTTACTGCCTATAACTCACTACTGAAAAAATGTGTAAAGGAAAAAGTTGTAGATAATAATGTGCTCAATAATACGGGTTGAATCAAATTTTTTATTTAAGGCCTATTTTTTGAATGTCATGACTTTATTAAACAGACCCTTTTTCAACGGTTCTAACAGTATATCACTTGACATACTTATTTTCATAAATATAGATAAGTATGGCAATTTTTGTATTTAATGTCGCATCTCGCAATGTTTAAGTAGTAGGCTATGGAAACAATTGATAAATGTTTCTCGTGTTTAATAATAAAATTCAAATTAGTCATTAAAAAAATTTTAATCTCGAAACCATAATTACATACTATTATTTTTTCATTATTTGCATATACAGCTCTTACCCTGTCTACTTCTAAGTTGTGTATACGCTATATAGCCAACTATGGTTTCCATTAGAAAAAACACCAGTTTGTCTCAACTCAAAAACTAGGGCTTAAATAAACAATTTGCTTAAACTGTATTATTGAGCACATTATTATCTACAACTTTTTTCCGTTACACATTTTTTCTAGTCTATAGGCACTAAACAAAAAAAAATTAAAGAATGTTTTTTTTTGATACATCTAGTTAGGCATGCATTTTTTCCAAAAAATGAAAAGCTCATTAAATTGAGCTGGTTAAACTGAAATTCTTTCCCCGTTTAATCGTTTCTCTATCTCTGCTAGTTTCCAAGATCCCCATGCTAAACATAGGAAAAAAGTAAAACTCACCCTGTATATATACATACTAGTTGTTTTAATAATTTACATACTATCTGAGTAAAAAAGCGTTCTCTCTTCTCTTCTCACTTTAGTTAGTAGGTTATATTTTGGTAATTATGCTACAAATTTGATTGAATTTTAAAAAGAATTTATTTCTGTGCAAACCAGATTAAATTTATATTTTTTTAACAAACTATAAATTGTTTATAACAAATTAACGATTAAAAAGTCGTGATTGTTGTTTGAATTAAGGTCGACAAAAGGATCCTTGTGCTTCAATTTGACACACAATTTTTGGAAATTTATTTATTATTTGTGGAAACTACAGCAATAATGAAACGTGCCTGTACAGAGAACGACAAAAGTGAGGAGTAAATAAAGGAGAAATTAGCTGAATTATTAAAAGGAATTGGGGTTGAAAGGTACACAGAGAAAGTGTATGACGAGACTAATATTACACAGTCCTGCGAGCTACACTTTCAAGAATGGTTGGGGTGATTCTTGTAGATTTTTTTGAAATTGCTCCAGCACGTCAGGTTTTTTTGAAATTTGGCGACTTTCAATTTTTTTTTAAAATGGAATGATATAATTTTTTTTTGTATTATTGGGATCCTAGAAACATTCTTTTTACGATAATATTTCGTTTTTCTTAAAAATTCATTTCTTTCCCTATCAAAAAGCAAACTAATATTGTAATCTAGTCGCGCATGAATGTTTACACTCGATGTTATTTTTGTCCAAATATCAAGTAATAGTCGACAAACAACACAAACAATTAGACTTTATTTTGCAATAAACCTACTAAAAACTAAAACTGGAAAAGCAAAATAACAAATTGCGATAAGAATAATCTTAGATTATTGATGCTACAAGTGTCGATAAGCAAAAGAGAGAGAGTCGCTGCAAATTACAAACACAAAAGTATCGATAAGTATAAAAGCTAAACTACTAAACCATGGAGGGGAGGTCAAAAGGGGTCACATATATAAACCAGAAGAACCACCAAACAATTGCAGATGAAAGATGGAAAGGTGGAGATGGTACATCGAAGAACTACATATGGCTGAAGTAGAAGAAGAACCACTGAAAGGTAGATGGTGTGAATTTTGAAGATGATAGGACAATAACAATGGAGGAATTAACGAATAGTACACAGAAGCTCAAAGTGGGTATTGCGTGTACATCTCCATGTTATCATATCTATGGCTCGGAACTATAGATACTGACAAAAGAACACAGAAGAAGAAAGGGGGTAAAGAATGTGAGAGGGATTGTGTTACTGGCGCTGTTAGACACAATAAGGAATGATGAAATAAGAAAAAGATAAAAAAATAAAAATGAAGGTAAACACATTATGCTGGTTTGGACATTTACTGAGAATGTCTCCAAGAAGGGGAAATGAAAAAATGGGGAAACACATCAAAAGTGAAACGATGTAATGGGAAAATACCTAGATGTAATTAGGCCGGAACAAGGGAGCAACAACAAGAGACAGGGAAAGTTAAAAAAGGTGCATAGCAATTACAAGGAGAGTAGAAACAACATCAGCAACATTAACATCAACACAGGCAATACCGCTAGACGATTTTCAGAAACTTTTACAACATATTAGGTACTCATCAACAAGAAGTATGTGAATGTGCAAAATAAATGTTATAACAAAACACATCGTTATGACGTCGTAAGGTGATAGTATATCGTATGCAGTAAAAGAACTATTAACTATCGAAGAAAGGGGGTTTCCTTTACCTGTTAGCTTGATAGGAAATGTTTATTGATGATAATATGTCATGATTTTTCTTTGATTTTCAATTTTCAAAAATAGTTTGAAAACCAGCTGTATTTTTGTTAGGAAATAATTGCGCCCATTTTCAACAATTCTCTCATGACTGATTGTATTTTTAAACAAATAATTTAATACTGTATTCAAAAAACAAATCAAGAAAGTTCAAAAACTTCAAAATACAGGAAACAGGCAAAGACCTAAAATTAATGTAGATAGAATTGTTGCACTTCTCCCTTAATATCTATACAGACCTTTTTTTCAAAGAAAGAGGTCATGTCAAAAGTTAATTAAGGCCAGAATTTGGTAGAATATAATATAAAGTTTCAAAAAATAGAACAAACGTGTAGAAAAACAAATTAAAACTTAACTTTATCCATAACTCCTATCTATTATTAATTTTAGAATTTCCTCCGATTAAGATATAGTGTGCTAAAATTTATGCTTTCAAATGGTTTAGGAAAAAAAATGAATTAGTGTAGAGGTAGATACCACTTTCGGAACAAAAAATTTTCGCTGCTAGCATTATGTACTCGATCATTAATTTCTTGAAAACAAAATATTCGGAAAAATTTGTTTGCCAAAAGTATCCTTAAATTTTCAAAAATTTACTATTTAGTAAATATATAATAAAATATATGTACAAATACATAATTATTATTATTATGTGTTTGTATATTTATTATATATTTACCAAATAGTAATATAGGATTATCATTTCTTCTCGTATAAGAATATATTATGGAAGATCTTAATTTCAATATGCTCCAGATGTGTTTCAGTTTGTTGAGTACGAAAAAACATATTAATTTTGATTTTTCTTTATCAAATTCTAGGCTATTATGCTTTTATCTTAATGGGGTATCTGCTATCGTTATCTCTTGACTAAAAAAAAAACTATTGTGTATCAACCGCATACATTGTGAACATAAAACAATCTTTGACAATTTCCTTTCTGATAACGTCTTGTTTTAACAGGTATAATGAGTTTGCTGTTAAGGAAGAAGATCCTTTATGGAAAAAATATTTAGAACAATTTAAAAATCCTCTCATTCTTTTGCTTTTGGCCTCAGCTTTAGTATCTGTATGTATGAAACAATTTGATGACGCTGTCAGTATTACTGTGGCAATAGTTATAGTTGTAACTGTCGCTTTCGTTCAAGAATATCGTTCTGAAAAATCTCTTCAAGAGTTAACGAAGCTAGTCCCACCATCATGTCATTGGTAATAATAGGTTTTATCGTAAAACTGAATTTTACAAATGTATTAGTTTAAGAGAAGGATCGCCAGACACATTTTTAGCCAGGGAGCTAGTACCGGGAGATGTAGTTTTGTTAAATATTGGCGATCGTGTACCGGCCGATCTTCGATTATTCGAATCGGTCGATTTAACTATCGACGAAAGCAGTTTTACGGGTGAAACAGAACCGGCTCATAAACAGACTGCACCCATTTTACGGTCTAATGGCACTCACGCTTCTAAATCAAATATTGCATTTATGGGTACGCTTGTACGATGTGGTAATGGAAAGGTAAACATTTTTTTGTGATTTAAAGCACTTTATGTGTAATAATTTTAATCTTTTAGGGGATAGTCGTTAGCACCGGTGCCAATAGTGAATTTGGTACTGTATTTAAAATGATGTTGGAAGAGGAAGCACCTAAAACACCATTACAACGATCTATGGATAGCTTGGGAACTCAACTGTCTATGTACTCATTTGCAATTATTGGATTTATAATGTTGCTCGGATGGCTTCAGGGAAAAGTTTTAATGGAAATGTTCACAATTGGCGTGAGCCTTGCTGTTGCTGCCATACCTGAAGGTAAGTTGAGGAAAAGCATTTCTTTACTGGAGAGTGGGCGGGTTAATATATATTGATAAAAATTAATTAGAACTGAGTGTCCTCACTTAAATGTTAGATTAGACAGTAGTTTTTGGATAGTGGTTCAAACCAAAACCTTGGTGACAGTTTGCGCCAAACTATAAGTAAACAGCAATTAATGTTCTGCTTGGTTTGCCTCATTGTGAAATAAAAAGGTAATTAATACTTTGGAGGTTGTATGTGGTGAGCAATAGACACGTATAACAAAATTGAAACGTCACCTAAGGTCACACAAGCATCTACAAGTTTTAGTGACGCGGGCAAGAGATTTGCCATTCTTTATTAATGAACAATATCTTATAAACCCTATATCACTAATCCATGTATAGCAGTTTTTCTTAAGAAAATCTCTGTAATTGGATCACTATTGGCAAACTAATCCCAAAAATATTACAGGGATAAGTGATTATATCGAAATATGGTTTATGAAAATATTTCCAAAATTACTTTGTTTATATTTATTATTATTTTCTTGTCACTCATTCTAATAAAACAATAGAATTTATTTAGCATTAGTTTGTTTTTATAATACTTATTTATAATTAAAGGCTCATTAAAAAGCATTAACGTTAATTTATCTTTGTATCAAAGGCAAAATTGCTGTCGTATCTATTTTTTCTTGCTTATCTAACGCTTTTGTACATTTTTAATTTAAGTTTGTGTATAAAATGATTGTGTTATTAAACGCTTAAAGGTCGCCATAATTAACATTTGGGGGAATTTCTTTCACAGATCTCATAGTTACAGGAATTTAATAACCATAAAGTGATGGTATGTGATTACAGATGATAACAAAAATGATTACAGTCTACATGAGACTGGTGTACCTAGTTAAAATTTACGTTATCTCATATTGTTATGAAATGTCTCATTGACATGCCACGATCTGTGCAGTATTATTAAATGTTTCCTCTGTATCTATTGATTCTGTACTGAATCTAATACAATTCTTCATGAACATCTCGAGTGCAATTATTGCAGCTCATCTTCATATCTTACATATTATTCAATTATGTTTAGTCTTCTCACGATATCTGCGTTACTTATCCATGTTTCACATCCATAGCACGATGTTGATTCAACCATTACTATACTATAAACCAAATAAGAGTAAAGTAGAGGGCGCTTTCATTCAAGTTACATTTAACTCACTAAATTTTCACAACTGTCTTACATGACAGTAACCTAACCACAAATATTTTACTACATTAGGATGGCAGCGATGCCAAATGTTACATGTAATTTGTTGGTTAGAAATTAACCAACATTTCAGATTTATTAGCTGATTAATGTAAAATGTGTCTTAATTTTCCTTTTAATGGTCGATTTTGAATTTCGCCAAATTTAAATGACGGTCAGAATTAACAAGTTTAGACAATATAATATTGCAAAACTGGCAATGATGCTTTTGCGTCATTTTTAGACAAGTTTAGTTTTATAAACTTGCCTCGTGTGTTAACCAATCAACGCCAAGGTCAAATTTTCCCTATACAATCCTTCACTTTACTCTTAGCTGACTTTTACTATAGACCCAGCATGTTTTTTTTGTTTCTGGTTGTATAGATTTGCCCTTTCGTAACGAATTTATGCAGCTGAATGTGGTATCTTATTTCTCTTTCTCTTAGCCCCTTTCTGTCTATAATAGCGCCCAGATACTTATAAGGCTCTACCAGCTTTATGGTTGTTTCCGAGGTTGTTTCTATATTAACCCTTCGTTAGGCGCGCGGCAAAAACTTACATGGTTGGGCGCGTGGTCTACAATTGTAGACCATTCGTATTATTCAATAATATGAACAATTAGATAATTTATTTTACTAAGGCTTATTATATATTGTATATCTAACAGTTATAAACAAAATATTAAGTTTTTGTATATTTACCTGTTGATTTAAAGGTGGTAAATAACATAAATAAAGATATACCTCAGATTGATGAACATATATACAAAAGTGTTCTACTAATCTTAAAGAAATGAAAAAATCATTGTATTCTATAAAAATTAAACATTTTGCCACGGTAAATACATTATATAATTCATACACATTGGTAATACATGAGTTCTCTTCACAGTGGCAGATATTACTTCTCTGAAAGGCATATATTGCATATGTCTCTCATATAAAATCGATAAATATAACAGCGAAACAGAGTTTATAAACGCTAGAAACGCACTCATTCTATTAGTTAATGTTAAAAATGCAGGTACCCAAAACGGTACTTAGCAATAATGCACACCAACTGATAAGGACTAATCCGAGCAGGGGTGGTCTACGATCGTAGACCGCGCGCCTAACGAAGGGTTAATAAAATTTTCGAAATTTGCTCTATAGTTAAGCACTCTGTCTTAGGCTGATTTATCAACTCAATTTCTTGTACACTCTTTCAGCAAAAATCTATGCATGATCAACCTGATCAAAACTTAGTGAGAATAGGGGCTACAACATTGTCTTAATCCTGTAGACTTAGACATATGGGCTTATGATAAGCAATTACCTACTTTAATATGTACCATTTTCCAGATCAATGAACCTCATGTGCAGTTCTTCTCTAGTAGATATCTTTTCCATTAATCGCTGCAAGGTAATGATTATTTCTACACATAAGCGTCCTGCTATGAACCTACTTTGTTCTTCACTCATTCATCTGTTTTCGTTCGTGACGTTTCTCTCAATGCTGTAATTTATGACGATATTATTTTACGCAGCTCAGTTCCTTTTTTAGTTTAAGTTTATATCTTTGTTCCTATTATTTATGTAATTGTTCTTGTACGCTTTGGGAATTCTACACCATGCTCTGGTGGTCATATCACCAGTGATAATAATTTGTTGATGAGTATGGGCATTGTCAATAGGGTTTGACATTTTTTTGTATCATTCTTCTTAGTTTGGTGTGTTGTGTCCATATAAGGCTATTGTTTCTGAAACATATTTTGATATTTTTCGAATTATGTACACTCCTAGGCATAGTGTTTTAGTTGAGTGGCGTCCTGTTATTGTACTATTTCTGACAGTGGTGGAGAAAATTGTTGTTCTTTTGTTTTAGTGTGAACTTGTTGTGGTGTGTAAACTATTTCTGCTTTTGCTCGTGTATTTCTATGATACTATTGCAAGAGGATGAATGGTGTATTATTACATATTCACAAATAATAGGGTTGTATCATGTGTGAAGTTTATTGTTTTACAGCTCATGTTTGCTGCTGAAGGGTCGTCGATGTAAATTACGAATAGTAATGAAATGATAATTGCCTATTGTCAAAAGGTGCTTCTGATTCTATTTGAGATTAACACTTTGACACCTGTGTTTATTAAGTGTTTTATTCTTAAGATGTTAACTGGTATTTTCTTTAAGTATACAATTTATGTCAGATCACGCAACGGTTCATTTTTAACTACGTGGCAATATATTTAATTCCACCAAATGAAAATAAAGACCTGGCAACTGTATATTTCGAGTACACATTTTTAACTTTTATTTTTTGTATGAGACTTTTGCATTATTAAAATTCACATGACAAAGTATGTAAAAATACAAAAATGTTTTATGGTAAGTAATTAAATAATTTGTGTACAAAAAGAAATAAATATTTGTAAAGTGTTTAGCGTTAAATTGTTTTGTACCATTAATATCTTTTTATACACAAATTATGTTATTTTTCAAGGCTTACCCATAATTAAATCATTGTATTTGTTTGTACTTTCCCTTCCTTGAATTTACTCATTTAATAATACGTAATTGAAAATGATTTTTTAAGAGGATTTTAATAATTCAAAAATTGTTGCGATAGAGTATGTGCAATCTAGAAGATTTAGAATTTTTTGACTTCATTTTCAAAATTGTAGTTTGCTATTATTCTACTTCTGAATAGTTTATTCAATTCTTTCTAATAACAATAACAATTACAATTAAAGCTTTTAGGAAAAGTATATTTTTCTCCATTTAGAGCTAGTCGTAGATTCATTTATTAAAACTACAGTTACAGTTGTCCAAAACAATTAGAAAGTTGGTAGGGCAATTTTTGAACTCTCAACCAAACAAATATTTATGGAATTAGTATATTAATTTTAACTGTAGTATAGCTAATGGACATAAAACTAACTCTTAGCATTTCCAATATTACTATCTATTATTGTTTGAAACTGGTTACACTGCATATCTACTGTAGTTCTAACATCTGGATACAACTCACGTCAAGTATTATGTATTTTGTTTGATTTCCACAAAGTATAAATTGTTCATTTGAAAATTAAGGTTGTTCTCTACATATAAACTTCCTATGTTAAACAATGTAAAACTACTTCAACCACAGAGCGAAAACGAATCGTTAAAAATTCTTGCGACAAGGATTATTTGGAAGCGTCAACCCTTCGCTACAGATTCTCGTTTGCACTTTTCAAAAAAAATATTTACATTTTTTGAAAAATTGATTTAAAGTTAAAAAAATGACTAAATTTGCGTTTTATATCCATATACGGCAAAATTTCTGTTTTTTCAGCACGAGAAGCCGTAGATTTTCTATGAATGAACACATTTCAAAAAGAAATTTATAAAACGAATTATTAATAAACCCTCTGTGACTGAATTAAGTTTAAAATCTCCACCCCTCGCTAAGATCCGCCCATTTTTTAATTTTCGTTACAAACAAAATAGTAGGTAGTGATTTAGGTAAGTTAAAAAAAGTTATCAAGTAGGTAGCTGTTCAAGGTTTTTCATACATGAGATTTTTAGATAAATTTTATTCAAATTGAGAAAACGAAATGATTGTTGTCGTGTGTTTATGTACAGTTGTGAAAAGAGTGATCTGTTTCAGGAGCCTATATTTTCGACGATGCGATGCCCGAAGTATAAACTGGCTTCACAATAAAAATTATGTTCATATATGATATATCGTCACACAATTCACATTAATAATCGTTTAGAATAAATATAATACGGGTGCATTGCCATCCAAGGGGTTGAAAAATCCACCCCCGTATATTATCTCGACAACCGCTCATAATATCGCAAACAAATTTACGCGACGGGTTGATAATAATTCCACAATTAATATGCACGAAAACCTTCGCGGTGCACAGCCGTCCAAGGGGTTGAAAATCCACCCCCGTATAATATCTCGACAGCCGCTCATAATATCGCAAACAAATTTACGCGACGGGTTGATAATAATTCCACAATTAATATGCACGAAAACCTTCGCGGTGCACAGTCGTCCAAGGGGTTGAAAAACCCACCCCCGTATATTATCTCGACAACCGCTCATAATATCGCAATCAAATTTACGTGACGGGTTGATAATAATTCCACAATTAATATGCACGAAAACCTTCGCGGTGCACAGCCGTCCAAGGGGTTGAAAAATCCACCCCGTATAATATCTCGACAGCCGCTCATAATATCGCAATCAAATTTACGCGACGGGTTGATAATAATTCCACAATTAATATGCACGAAAACCTTCGCGGTGCACAGCCGTCCAAGGGGTTAAAAAATCCACCCCCGTATAATATCTCGACAGCCGCTCATAATATCGCAATCAAATTTACGCAACGTGTTGATAATAATTCCACAATTAATATGCGCGAAAACCTTCGCGGTGTACAGCCGTCCAAGGGGTTGGAAAACCAACCCCCGTATATTATCTCGACAACCGCTCATAATATCGCAATCAAATTTACGCGACGTGACGGGTTGATAATAATTCCACAAATTAATATGCACAAAAACCTTCCCGGTGCACAGCCGTACAAGGGGTTGAAAAACCCACCCCCCGTATTAATATACGGGGTTGGATTAACACTGTAACAATAATGATTGTTCTAATAACGAATTGATATATGTAGTTAATTAGTTAAATTATTAATGAATTAGAAACAACCTTTCACATTGCTTATCTAATCTGAGTTTATGGATATGTACCGGGTGTAGCTATTTCAACACAAATTATTTTGTAGGTTAAAGTTTCTCAGCAAACACATTTATGTATAAAATACATACAAATTCTGCAAGAGCTTGTTAGAATTACATAAAACTGAAACAGTTTATGTGATATACTTGCTTGAAAAGTTTACCTTAACCGGGTTCGAACCTTTGGGATTGGGCGTTACAAGTTCCGAAATCCGACATGTGTTTTCTTTGTATCCGACATTGTACCACTGCGCTAATCTGAAACATTCCTTCTTTTTATTTCGTACTTCGTAACTTTGCGCTGTTTCGCGTTATTAGTTTAAATTTTGTTTAATTATATCACCCAATTAAAATATTAGTAGAAATATAATACAATATAAAACAAGAATATGCAAGGACACTTGCACATTACCTCCGTGGAGCCGTGGGAAAAATTAAATTTAATACAATAAATAGTTGAATAGTGAGTGCACGGTTACCAGTTCCCATAAAAAAAATCTATTAAGGAGTAGAAAGAATTTTCTATTAGAAATTTTTTTAGGGATTTATTGAATGTATGATCATTAGTTGATGTTGTTATATTTTGTGGTAGATGGTTAAAAATGTTTATTCCAGTATATAATGATCCGTTTCGAGTGTAATCAAGTTTATAATTATTGATAGAGGGTGTTGTTTTGTAACTGTTAGCTTAGAAAGTTTTCGAACTTTAAGTTGTCATAACTTTGTTATTAATAAATATATTTTTGTAAAATTTTGGCCACACCTATTTGGAAGCAATCTGAATCCAGTGGCGTAGATATTTTTTTTATAAACAAATCGCTAATAACAATTCTCCATTCCGAGTACGAAAAAGTTATCGTAGTATGCCCTGAAAATTGGATAAACATTTAAAATTTTGTCCCAAAGTAGATGTTTCATTATTTGACATTTTAAAAAAAAATTGGTTAAAATCGGTAAATAACTTCAGATTTTACATGTGTGTTTCCAATCTAAATGAGTCACACTGTATAACTTTATTAAAGAATACTTACATACTTGATATATAAAAAAGTATATGTAGGGGTATTTACTTCTATTTTATATATGTTGTATGTATATTTTATATGTGTGTTTGCTGGGTCATAACTTGGGAACGCTGCATTTAAAACAAAAAACAAAAATATGGACATAGAGCATTTTAAGAGAGCAATCTGGATATAACATCAAATATAGGGTGTTTCATTTAAAAAAGCAGGTCGGCACGGAGTCACGATTATTCGAAACACCCTGTATGTTTATAAATATTTTACAAATATGCAATGGTTCGTATCCTACAACTTTTATTTGAAACCTTGTTTAATCCGTATGATATTGAATGAAATATTGGACTTCCACGCACTAATGGGCTACCCTGTATACACATAGGGAAAGTAATGTAATCGAAAAAAAAATCGAACTCGAGATTTTGATGAGTCTCGACGTTTTGAGTGCAAAACCAACCATCTTTGAAAAATGTTTGTCTGTGGGTGCGTGGGCGTGCGTACGTTATGGTTGTGGAACCTAAACTACTACACAGATTTTGATGAAATTTAAAACTAAGGCCTATAAAAAAACTTCATCGATAAAACAACCTTCTCATCAAAATCGGCCCAAACTAGGGGGGTTATTTTGGGAGCAAACATTCAAATTTTAACCCAAACTAATTTCTCTCAAGTAAAACGCCGTTTTTCGTTTGTTTCTAAATTCAAATGGCGGCCAATACAGCAATTCTACAAGTTTTTACTTTTTAGGGTCTACCTCAAGAAACGTTTAACTTAATTAAAATTTGTAAATTGGAAATGATAGCCAAGGGAAGGCTAGAACTATTAGTACGTATAATTGGAAAAGAACAAAAATGAAACATAGCCAATTTATTGGCGCCCAAAATTTGTCAAAAATTGAAAATCGATTTTCTCAAAATTTGCTCCAAGCTTTTTTTTATTTTTTGGAGTGTTATACATAGGTATAGTTCATGAAACACTATTGACACTACATTTATTTCTTTATTTCCCATAGGGGAAGGGGGATGAATGTTTGAATTTGAAAATTGTATATCTTCAAAACTTTTTTGTTAAAAAAGATGAAGAAATAAAATTGTACAGTGAAGTAGAGGATATACGACTCTTTTAGTCGAGTATAATAAGTATACCAATTTACTTGCGGCCTAGCCGGAAATTAACAAAACATTAAAAATATTTACGAAATACCCTGTATATTATTTCAGGAGAAAATCCGAAATCGTTTTCTGATTACAACTATACTACACACTATATATTACTTTTTTTTATTTTTTTGAGTAATTACGCAAAAACTATTTTATTTTGAATTCATTCGGCGGCCGTGCACCGGGAAGGTTTTCGTGCATATTAATTGTGGAATTATTATCAACACGTCGCGTAAATTTGATTGCGATATTATGGGCGGTTGTCGAGATAATATACGGGGGTGGGTTTTTCAACCACTTGGACGGCCGTGCACCGGGAAGGTTTTCGTGCATATTAATTGTGAAATTATTATCAACCCGTCGCGTAAGTTTGATTGCGATATTGTGAGGGGTTGTCGAGATAATATACGGGGGTGGGTTTTTCACCCACTTGGACGGCCGTGCACCGGGAAGGTTTTCGTGCATATTAATTGTGAAATTATTATCAACACGTCGCGTAAATTTGATTGCGATACTATGAGCGGTTGTCGAGATAATATACGGGGGTGGGTTTTTCACCCACTTGGACGGCCGTGCACCGGGAAGGTTTTCGTGCATATTAATTGTGAAATTATTATCAACACGTCGCGTAAATTTGATTGCGATATTATGGGCGGTTGTCGGGATAATATACGGGGGTGGGTTTTTCAGCCCCTTCGGCGGCCGTGCATCGGGAAGGTTTTCGTGCATATTAATTGTGGAATTATTATCAACCCGTCGCGTAAGTTTGATTGCGATATTGTGAGGGGTTGTCGAGATAATATACGGGGGTGGGTTTTTCAACCACTTGGACGGCCGTGCACCGCGAAGGTTTTCGTGCATATTAATTGTGAAATTATTATCAACACGTCGCGTAAATTTGATTGCGATATTATGGGCGGTTGTCGGGATAATATACGGGGGTGGGTTTTTCAACCACTTGGACGGCCGTGCACCGGGAAGTTTTTCGTGCATATTAATTGTGGAATTATTATCAACCCGTCGCGTAAATTTGATGGTGTTACTATGAGTGGTTCTAGAGATTATATGGGGGTGGGATTTTTCAACCCCTTGGACGGTATTGAACTCGGGTTATTATATTAATGTATTCTAAATTATGTGACGTCATATTGTAAAACCAGTTTATACTTCGGGCATCTTCGGAAACCACGATCAAATTTCGTAACTAAGGCGGAGTTAATAGGATAGGAAGGGATAAATAGCCATTATTGTTTATAAATACTACGATACCGCCGCCTAGCGGAATATAGTTGTCTCTACTGGGTATAGTACAACTTTAAGTCATCCTCGGTAAGCAGCACTAAACAGAAATGATCACTTTTTCTAGCAACAAACAAATAGGTAATAACGTGTAAGATACAATCATTCAACAACTACTGCCATGTCTCATCCCATCCAACACAACTGTCAGTGGTTAGATGCCTTTAAACATACTTTGCTTCATTTTATATTATTATTACTTATCTATCAAGAAAGTTACAACTTCAAATTGTTTACAGGTTTACCAATAGTTGTCACAGTAACATTGGCACTGGGCGTAATGCGCATGGCTAAACGTAATGTGATAGTGAAAAAGTTACCTACCGTTGAAACATTAGGCTGTGTTAATGTCATTTGCTCGGACAAAACAGGCACTATTACAAGAAATGAAATGTCGGTTACTGTAATAATTACATCTGATAGTTACCTTGCGGAATTAACAGGTGCCGGTTATAATGATCATGGTCAGGTTTTGCTTCACAAATGCGATTATCCGGATAGAGCCAGGGAAAGTGTCTATAATTTGCTGGAGGTAAACGATTCAAACATACTAATTGCTTATTAACGTGTTGTTTAGATAGGCGCAGTTTGCAACAACGCAATTATAACAAATGAAATCTTAATGGGTCAGCCAACTGAAGGTGCTTTGATAGCAGCCGCCATGAAAAATGGAATGTATAATGTAGGAGATCGATTTGTAAGATTGCAGGAATACCCTTTCAGTTCAGAACAAAAGATGATGGCCGTAAAATGTGTACCGAAATACAGTGAAGTTAAACAGGATATATTTTTCGTTAAGGGCGCTATTGAGAAAATACTACCGAAATGTACGAAATACGCTTATAATGGAACACTTCAAACGCTTTCGAATAAAAAGGAACAAGAATTTATGGCAGAAGCACACGAAATTGGTAGAAAGGGGTTAAGAGTTGTCGCTTTGGCGAAAGGTCCCACATTGCAAGAATTAGTTTATTTTGGAATTGTCGGAATTTGTGATCCTCCTCGACCTTTTGTTAGAGAATCGATTACCACGTTGTTACAGTCAGGTGTTCAGGTGAAGATGGTTACAGGTGATGCTATGGAGACTGCTGTTGCCATTGGTTGGTGTCTTTACGTATTCGTAAACAATATTAACTTATATTTACAGCGCAAATGATTGGTTTGGACACGTTACACTCTCAAATACTATCTGGTGAACAATTGGAAATCTTCACTGAGCCACAGTTGGATGCCGCAATACCACATGTAACAGTTTTCTATAGGGTTTCGCCGAAACATAAATTGGCAATAGTCAAGTCTTTACAAAGGACAGGTCATATAGTAGGTATGACTGGGGATGGGGTTAACGATGGAGTTGCTCTTAAGAAGGCTGATATTGGTATTGCAATGGGTCGTAATGGTACTGATGTTTGCAAAGAAGCTGCCGACATGATTCTAGTTGATGATGATTTTCATACCATTATGTAAGAGGTTTAATAAATTATTATTACATTTCTTATTTTACAATTTATAGTTCTGCGATTGAAGAAGGCAAAGGAATTTATTATAATATACGAAACTTTGTTAGGTTTCAATTGTCTACATCAATAGCGGCATTGTCACTTATTGCCTTGGCAACATTGATTGGTATTCCAAATCCGTTAAATGCCATGCAGGTACGGATGAAGTTGTTTGTCTTTGTAGAACATGATGAATTAAGTTATTTCTAGATTCTTTGGATTAATATTATTATGGACGGTCCACCAGCTCAAAGTTTAGGCGTTGAACCTGTAGCAAAGGATGTTGTCAGACAAAAACCTAGGAATGTTCAGGAACCGATTATAACAAGAGCTCTCATTGTAAATGTGCTTTTATCAGCCTTCGTAATAATTGGTGGTACATTATGGGTTTTTAAGAAAGAAGTAAGTACTCAGTAGAATTTATTTTCAAATTACCTCAAACCTTGGCGGCGGCGTTATACTTTAATATGAATCATTTACTCTGTTGCATCAGAATTGTGACTAAAATCATTGAACAATTCATTGAGGGACATTGATAAGTGTGTGTGTGTGAATTTTTTCGTATTTCACAACAGTGGCAGTTCTGTACCTACCCTGAAAGCAGTAAAACTTTTCACTAAGGAAATTAGTTTGGGTTAAAATTTGAATTTTTGCACCCAAAATAACGCCCTTAGTTTGGGCCTTTGATTTTGATAAAAAGCTTATTTTACGGGCAAACATTTTTCAAAACTAACTCAAGGTTTTTGTATGTTTTGAATGTATTCAAGTCCTTCTGATATATTTCTTATGCCTGTATGACACCATATATTTTTTTATGTAGCAAAAAGTATAAGCGCAAAATTTATACAAAAAAATTCTGGCAAGTTGCCACGAGACTTCCCTCGTATTAACACTTTTTTCAAAAAATAAATACTACTGAATTCAGAAAAAATACTCTTAAACTACATAAAAAACTGCAATTTTATCCTATAAAAAAATGAGTGCCGCCATTTTAGCTTACACCGGAAGTGACGTAATCAAAGGTAATATCAGCATTTTCGTTCTTGGCCCGAATGCAATCGATTGGCGAAAACCGCATTTCGATAACTTTAATAGTTTCTGAGTATTGAGCGTTGCAGTCATTTTTTAAAAATGATTTTTTTAACACATTTTTCAAAAAATAAGTAAGCACAATATATATTGCTGAATTCAGAAAAAAATTCTCTTTTAAACTACATAAAAAAACTGCAACTTTATCTTATAAAAAAAATGAGTGCCGCCATTTTAGCTTACACCGGAAGTGACGTCATCAAAGGTAATATCAGCATTTTCGTCCTTGGCCCAAATGTAATTCATTAGCGAAAACCGCATTTCGATAACTTTAATAGTTTCTGAGTATCGAGCGTTGCAGTCATTTTTTAATAATTATTTTTTTTAACACTTTTTTCAAAAAATAAGTATAGCACAATATATATTGCTGAATTCAAAAAAAAATTCTCTTTTAAACTACATAAAAAAAACTGCAACTTTATCTTATAAAAAAAATGAGTGCCGCCATTTTAGCTTATACCGGAAGTGACGTCATCAAAGGTAATAACAGCATTTTCGTCCTTGGCCCGAATGTAATCGATTGGCGAAAACCGCATTTCGATAACTTTAATAGTTTCTGAGTTTAGAGCGTTGCAAGGAATGTGTACGTACAGACTACAGACTACAGACGACAGACGGAAAATTTTTTTTTGCATATTTTGAATCTACGTATTCGGAAACGCAAAGATATGTAAAAATTTCCATAGGTCAAATTTTTTTTTTTGGAAAACTAATACAATACTTCCCTTTTACTTCGTACTCGGGAAGTAAAAATGTGTGTTATCCTATCAGTCTTAAGGCAATTCATGTCATTTTAGATGAGTACCGAAGGTATTACAGCACGAGACACCACCATGACATTCACTTGTTTCGTATTTTTTGATATGTGGAATGCGTTATCATGTCGATCTCAAACAAAAAGTGTATTCTCGATTGGTTTACTTTCAAACAAAATGTTCCTATTAGCGGTTACTTTATCTGTTGTTGGACAGCTACTTGTAGTTTACACGCCACCTCTTCAAAGGGTATTTCAAACGGAAGCGCTAACTTGGTGGGGTAAGTGATTCGTTAAGCTGAATGAACTTATGTTTTTTAAATTATCTTCCGTAGACATGGTGTTTCTAATAACGTTAACGTCGTCGGTATGGGTGCTGTCGGAAATTAAAAAATGTATCGAAAGATCTTTAGACAAGCGTGGCCGTGGGACAAGATCGCCTTTAGAATATGTATGACGGCGGAGGGGGCCCGGGGTTAAAAAACACCACGATTAAAATGCCCCCACCACCTTGCCCCTTTTTCTTGGCCCCCCTGTAGATTATGTGAAAACAAATTATTATTATTAAGGTGCAAAACATTTTTTCATCAATTTCGTCGCAGTTATATTCATTTGCACTAAAGACTTGTATATATACACTTTTTTTAATTTATATCATTTGTTATCGTTGCACATTTTAATTGCGTCCTTTATGTGGCCATATACCTTTTTAACTATGCACTTTTTTAAAATTTCGTAATTTGTTTTGCTCATTTTTTATGGGTTTCTAATATTACACGAGTGTGTGGCAAGGTTTTTATAAGTATTATATTTTTTAATTGAAGTGCAGAGCAGCTGAGTATAATTATTATTTTTGTTGATTTATACAGTATAATTCATAACTATAACATTTTATAGTAATAAATAATTTTATTGGATGTGAAATTATGGAACTTGTAATCTACGTCATTATTTCATGTCCTCCAGTTACTAGATCTGTCATAGCTAATGAATCATCCTGTATATTATATATGTATGTATTAATTAAGGTTTCCTATTAACTTAAGTATTTAATGTTATACTTTTAAGTAGATTTTATTAAATGTTTTCAAAGCAAAAAGATGTCTCTTGAATCTCGATCGTGTATTTATTAACATAAATTTAGGTCATTTAAATTATTGAGCTCAATTAAGTTGATTGCGTTAAGTAATTTGTAGCGTGTATGAATGTAGCGTGTCAATTAAAATACTATTTTTCATAAAAGTTTGTTCAAATTCTCACTTAATTCTAAATAACGGATAAATCATTATACGTCTTACCACTTAATGTGAGGTTTTTTGAGTGGTTTGTAATATAAAGGCCTTGAATGTAATTAATGCTTACTTAAAATGACATTTACATTTGCTAAGCAAACTATATAACTTATACAAATACATACTGTTCAACGCCTTTATTGAACACATTCAAATTTGACACGTGTGTATAATTGTGTATTTTTATGATGTTCTTTGTAACGTCTTCATCTGTGTACTGTGTAAATTTCATTAAGAGTAATTTAAATAGTCATTCCGACAAAAAACATAAGTAAGGACCATAAAATATATTTGGATGTGAACTTAGTGAAGTACTTTATAGTATTCTGTGATACACTATTTAAATATTACCTTTGCAGTTTGCACTACATTAGTTTAGCTTCTAGTGAGCCAATTTTCAAATGTCTCTTATTAGCGAACTTGATAATTACAGGGAAGTGTTTATGAAGAAAAGAGAATGTCGGTAAGAATATCTACTATTTGGAAATTTAAACATCTCGATATTTAATTAAGACAGTAAATTTAATGAAACGGTAGCTAAAACAAGTGTGATAAAGGATTAGTATGTTGTTTAAATTTCCAAGTTATAAAAAGAAATATTTATGCGTTGCATTGAAAATTATGACAAGAGAAATGCTCTCACATTTAAAGCATGTATCTTAAGCTTCTTTGTAGTATTTTTTAAAAATCTGCACTGTTTGACGATAAGCATGTCTTAATAAAGTAACTGTTAAATTGATATATGTCGTTTGCTGACCTGAATTGTACCAACATGTAAAAAAAATAGGATTTCAGATCCAAAAAAATTTTAATTCAAGCAATATTTGACCACTTACACCTTGACAAAAAAATTAGACGGTAGACCAAGTAGCATGTTCATAGAAAATTGATTTAATTTTGGATTGGTTAATGATATAACATCGCTAGTGAAAATAAATTGCAATATCTACATGTGTAGTCTAGTGAATGAGTTCTCAAAAGAAGCATGGAATATGCGAGAATTTTTGACTTGGCAGTAGTTAGGTACATACTAACAGGGCGCGAGCTTAAGGTGGGAAGGATCGGAAACGGTGGACTATAGAACAAAATATTTTAAATGAAAATAAAAGCTAATTAAATTTCCTACAAAATTCTTTCCATATGTATATGTTAAATTTCAACGGTTTTCGAAATATATGTTATTGAAGATCGATCATTTTCGAAAATATCATTTTTACCTAACTCTTTTTGTCAAATATTTGTGTCTTATTTTTTCATTTTCACTTAGAAGAATTTTTTCTAGAGTCCACCATTTCCGAGATATATTCGAAAAACCCTAAAATGCACCCCTCCCGTGTCCCAAGTTAAGCTCACCTCGGTGGTACGGGTACTTTTAGTATGTTTACCTACTAACTACCCCTGACAAAGTCCTGAAGTCAAAAATTCTCGCATATTTCATGCACTCTACAATGAACTGAACTGAAAGTATCTTTATTTTCATAAATTATTTACAAAATATAAGAGATGCAATGTACATCAGAGTCAGTAGATTAATAGAGTACCGCAAGCCTTTGACGCGACAAATGCCGCCCTGGCGGCCATTTTTAGTCCATATACATAAAATATACTTACGAAGTGCGTAATTTTTCTTAAAATGCCGTGTTGTTGTACCGTTAAGTGTATTTGTTTTATTATATTCCGAAAAATTTAGTCAAACCATCATCTACTTTACTGAGCGTGTAGTGAGTGAAGCGCGGAAAGGACTAAAAATGGCGGAGGTTGCGGTACTCTATTAATCTACTGACTGATGTACATCAGAGTCAGTAGATTAATAGAGTACCGCAAGCCTTTGACGCGACAAATGCCGCCCTGGCGGCCATTTTTAGTCCATATACATAAAATATACTTACGAAGTGCGTAATTTTTAATAAAATGCCGTGTTGTTGTGCCGTTAAGTGTATGTGTTTTATTATATTCCGAAAAATGTAGTCAAAACATCATCTATTTTACTGAGCGTGTAGTGAGTGAAGCGCGGAAAGGACTAAAAATGGCGGAGGTTGCGGTACTCTGTTAATCTACTGACTCTGATGTACATAGCCTTTATAGGCCATCTGCAGGTTGACTTTGATACTAACAATGTATACAAACATAAATAATTAGGTATACGTACATAATAGAAAAATGAATTGAACACTTATGTCAAATAACAATCAACTTTATACACTACCGTCATCATTAAATACAGGTTCCAGTCTCACAAAAAGGGGTTGAAGTACAACGAAATACTATTATTTCGTTGTTTATACACTAGTTGTATTGAAAAAGTAAAATAAAAACAAGCTTTGTACATAAATAAAAATAACAAATCAAAAGGAAAATAAACTCAAAAATTGTATTCCATAACGAGTTCGTACCTGTAGGACCACGCGACCCCCAGATACCGAGCCAGTCAGCGCCATCCAGTTGTGCAATGCCATGGACCCTAGATAAAGGTGCTTGGTCTATAATTGAGACGTATTTGCTGAGTACGGACTCTACAATGTATTCATTGACTGGACTAATGATTCAGACACAAAACTGAAATTCTACTGCTGTACAGATGCCTCTATTAAATATAACACTTATTACCTTTATTGCCCTTGAGAGATACTCTCTTATCCCACTTCTGTTGATAGACCTACTTGGCAACATGCACGTCAAACATATGACGTTAATCTAACCTTCATATGAATTGTTTATTTTATATATGGTAATTGTTTAGTTATTCTTGATCTTTAATTTTGTTAGATACAATTTATATTTAATTTTTATTGATGGAAACTATTTTTTATTTATCATTTAACCCTAGAACCGGTACTATTTTAAATTTGTTACAATTTTGAAATATTACACACAAATTCTTTGTCCTCTTAGAAGTGCCTCTGGAGAACCTTTAAGGATTATAATCTGTAATCACATTTAAAAAATTAATTTTATTTATCAAATAAAAGAATATTATTTGCAACTACCCGTGAACTGCGTAGCATGAGTCCGTCGGTATTTTGTCGTAGGTATATTATTGTTGGTGATTTTGTTGTCAGGGGTACGCCGTCACTCGTACCAATTGTAGACACCCTCATTGAGTAATTGAATAAAATGGCTTTCATTCAAAGAATCTTATATAAGGTAAACCTTGCGATGCGTAAAGTACAAAACACCTACCTGTAATGCCGTAATTTGTAAAAAGTGTGTCACATAAGCTAATAAAATGTAGCACAACATGTATGCTGTTATTCTAATCCTTTACAATAAACCGAAATTAAATAAGTTCCACGGGTGTAGGTATATGTGAGTCTTTGAGACTTATGGTATGCATTAGTGTATGTAGAAACAGTCATGCATCCTAGGGTTAATATAGAGGTATATACAAGGTGTAGAATTGACCAATACATCGGAATGTCAATGTAAAAATCTGAATAATCGATTATTTGCTTCCCTAATTTTTTTATACAAAAAGTAACTTTTTCGTAGAGAGGAAAATTGTGTATAATAAACTTTTACACAATACTGTAAAATAATTAGGGCAGCAAATAATCGAACATTTAAGTTTCTTACATTGTATACAGTATATAAAATACGTAGGTATTTTAATTAAAACAGATACAACTTAAATCTTTTAAAATTTAAACTCTAATTGATTTAATTTGTTTAAGTACATTCGACTTAAAAGTGAAAATTATGACTGAAACCATGTATATAACGAAACCAATTTAATTTTTTGGATGACTTAAGGCATAGATGAAGGGTTAATTCATCGCTATGCTTAACCCTTGTCCGGGCAAGATAATTTTCAAACGTTACCGGGCAGTTCGGGCCTGTTAGGCCCGTCGTATCTGTATATTGCTTTTACTCCTTCAGGAGTGGTGGGAAAGTTTTCTTTTACTGTAAAAACCAATAATTTCTCTAAATACCTTTAGACAAATGACGGAGTAATTATGTAGATACATCATTAGATAAATATAATTTTTAAAAGCAATGATATTTCGTTAAACAATTAAGCCCGCCGCTTGCCCGGTAATGAGACTTTAATTGAAAAACGCTCATAAAATCAATATGCAGAATAAATTCCATAATCTCTTGATAAATAATTAGTAAATACAATTTTGGAAGAATTCTAGAAGGCATTGACTCAAATTCCATTTATTAATAGAAATATTTAAGTTTAAGTTGTTCGGCCCTACTAGGCCCCCCTTGCCCGGATAAGGGTTAAGTGATAGCACTGCTATTAAATAGACATACTAATCATACGAGAGCGTTGATTGAATCAACGATGAGAGATATTGTGCTCTAATCTGTTCAATTAAAAAACATATTTATATGATCGCAATTAAATTGTTTAGGGGTCCAACAATTAGTCCCAATGTTTGCGTAACAAATGTTTGTTTGAGGATGTATCTACACTTTTTCGTTGTTGGTATAGTTTCTTCATTTTCACTTGACATAAAGCTATCCTAATATTTATGATTTTATTATATACCATAACCAGATTAGTATAATTTGAATTGATCGATGGTATAAAATAATAGCTGTGTCTGAAATTTATTTCTAAAGCTCTTATTGTAATGGTAACACATTATTCATATTGATTTCAGTAGGTATTAGAGGAACTACTGGTAAACAATATACCAGATGAAGGAACTCTAACGTACACAATTTCTAAGATTCACATAAATTGTTACAAAAGCACCGAATAATTTTGTTAAAAACAGGTATTGCTGCTTTTTTCACCCATTCGAAATGTACCTAATTGCCATGCTTGTTTTTCTTAAGTATTTGCATAAGTATAAAAATGCCATTCACCATAATTTAACGACTGAAAATTAGAAGGACACCTACACAAGTTCACGGCAAGCACGAAAGTATAAAAATTATTCAAGAATCTTCGTTTCTAAAAACATTCATCTATAGGGAATTTATTAATGATACCGAACTGACTTTTTTTTAATTAGGTAATGAAAGTCACTGGACAACGATCTCCAATGCCGGCTTTAATTTTACTTACCATTTTATTATACTAGACACGAATAATTTTTTTATAGAATTGAAATAATAAAGAGCATATATATAGGTAGGCACAAAAGATACAGTCGCCTAAGTAATTTAAATTTGAAATGCTCAATGATGTTTTTGAAATACAGGAATGCGGGCAAAATAGTTGTTAATACGTACTTGTTTAAATTAAATAAACGAATTATATTTTCGCCAAAAAATTAACATAGTTTGGCAATAACTATTATCTTCCATAAAGATGTTTATTCTCAATGTTACTATAATTTTTAAAAAATCTGCTGTTAGTACACACATTGACTTTAATAAAGTCAATGGTACACATAAACATAAACAAAAAGGTCGGACTATAAAAAATTCTAAATATAGCAGTAATGGCTTTGCATAATGGAACAGGAGGAAAATATTTTTGTAGAAAACAACATTAAAATTCACAGTTTTGTTTTGACCATTCATCATTTTGACACCAACAAGTAGATAGTACCTACATATAAAAATTTCATCAGCTTAAAAAATATAGCCTCTCTTGTTTGTTTAATAGATATAGTTAACAATTTTCTATTAAATCTTAATAATGCATTCATTGAAGTTTTGATTAAAGTTGACCTTATAGTGTAAAGCATTGACTTTAAGCGTTGATTGAAATATTAGTATTTCAATCAACGCTTTAAGTCAATGTGTAAAGTACTCATTTCTCAGGCGGGATTACTCACCTACATACTTGCAAATCACCTGAATTTTTAAAACCATTCAGGGTTCGTATAAACATTAAATTTTATTTTTGCATGAATACCTAAACGGTGGTTATCGCAAATTTTTTTTTCTCAATGATTGAATGCTTCATATTTGTTTTCACTTCTGGTTCATAATTTCCACATGTGTATTCCCTAAAATCAAACAAATACAGTCCTCCACAACTATATGGGATCAGATTATGAGTTCCCTTTTTGATATTCTCCTATGGTAAACATTAACATTTTAGAATACAGGACTACTTTTCATGGTTGTTACTTATGTAAGATGTGGACCGGTAGGTACTTTTGTAGATCAATGGTTACAACTGTTTTGGAAAAACTGTAATCTCTAGGTTTTTATCATATTTCTTTGTAATACGTTCTTTGGCTGTAGTGTTGATTTATTTTACTGAAAATCCTAGCTAGGAGGATCTTGACATTTTGAAATTAGGTCTTCATGATTTAGTTTAGAGCTTCTCGTAAAAGAATATCATGTAATATATTTTCAGCTTTTAGACCCAGAAATTAAGAAATGTAAATTACTCAATTTAAAACAAAATTGAGCAAAGGCATTGATTAAAAAATCAGACATTCTCGCAAATTTAGTCGAAAATAAAACAGAAATAGAAAAGGAAGAAACGTCCCAAACTTGCATGCATAGGCTTCCTACGCTAGCATTAAATACAATACACAATGCGGCGATCAGGTATGCCATTGTAGCGTTTTATACAATTGCAGAGTCTGGTATACCATCACTCTCTGTAAGGAGAACATCATTGTCACTAGTATATTGCCAAGGTTTGTATATGGGGAACCAACGTACAACTTGGTGACACCAACAGTAAAAGTAGATGGCGATTCAATGAGACATATCCAAATACTCCATGTTCGAATCAACTCATCTTTTGCTCTGATAATTGAAAACCGTCAACACGTGCCAGATGTTCCAGCATGAAAGAGAGGACACATAACGAAGCTCCCAATTACTTGAGCCCAAAAGACAGCTCCAGTCTTCCCTGAAACAAAAATGCAGGAGAAGTGGCAAGAGGAATGTCCACAAAATGGTGGACATCTGAAAGCGATTACGGACTCTGTGAGCGGCAGCAGAACGAAACGGCTCGCGCGTAAGGAACAGGTGATCATCACTATAGGCTGAGGCTGGGACACATAGCTTTAATAGAAGTAATAGGTGTTGTTTCCCCCATTTGCGAATGATATCAGAGGGCGGTCTCACCGTTCGACGTATACCTAATTATGGACTCCGACTGCCACAATATAGAAGAGGCGAGAAAGTATCACTTCATTCCAGGCAAGCCCATGAGACATGTTCTTAGCTATAAAACTGGCAGGACGCAAAGGAAATGATCGCATTTTGGAGGAGTCTCCTAAACAAAATATAAAATAAGAAAAGTGAAGAATATAGAATACTGCTGTACTTCACACCGCTACTAACTTAAAACCGTTCAATGATTTTTTCTTCAAAATAGACATATACCGTTACCTAGTTTATTTAGTTGTTAACACCGTACGAGAGCATTTTCGTTCATTGCGCCTCAAAAAAAATTTATTGACCAATGGATTTCAAACGTAATAGTGTTATTGCGCTTTATTTGGCTGGAAAATCAAATGCAGCTGTGGCGACTACACATGATCCCGGTACACAGTCCCTTATGGGAGCAACGATCATTGATTCCCATTGGCCGACCAATGACAACGTGTCGACACCGGCCAGAATCCTTTATAAGCGAACGCTGCTAACCACAGAAATTAGTTAGAAGTCATAGCCGCCAACGAAACACTGACCAGTCCGTCTACATCGACCCGTCAGCCTCCATTCCAGAACCAGTCTACCATCCGGCAACCGACCTCCATCATTAACCGCATTCCGCGTTGTTAATACTTGTACATATACCTATTTGTAAATAGAAAAGTTAGTTGTTTTCACAACTCCCAAAACTTTATTGTTTATTTGGCACGATCACCAAAAATAGCTGGTGATCCGATTCAACCGCTAAAGCAGCTATTGTTAAAGAGCTCCAGCATTTGAAAGTGCATAAAATGTTCGTGTCCAGAACCATCGTTACAAGGGTACTGGTAGTGTAAAAAAACGTTATGTAGGTACTCCGAAAAAGGAAGTGTTCGAAGAATATTGAAAAATCATCTTCATGTCAAGCCTTACAAGATACAAAAAGTTCACTGCCTCAACACGCTACGCAGATGAAAGTACGGTTGGAAAGAGCGAAAGCTGATGGGCGCTCTCCACTTGTGTTTTTGGAACCTGACGCCAAAATGCATGCCACTAACTATCGTGAAATGGTCTTGGAAGCTGCTCTGAAGCCTTGGGAACGTAAGCATATTTCGGTTCCAGGCCGTGGACCTTTCAGTAAGATTCAGCGCCGCGCCGTTGCATAAAGGTCGTATGAATCAAGATTGGTTAAGAGAAAACGTTCCACACTTCATTTTGGCTCAACAATGGCTTGCAAATTCGCCAGATGCAAATCCAATGGATTTTTCCATTTGGGCCATTTTTAGAGGCCAGAGTTGGCACTAAAAAATATATGGAACTTTGGATTCTCGTTAAAGTCAGCACTTCATCGGGAATGGAAACGAATTTTAACTGTCCATGTTCGTGAAGCATGCGAGTCGTTTTTTCACAGACTTGATCAAATTATCACAGCAAGAGGTGGATACATCGAGCAATAGGATGTTTTATGAAAAATATAATATGTTTAAAATTTGCTTTTGTAGTAATAAAAATATTGAAAAAGCGTTTTGAATTGGTAACACTTCATGCGTCGGACGCTGGTACCTATTATAATGCCTGAGTTCGAAAAGTTGCTGATCAGGTCGATGCACTTTAAATAAATAAATAAAAAAATATGTGGAGTGTTCGGTAATGTTTGTTTATTTATTACGTTCTATAATACATTGTAAGTAATCTAATTGATGAGTTCCCCTCAAGGCGGGGAGTATGATTTAAAAATTTAATTTAGGTAGTCAAAATGACTTGTTTTCGGTTTCTACCACGTCAGATTCTTTTGTTTCACGCAAACAGTCAGGCTTGGCAAACCTAATCTTTATAGCTCTAAGCTCACAACCATCGGGCAATCCTGGTTTTGGATCACATGGCAAGCCTAAAAAGACGTTTGCTGTGAAAAATCTTAACGACGCCGACGCTGTAAAAGTCGAAAACAAGTTATTTTGACAATTCGTGGAACTGCGAAAACCTCAATACTTTTTAAATTAGGTCAGTTGTAAAAAATTAAAAAAACATCGCCTAAATAAAACCATTTTCACCACATTTCACATTTAATTTCTTTTATCGTAAATCAAACAAAAAAACACTAGTAGCAAGTTAAAAATATTGCACAAATGAAAAGACGCCTTTATTTTTTATAGTGCAATTTCCTTTTTTTTGATTTTTTCTCGAAACGACGTGTGTCAATTTATAAACGTTTAAGTACTCAACAGGATAATCGACACAATAGTACGATAAAGACTTTTTAATAAACTATAAACACTGATAAAAATAAAGGGAGATAATCAATTATATTTTTAAATTTTGCAATTTGTTATCGCGGAAGTAGAAAATGTGACGCACAATGTATAATCGAGTGGCGCGCAAAAGGTAATCTAATTACGCATGCGCATTAAATTAAATATTCTTCAAAAATGGAATAGTGGGGAAAATGGCAGCAAGAATTACAAATTTTGAGCCTCCTTCATCAGCCAGTTCAGATAGGTATTCTTATTTACAAATAATACATCATTTGCATAAATTGTGAATGGCCCAACCTAATTATGCAAATTTCCGAAGTTTGTGACAAAAGTTCATACAGTATAAAGCACATGTCTGTATCTTATTTTGTTTACATCTTTATCTCATTATTTCAAAATTTTAACGTAATTTTCACGTGAAATTTACGACAACATTCGTATTTTATTACAATTATTTACTTTCGCTAACTTAAAATGGCTAAAAAAACACAATTCATGCCCGGCGACATAAAAAACTATTTTTAGATTTTAGCACGTGGCTTTAAAGATTTTTTTGTTTTTTACTATAGTGATTGTGCTGAGACACAAGCTGATGTTTCGGAAGTCTTTCCCGATGGCGAGCTTGATGAAGAACGAAGCGGCGATTACTATACAACTCCGGCTTCACCCATCACCGTTCCTTACTGTCCTCGACCTCCATCAGCAGGTATTATATTATTTTTGTGAGATAGCGTTATCTGTATTTGTTTACTGTTTAATCGCCACTAAAAATTACATCACCCTCATAATTAAGTCTGTTTACTTAGTGATAACTGTTTCATCAATGTCTTTCAAACACTTAGGATCACAAAAATCACCGAAGGCACGAAGACAAAGGACTACTTCCATTAATAAATCTGTGGCAAAGAAAACTGCGACCGAGTCTGTACTTAGAACACAACACCGAACAATTTATACAGCAGGACGACCACCCTGGTATAACTTAGCAGGTCAACAAGTTGAACCCTTTATAATAGGTAAAACCGTGATTCCAAACAATTCACAATTATCATCCCTCTTTGTAGGTATATGCGGTGGAAGCGCTTCTGGAAAAACGTCAGTGGCTGCGAAAATAATAGCGGCCCTAGACATACCTTGGGTTACCTTACTCAGTATGGATTCCTTTTACAAAGTATTAAACGAAAAACAACATCAGCTCGCGCATGATAATGAATACAACTTTGATCATCCGGACGCTTTCGATTTTGATATTTTAATTACGACATTACAACGTTTAAAAGAGGGTCGTAAAGTTGAGGTGCCAATTTATAATTTTGTAACGCACGCTAGGGACATTCAAACTGTAAATAGATTACTCTATTACTTCGTTTAATAATAACGTATTTATATTGCAGAAGACAATGTACGGTGCTAATGTAATTATATTTGAAGGTATTCTCGCGTTTTATAATCCGAAATTGTTGAGTATGTTGGATATGAAAGTATTCGTTGATACAGATGCGGATATTCGATTGGCTAGGAGACTTAAACGGGACATTTCTGAAAGAGGACGCGAGTTGGATGGTGTCATTAAACAGTACACGAGAATGGTTCAACCTGCTTTTAATCATTATATAGCGCCTTTAATGGTACATGCCGATATTATTGTTCCAAGAGGCGGCGAAAATGAAGTTGCTATCCATTTAATAGTTCAGCATGTTCACACACAGCTCCAACTGGTGAGTACTGAACATCTTACGTACATAATTACGAATTGGTTCCTTCTGGTCTGTTGTGCTGCTCTCCGCTATTGTCTACCCTCTATCTTTAACAAAGCACAGGATTTTACTGGGGGGAATTTTCGTTGCTTCCCCTTTTTCATTTTCCTTACCTATGTGTATGCCTCACATTGGTAAACGACTTGGTTGGCGTTTTTTCTTCCTCACCACAACCCTTGCATACAGTGCGAGGAAGTCCAATATTTCATTCAATATCATACAGATTAAAAAATGTTTCAAATCAAAGTTGTAGGATGTGAACCATTGCATATTTGAAAAATATTTATAAACATACAGGGTGCTTCCAATAATCGTGGCTCCGTACCGACTTGTTTTTTTAAATGGAACACCCTTTATATTATTATGTAGGTCGATAAAGCTTTTCAATCTCTTCAATTCATGTCTGTACTATGTGTCTTCTAAAACTAGTAGTTCCTACTGGCATTTCATTTACAAAGCTTTTCCTATTTGAAATTTACAAAACTTTACCCTGTATAATTAAATCGATAAATAATAATAATAAATAAAAAATTCAAAACAAACAAAAAAAATATTAACATAGAGCATTTTAAGAGACCAATCGGATTATAACATCTAATATAAGGTGTTCCATTTAAAAAAGAGGTCGTCACGGAGCCACTATATTATTCGAAGTACCCTGTATGTTTATAAATATTTTACAAATATGCAATGCTTCGTATCCTACAACTTTTAGTTGAAACATTCTTTAATCTGTATGATATACGAGGGGCGCTTCAAATATGATCGAGACAAACGCTGTAGATGGCGCGCATGTATGTTTTCAACGTCGCGGCTTGAGTATGTAATAGCTGGGTCCCTTACGAACAGTGTGGCATAGTTTTCATCGCGAACGCATATTTCGCGCGCGTGCTACGACCATGAGTGAACGTCAAGTGCAGACCGCTGTTGCGCAACGTATTGTCATTCGTTTTTTAGTGTGAGAAGGGGTTAAAAACACGGAAATTTTTCTGCGTTTGCGAAATCAGTTCGGTAGTGAGTGCCTGAGTATGGCTGTTGTGTTTAAATGGGCCAAAGCGTTCAAGGATCGGCGCAAAACCGTCGAGAGCCGCATGGCCCTCGACTGTGTTTTGGGACCGGCGAGACGTACTGTACGTCGACTTCCTGCGCACACAACGTTCCATCAATGCTGCATACTACTCTAACCTTCTGAAAACATACGTGAAATCCGCTTATCGCTCGAAACGGAGTAGCATTTCAGCGCGAAGTGTGATTCTTCTCCAGGATATCGCGCGCCCTCATACCGCACGTCTCACGCTCGATACAATATCGGAATTGGGGTGGGAGGTACTGGAACACCCCCCCCCCCCCTACTGTCCGGATGTATCACCCTGCGACTACCACATGTTTGGACCACTGAAAGAAGCCCTCGGAGATCAAAGAATCAACTCCGACGACGAGGTAGAGGAGTTCGTGCGCACATAGCTGTCCGAGTTGCCCAAGGAATTCTTGGATACCGGCATCAAAAAGCTTCCGGAGAGGTGAGAAAAATGTGTAACTAGTGACGGCAAGTACATACTTCAAGAAACTGTAAATCTTGGTAATTTTTTTCAATAATTAATAAACGCGTCAGAGCATTTGTCTCGATTATATTTGAACCGCCCTCGTAGAATGAAATATTGGACTTCCTCGCACTAATGAGCTACCCTGTATATCAGGGTGTTAGTCCATCCCATGTTGTGTAAGTGTTTATTCAGATGACAATGACTTGTGCCCATCTCTGTCTGCTAAATCCCCACTTGGGTTTTCCAAAAAGATCTTGGAATGGTTCTGTCCTGCAATTTTCATATGAATATTAGCCGAATTTCCTTTTTGGCTGCGTTACATTTAATCCCAGAAGTAGGTGTGGGTCCTAGTCCTCGCTGGTTCGTCAGCAACCTACTTGTCTGCGATTCTCACTTGTCCATGTGTCCACACTAGTGTGACTGTATTACACTTGCCTACTATCGGAGTAAAAAATGCAAGGCTTCTGACTTTGAGTGGTCATTTATATACAGTGCTTCCCAAAAGTAAAGGATATATTCGATAAAACGATTATTGACAATTTCTCAGTAAAAACCTCTGACACGTCGATTTTTATTTTTAAATTGCCATTTAATTATGTAATTTTCAACCCCCTCCCCCCACCCTTCAACTCCTAAGCGCTAGCATCCCCTACTTAAAATTTTAAATAGCAATGTACCCCTTGTGATACCTCATTTAATAGCATTTTCCATGCAGAAATAAAATTTTAAAAAAATTCTAAATCGGTTGATAAATAACTGTAATTCGAACTTCACATTGATATGTCTTAGGTTGAGAAGAGGATCCACTTCGCTAAAATCTTTTACATTTGTTACGGCACACATTAGGCATGCGTCTTTATGTATTGAGTACTATTTTACTGTTACAGCGAAGGCTCCAATAGCCGCCGTCAGTCAAATAAAACCGCCCCGGACGAAACGTTGACCTTTCCAACTTTGGCACGGTCCAACTCTGAAAGTCGTTTTTTTTTCTTACTCCTTTACTATTTTTAATTAATTACTGGCTGGTTATGTGACTTGTAATGCCCAAGTGCGTAGTCTACAACTTCACTTATCCATTATGTGTTGAGTAATGCTTTACTTTTTGTTTCATATTTATTTTTTAATTACAAATTCTAAAGTCACTAAATATTCTAAAGTACCGCAACCTTATGTTCCAATGAGTTAGAGAGAGAAAGCTAATTTTAACCCCAAAATGGCGGAAAAATGACATCTGTGTTTGACATACGATGAAAATTAGTATTTTACTCTTAGACCATTGGTCTAAAATTTTACTGTTACTAAGTTTGACGTTTGACACTTGGTTTGAAACGCGGCAATTTGAAAAACATCATAAACTTGTAGTTTTCCCATAGACAGGCTCGTCTTCTTATTCTTACCTTCTTACACACTACTTGCTGTATTTTTTAGTTATCCTTTTCTGTGATTTAAATAACGATTCTAAATGAAGTATTAACACGACAAAATAAAATGTCAATTTTAAAAACGTATGTTAGGTTCGTGTGGCAAAGTTCCAAATTTTTTATCTTTCAATTAAACTGTACCTTTTAATAACAATGACAACTAATTTTTAAGAAATATATTGATAAGTATCTAATGTGAGTTTAGTTTTTAAGAAACACTTCATAAAGTCATTAAATTTTCTAGCGACTAGGTCTTCAATATTTGAAATTGCCGCCAAAATTTTAACCCCAAAATGGCGAACGTTGCGGTACTTTAGAATATTTAGTGACTTTAACAAATTCATATCTGTAGCGCCACCTATTGAACAGTAGACTGTAATTCTACAATTAAGTGTGTAACAAAAAATTTTTTTTAAAAGGGATCCCCTGCAGTACACAGATTGGAGAAATTGAGGTGTCTTCATTGTTGAATTATAGCCAGCGTATTTATGTTGGACATGAAAAGTGGGAATATGCTCTGTCAATCATGCTTAACACATCATGATTAACAACATAAAACATCAATTTTTTATTAAGAATATTTCTTTTGCAGAGAGGTTTTAAGTTGCGAGAAGAATTAGCTCATTCATATGTAGGACAGCCGCTTCCCGATACCGTCCATTTATTACCCACAACACCTCAAATTCGTGGATTACATACATTTATACGGAACAAGGATACGTCGAGAGATGAGTTCATTTTTTACAGTAAACGTTTGATAAGGCTTGTCATTGAATACACCTTATCCTTAATGGCATTTGTGGAGAAATCTGTTGAAACTCCACAGGGCGTTATTTATAACGGTAATAACGATAGTGGTTTTTTATATATAATAATATTAATACGTCGGAACTTCAGGTAAACGTATGGCTACAAATAAAATATGTGGTGTGTCGATCTTACGAGCCGGTGAAACTATGGAACAAGCAGTCTGTGATGTTTATAAAGATATACGAATAGGAAAAATTTTAATACAAACTAATTTTAATACCGGCGAACCGGAGGTAGGTTTTATACCAAAATTTCCTTTTACCTAACTTGTGGTTTACAGCTGTTTTATTTACGTTTACCAAAAGATATTAAGGATTATAAGGTAATTTTAATGGATGCAACCGTAGCAACAGGTGCAGCGGCGATGATGGCTATACGTGTATTGTTAGATCATGATGTACTTGAAAGTAATATACTTATAGTGTCTTTGTTAATGGCAGAGTCTGGGGTGCATTCAATTGCATACGCCTTTCCTAAGGTTCAAATAGTAACATCCGCCATTGATCCGGAGGTTAATGACAAGTTTTATGTTATGCCTGGAATTGGTAATTTTGGTGATCGTTACTTCGGTACTGAACCCTCTGAAGAATAGTTATTATTAATAACTTTCTTTCCAAAGAATTTTTACATCTAGTCCTCAAATATAACTTGTTTATTACATTATTTTAAGTCGAAACAGGTTTATTATTATACATACTATTACTAGTTCCTACATTGCATAATAATCGGGAATGTTATTTGAATGGTTGAAATGAACTCTACAAAACATGTTATAAAACACTAAAAAAGTATATGATATTTCATATACAGGGTAGCCCAGTAGTACGAGGAAGTCCAACATTTCATTCAATATCATATGGATTAAAAAATGTTTCAAATGAAAGTTGTAGGATACGAACCATTGCATATTTGTAAAATATTTATGAACATACAGGGTGCTTCGAATCATTATTATGTAGCTTGACAAATTTTCAATCTCTCCAATTCATGTCTGTACTATGTGTCTTCTAAAACTAGTAGTTCTTACTGGCATTTCTTTTAAAATAGCAAAGATTTTCCTATTCGAAATTATTGCAAACACCCTGTATAATTAAATCTATAAATATTTGTATATTCACTAAGGAATGACCTTTACTACGAGCCTAAGCATTTTTTAATCATAACATGTTTTTCCATGAAAAAAATTCATAACTTGGGAACGCTATATTTAAAACAAAAAACAAAAATATGGAAATACAGCACTTTAAGAGAGCAATCGGAATGTAACATCAAATATAGGATGTTCCATTTAAAAAAACAGGTCGGCACGGAGCCACGAATATTTGAACCACCTTGTATGTTTATAAATATTTTACAAATACATATGTAATGGTTCGTACCCTACAACTTTTATTTGAAACTTTAATCCGTATGAAATATTGGACTTCCTCGCACTAATGGGCTGCCCTGTATGTACTACCAAGAAAGTAAACTTAGAACAATATTTTTTACTACTATGTATGTTATTTCAGTTTTTTCACCTCTATTAAAAAATGCAAAATTTACTCCTTTTTTTGCAACACATTACTTTCAAATTAATGTTTTTTAAAATGCGTAATTGGTTATAATAATAACAATGCAGTGCATGATATGCAAAAGGTGTCCATAGTAAATTAATAATCAAGTGAACTTGATAAATTGATATGCATTTGGATAATAGGACGATGCTTGATCTTGGAACTTGTGCATGAATATGGTACAGTAGAACCCCGCTATTCCGAAAATCCGTCTATCCCGAACAGAATTTAGAAAAAATACCGATTTTTTAACTTAAAAACAGGAGAAATAAAAAGACTTTCGTGAAAAAACATACATTTACATATTGTTGTAACCACAGAAGACATAATACAGAAGCGATACTCGTTTGATGTTCGTTTGACAAATCCTGGTGACCTTCGCCATTTTGTTGTTATAGAGCGTCCAAACCTTCCGATGCAGTATGGGTTCTTATGGAGTAACTCTCCCTTTTACTATCTTTAGTCATTTCCAAATAACGGTATCCTTGTTCTTCACAGCAATGTTGTCAAACGCGAAATGTCATTTAATGACATCAATTGTCATGAACTCCTTGTACTGTCAAATTTATTACCCGCTTCTTCTACAATATTTATCGAATTAAACTAACACCATTTATTAAAAATCTTCTTTTCAGAAAGTACCTACATACCAAATTTATCTAAATTTGTATTGCATTGCAAATATTTTTATTTATTTGAGGGTAGAAATTGTGTCTCACGTACCGTAGATACAGTATTATTATAACCGTACTACGGTATTATAGGTACAGTAATCTATTGGCATAATAAGTTTGGCAATCGTGCACTGTTTTCCCATAAGCTCCATACTGCAGCAGGAGGTTTGGACGCACTATAGTACTTTACGTGGGAAGTTTAAAAACCCTTTAGTTTTCAGCATTAATCTACTTCTCTGGATGGCAACGATATTTCGCAAATGTAAACTATTAAAAATTAAGTTAACCTTAACATTTGCGAAATATCGTAGCCATCCAGAGAAGTAGATTAATGCTGAAAACTAAAGTGTTTTTAAATTTCGCACGTAAAGTACTAACAACAAAATGGCGAAGGTCACCAGGATTTGTCAAACGAACATCAAACGAGTGTTGCTTCTGTATTATGTCTTCTGTGGTTATAACTAATTTACACCCATTTAAAAAGTAAAATCAATCATTTTTTTCTGATGAAAGGCATTGAATTAACTTGAGGATACAATGTTCTGCCATTGCGCCATCAATCTGTTGATATTATTAATGCAATCCGTCTATTCCGAATTCCCGCTAAACCGAACAGGGTTCGGTCCCAATTATTTTTGAATAGCGGGGTTCTACTGTGCTTACATGAAATAATGTACTATGCACGCTTGTTATATTTTCTAATTTTGTGGTCGTTATATTACTTAGCAGTAATATATATGTTTTTCATAAGTTTCATAACATTTGAAATGTTCCTAAAATTTTCAGAATAATTTTCTAGGTCGAACGAGGTGTGTAGAGTTGTTAATATTGAAGAACCATACGATCAAATAATTAAATGCAACCAAAAAAAAATTATTAAAAAGCTTTAATAGAACATATTTCAATTAATAATCAACAATATTACACAAAGTATATCTATCCATTTACTTAATTAATCAATAGCTTAAGTTACAAGAGTATAAGCATGTCTTCTTCTGTTATAGCTTTAGATAAATCTTAAGACTTTGTTTATCCTTTGCTCGTCTTCCATTTGGTACTTCTATAAATTCAAAAATCTGCAACCTCAAAAAGAAACCGTCAATTCTGTTATAGGACTGTTTTACTGTATACAGGGTGACCCAGAGGATTGGTGATGATGTTTAAATGATGGAATTTATGTTCAATCAAATTCCTAAATTCACAATTTACATGTTTTTACTTTTTCTGTGCCCATCTTATATTCTTTTTCTGTTCTCATCTACTGATTAAGATTATTTATGATTAGAGCTAGGAAAGTTAGGCAAAATAAAGTACCAAAAAAGGCAGGCAAAAAAGCAAAAAAATATTTGAAAAAAGGCATTTTGAACACTATAATTAGCTGAAAAAGGCAAAAAATACGAACGCAAGCTCATTTATTAAAGTCATTTTACATTAATTAAAATGAGATAGGTACTTAGTAGTACCTACTAATTATGGGTATTATATAGAAATTATACAGTTTTATTGTTTTGCCAACTAGTAACAAGTAGTTTTTCCATATTTTCGGAACTTAAACATGTTCTTTTGTCAGTAAGAATTTCTTTGTAACTCGAAAACGATCTTTCTACGTCACATGACGTTATAGGGGCATATTTTAGAGAACTGAGCTGTATTGGGGACAATTCTACTGAAAAATTTTCTTCGGGTGAAGCGGAAATTCCTTCGTGAAGTTCAGAAATTCGGCGCAGTTGGGCCAGCGAAGGATTTTTTGCTAACACGGTTTTAAGCTTTTCACTTATTTTTCTTCCTATCGGTCCTGGAGCCTTTTCCGTAAGAATAGTTGCAGTGCTAACGATTTCCAGTGATTCCAATAGAGTAAGTCCAATTGTTTCTAGCTTTGTAATTTTTTCTGGTACCCAGGAAAAATGTGTTTTTATGTAAGTCAATCCTTTTAACACGTTGCTGTCATTGAAAGCTTCTTGTGATTTAGAAATAGCAGCGGAACTTGACGAATCAAAGGAACATACCAGTTCTTTAAGTATTTCAAAGTTGGTGGCATAAAAATCACACGCAGCTATCCAGGTTCCCCATCTAGTAATAATAGGTTCGGGTGGTAAGGGAATTCCGGTGAGTTTTTCTTTGTAGGCAGCCACACGTAATGGAGCTTTTAGGAACACTTTTTTCGTCGAAGATATTAATTTATTTACCATGAAAAATTCTTCACGAATTGCCTCACATACACGATGTAGTCCATGTGCGACACAAGTTATATGCATCAGTTTTGGGTAGAATAGTTGTAGCGCCTTTCCTGCCTTAATCATGTATGGAGCAGCATCAGTGAGTAACAGTAACACTTTTTCATCGGCTGCTTCATTGGGATATAATATACGCATGCTATCATTAAAAAATTTTGCAATGGTTTGATGATTTGTTTTGTCCAATTGTTTTGAGGACAACAAATACGGAGTTGCTGCTACGTCCACTGACAGTTTTCCAACTATAAAATTTGCTATATAACGACCCTGGCGATCCGTCGTTTCATCTATGGATGCCCATACAAAATTATTCCCAATTTCAATCCGTATAGTTTCAATACTCGATTTATAACACAACTGTAAGTAGGTTTTCCTTAAAGTCGAATCATCTGGAACTATTTGGTTCGTGTACTTTTCTAAAAACTGCTTCAACTTTTTATTTTTTAATTTATAAAATGGAATATTCGCTGCTACAAGGGCTTCACAAAGTTCTAATGAAAAACTAGTTTTCGCAGGTCCAGTTTTAGAAGATCCCGCTTCAAACGAATTTTTTATTAACAATTGTTTGGTAGTTTTGCGTTTCACGTTAGCAGTATGCAATGCCGTTTGAAGATGTTGTGTCACGTGAAATTTTTTGGTTGCCTTAATCTGCAAGAGATGCACACGCATTATGCAATTGTCAGTGTAGTTATAAAATGAACATGAATACTTACATTTTTCTCACACACTTGACAAATAAGAACATCTCCATCGGTCATTAAATGAAAATCTAGTTTGCTCCATTGACTGTAATTTTCACTTTTCCCCTTTTTGTCTGGAGGCATTATAATTCACTGTTCTAAATCACAAGAAGCTTTCAATGATCCTATTTCACTTAACTACAATGGCAACATAAAATAAACTGAGTGCGAGAACTGTTTGACTGCGGTTTTTGTTTCAAATTCTGCGAATATACAATAGTTAGCACTTTTTAATTCCTGTTAGTCACCAATTTGTTGTATATTTTCTTATAATAACTTTCTTATCAAAAGAAATGTAAGCCGTCTCATTTAAAACTAGTGACATATATAATATGATATCCGCTGAAAAACGCAAAAAGGCAAATTAAACGAAAGAATTACTTAAATAAGCAAAATCATAGAAAATCCACCAAAAAGGCAAAAAAGGCGAAATAAAAATTAGATTTTTAGGTTTCGTAAACCTTAAAACAAACTTTGATATAGGTCTGCCTTAGAAATATGCACTGATTGAAAAAGGCATTTTGCCTAACTTTCCTAGCTCTATTTATGATCTTTCTAGTCCTTCCACATGACCACTTGTTCCTGCTACATTATCGCTAACGAAAACTGTGTCTATTATCAATCTTCAATCTCTACATCAAAGCGTTTCCATTGTAGATTGTTATAAGATCAAGGGTCGCCGTCATCTCTTATATCATCGTCTGTCACCGTCCTATATAAGATGAAAATATTTCTATGTTATGTGATCTATTACTTAAAAAGAAACCTCATCTTGATGTCTTTATTATCAATGGCACTATTGCTCCCCTTGCTGTATTGATAGTTTAGTTAATTATTGGTATTATACCTATATTTACAATCTTTTTGGTTAATTTACATAAATTTCTCAGGATAATTTACTCAGTGCCTTAAATTTCTGTTGATATGTGGTAAAATAAATGGAAATTTACATGCTTGTGTTGTTTTAAAAACGTAAATTTTCTTTCTTTGTAAAATTGGACATTAATCATTTAGTTATGTTAATTAAATTTCTCTATAATCAGTTTACTCCGATGGACAATAAAATTATATTACTAAAGGAAGTGTTCGATAATTGACTCGATTCAGAATATTTCTATTTCATTATGATGTGAAACTACTATGGTAGTTTATAGTTCTGTAGTAACCTTAAAGTTATGATTTTTTACATATATGTAATGGAAGTGAAAATTAACACTGTGGTCTGTGATAAGTTATCGGTTTCATAGTAGATCTGATTGTGCTTTAAGAGAATTTATAGTACCTTCAGCAATTCAAAAGAAAATGAATATGCATTTACTTTTTGTTCAATTTCTTATAAATGATATGTCATCACAAAATTTACATATCAAAACACTTTGGTTCTGTTGGTCATTCTGCTTGTTTTACAGTTCTTCTATTGAACCTTTTTAACTTCGTTTCATAATAAACCCATATCAGTTCAGGATTATTTCTTGCTTCTTTAAAGCTATTCACCAATCATTAGTTATACTTTCTTTGTTATTTTTGCACACACATAGGTATACATTATCTAAGAAGTGGGAATAAGTAGTGTTTGTAATGCGTAGTACTTACATTTGTTAGGAATAATGAAATAATACAGGTGTTGTTTATTATTATTATTATTATTACAATTGTGTTCTTTTTGTATTTAAATTTGTTTTGTTTTGATTATAAAGAATTATTGTATTATCTCGAATTTTGTACTTATATTTTAATAAAGCAACTTTTATTACATAAAAGCTGTAATAAAAAGAAATCCATTATTTTTCCAATAGACGGCTTTAGTAATCTGTTTCTCACAGAATCAGTATAGTAACAGAGTAGCGAACGCCTTCGAACCGCCCTGGCGTCCATGTTTAGGCTCCATGTTCATAGGCTAGATTGGTAGAAGGATATATATAATATGTAAATCCACAGCATCTTAATAGTAGTTTACGTAACAAGTCCCGAAAGTGACCTTTTACTGGACAAGTAGGCAAATTACAGGACGAGCCGCAGGCGAGTCCTGCAACCCTGCGAGTCCAGTAAAAGCACTTTTGGGACGTATTACGTACAATATTTTTTTTAACATCGGCCAGAAACGGGAAGAACAATTGACCATTCTAGGCCGGAAAGTAAAAAATGAGTCCGGTAAAGTAAAAATGAGTCCGGTAAAACTTACCGGACTATCACAATAACTTTCCGGCTCAGTCCGTCAAAATGACATTTTCTGGCCTAAAAATAATCCGGAAAGTACTACTTTCTGGCCGATTTTTAAAAAAATACATTTTTTATATGAATTTCCAAAAAATTAAGTCGAAACATCGCGTACCGCACTGAGCGTGTAGGAACTGATGCGCGAAAAGGAGTAAACATGGCGGCCGCCGCTGAGGTTACGCTACTCTGTTTAATCTACTGACAGATTTCTTATGTTGTATAAGTCCGATCGGATTACACTAGATGGCGTTAGAAAGATAAGTTTTCTAAAGTCACTAAATATTCCATATACGTAACAATACAATGAAATATTCTAAAGTACCGCAACGTTCGCCATTTTGGGGTTAAAATTTTGGCGGCAATTTCAAATATTGAAGACCTAGTCGCTAGAAAATTTAATGACTTTATGAAGTGTTTCTTAAAAACTAAACTCACATTAGATACTTATCAATATATTTCTTAAAAATTAGTTGTCATTGTTATTAAAAAATTTGGAACTTTGCCACACGAACCTAACATACGTTTTTAAAATTGACATTTTATTTTGTCGTGTTAATACTTCATTTAGAATCGTTATTTAAATCACAGAAAAGGATAACTAAAAAATACAGCAAGTAGTGTGTAAGAATAAGAAGACGAGCCTGTCTATGGGAAAACTACAAGTTTATGATATTTTTCAAATTGCCGCGTTTCAAACCAAGTGTCAAACGTCAAACTTAGTAATAGTAAAATTTTAGACCAATGGTCTAAGAGTAAAATACTAATTTTCATCGTATGTCAAACACAGATGTCATTTTTCCGCCATTTTGGGGTTAAAATTAGCTTTCTCTCTCTAACTCATTGGAACATAAGGTTGCGGTACTTTAGAATATTTAGTGACTTTAAAGTTTTCAAAGTCACTGTAAAGTTTTCTACAGTGACTTTACTACAAACAGTGACAAGCAGCGGTTAGCTTCGTCAATATTAAGAGGCAACATTTTGGGCGTGTTTGTATGAACTCAACTATAGCCCCTGGCTATAAACTCAATGGTGGTATCCTAGTAACAAGCTAAATCCAAATAGAAATCACACGCTGATCAAAGGTATATACAGTCAGGCCGCCATTAAGAGGCAAAATAAAGTCAGACCAATCAAAATCGATATATCGCTTGTCGCCACTGTTTGTAATAAAATCAATGTAGAGATTTCTATAGTGGCGACAATCGATGTATCGATTTTTATTATCGCCAAATTTTCTGTGTTTACCTTTGGTCAGAGTGTGATTTTTATTTGGATTTAGCAACTTTGCTAGGATATCACCATTCAGTTCATTTGCTTAGGGCGTTTTACAACGGGAAAGATTTTCGGGTATAATAAAAAACCGCCCAACATTTTGCCTCTTAATGGCGGATGACCCAATCTAACTGTTGTACTAGAATCACTGTAGAGACACTCTAGTGACATTTGAATAAGGCTGGATACCAAAAGAAAGCCGATGTATGCGTGCAACACGAGTTAACGCAAGAACCTCGTGAACCGAATTTCCATCTGAAAATCGACCCATTTCTAAAGCGAATGGCGATTGTGGCTGGTGACGAAAAGTGGATCAATTACGGCAACGTCAAGTGGAAACGATCGTGTTCGAATCGCGGTGAGCCGACGCAAAAGCTGCCCAAGCCAGTAAGATTTTGGTGGGACTAGCATCTGCTGTGGGCTGCTCTCCTACGGCAAAACTCGAGAAACTGTACTGTCAACAATTGGACCGTCTAAAGGAAACAATCGCCAAGAAGCGGCCAGCGTTGGCCAATTGGAGAGGAATTGTGTTCCACCAGGTCACGTCGATAGTGACTCGCCAGAACCTCTGGAAGCTTGGTTGGGAGGTTCTTATGCATCCACCTTATAGTCCGGACCTGGCACCAAGTTATTATACCACTTATTTCTGTCTATGGCGAACGATTTTGCGGGTGAAAAATACGCCTCAAGGAAAAAAACCCTCTCAATTTTTTCCCAATAGGAACGAGGGCTTGCATCAGGGAGTTGACAAACTTGGTACTGATCGAGTATTTCAGTATCTCGGTTAGTTTCCCGGATGTGTGTTCCGTACTTTATTTACTCTTTTTGACTATTCCCCTGACAGTTGTAACGACAGAGTGATCATTCTTGAAATTGAAGATAATCAAAAATTACCATAGAAATTCGATGGGATAGGAGAGTTTGGAACAAGCTAAACGCCTTGTAAGCGAATCTGGACGAAATTATCGATGTGTTCGTGAAAACGAAAGTCAGGAGGCGGAGGGCTAGATTCTAAGTTGCGTGAACATAGAATGTAAATCTTAAACTGTAAATAGTTAGTCCAATAGAGAGGAGATTTTGGCACTTTCTTCGACCTTTTTTTTTTGCTTGTTAGCGGAGGCCTCCACACCGACCATGCACCAGTGCCTCGCCACTAGTTCACTTCAATGCAATAGAAGTAATGTAATGTGTGCATCAAGTCGTAAGCGCCCTCATATTCCTCACTTTCTTCTTCTTCTTTTTGTCTCTTAATCCCCGTGTAGGGACGGGTGGTAGAATATTCCTACAGTGGGAGACACCACTTGTCGTACGAGGCGACTAAACAACGTTAGAAGGATGATGAACTTTTCTACTTGAAATTCAAAGGCTTTCCTAATATTATCAGTTCTTTTATGCCGAATCACTCCCTCAGAGAATGGGAGATCCCCAAACCGATGGAGAGACCTTGTGATCATAATAAATAGGTAATTAAATTATATATTTTATAATTTATTTACAAATAAACCACTACTTTTGATTATAATCTAAAACATAGCATAAATATAACTATTGATACCTTTCTGATTTATGATGTTTCATTGTCCCACCACCATTTACTATTGGTGTGAAAACTTCATAATCAGATATAGTAAAGTTATAATCACCCATCATAACTGATGGCGAGGCACCATCTCCATCGTATGTATGCGGTAAATTAGAATAACTGTCCATGTTTGTGTTACAGTTGCTCGAAATAAGTAGATCGGCGCCTGCACCGAAAATGGGGCCAGACCTAAAAAATGACAATGAAAAATAGTTTTCACAAAGAGAGACTTACTCGGGATGATAACAGATAGCAAACGGTTTTTTGATTAGATGAAATTGTGTTGGTGGCAAATCTTGGTGATTGTAAAGTGTAAATAAAAATGCCTTTTCGGCAGCAACGTAGTGACTTTTACCAGGTGGCCTTCCCCAAGCTGCATCACTAAATCCTCCACATATTTCGCCACGCGCCCCCTACATTGACTAGGTACAGAAATTAATCATAAACTAAGTGATCGTTACCAGAACTACAACGTAAGTTGGAGAGATTCCATCACACTGCCTATGAAAAGCGTTAGCCGAGAAACCGTGCGTACTTGCACGATAAATTAGTCTCCAAGTTTGCTTGGGGAAGCCAAACCAACTGTTTAAGATTCTTTGATAGTGACTTTTTGCTTGACCGACAATAAGGGAACCGGGAAAAAAGTGGGGAGAAGCGCGAGGTCTCAACCGTTGATCTTCAGTTCCTTCAGGAAATTTGCTAGGCAATGCTGCGTGTCTGTATCTCTCAAGGCTTAATTCCATAGGTACTGCACCGGTAGGTTCGACCTCTTCGGCAAACACTTGACTGTCTAAAGCAAATTTATTCAATTGAAATACTCGAGTATTTTATTACCAATTAATAGAAGGCGAACATGGTTAATGACGGTTGAAAGATGATGGCAAACTCTTGCCTTTTCTTCCTCAGTCCAGTGAGCTGTCGGTTGTGTTACACCAGCTTGGTATTTGGCCCAATTTAAAACAGCACGCCATACATCTTCTTCTTCAAGGCAGAGCTGTTGTAGACACATTGTAATACGAAACTAAGAAGGGATGTTTTAACGCATTGGTTCGTTACACAGTTTGGTTTGGAATATTGAAAAATACAAGATAAAATGAAATGTAACGAACCTGTTCTATGAGATGTAGTATGTATCAGAATCACTTACAAAATCTGATGATATTAACTTGATCACCGCGTCTTTTGGCAAGGATAAAAATGCGTTTGTCCTAACACAGTCGGCCGCGTTTTCACCAATGTAACTTATACAACGTTCCACAAATCCGGCTGCTGCTTTTCCTCCTGTAATAAGTTATTCGATAAAAGGAGTGCACAGTGTAAAGGGAGCGGATGATCGAAAGAAGGTATAGGGGGAGTAGTTGGAGGAGGAAAATGGAGAGCGGCGAGACAGAAAAGACAAAGTAAGACTTGTTCAGGAGCAGTAAGGTGGCGAGGGGATCACCAACTAGGAGAAAAGGGGAAAAGAGGTAGGACACAGGAGCAGAAGAGGAAGGTCTGGAAAAGGTACTAGAAAAATTGGTGAGCATGGAAAAAGGGAGAAAGATGGACTTTGAGGGTATGAGAAAGGAAATCAGGGAGAATACCGAAGAAAGTAAAAGATTGAGAGAGGAGATCAGTGAAATTAAGGAGGAGCATCTCTGGGCGACGTTAGGTGAACAGGTTTGGGGGGGCTCAAGCGCCACAGACTATATGAGAAGAAGTATGCATATGTGTGTAACGTACTATCCTCGCCAGGAGTGTTTACCGCTACGTCATCACTTACAATCATATGGTGTAATATGAAAAACATGAGTCAAAATTGTTTCCTTATAATAAATTCTGATTAGAAAATATACTCCGAGATGGCAGCATTTAAAGTTGTAATTTCAGGCAGACTTGCATAATTCCAAAATGTAATTACGTATTTCTTGTGATTTATTTTGTAAACATTAGAGAACCTTAATTATCGTAATTATAACGGTCGAAAAACAATATCCTTGAAATCGAACAGGTGTTCGGTACCGGTACGTTATTTTTGTAGTCTGCAGGTTATGTAGGTTCTATTACAAACTCTGCAATTTTCAACAAAATGAGAACATTTAATAGGTAATTGCAGCGGAACTATAAAAGCAGGAGAATACTTGTGTCGTAAGTTGCTCATAAACAATCAAACAATTGATAATTATAGAATTCAATTTATAGGTTAAACAATTTGCATCGAAGAACTCAACTGTCGAGCTGCATTATTTACACCTCGCAAGGCTACTACGTTTCATAATCATAATTTCTTATTGTCGTTACCAATTCAGTAATATTGGCCAACAATAAGATTGGGAACATTATTTTACTGTAATTACACAAAATGCATATTAAGTTACGTTAGTAAATAAAATGGAAGTATTTATTCGTACGAAGATGACATTTAATGTTGAACATTACATTTTATAGGAGATGTGTGAATTAACACTTTGAGTATTTTACGACAAAATATATTATTGAAATACATTACTAATAGAAATTGTATTAAATATGAAATACACTTTTATTACAAATTGTAGGTTGTAGAAACTTGCTTGTCAAAAGTGTTCTAAGACTTCTAATCGGAGTCACTTTCTACATCTGAGCTTTCAGAACAGTTTCCCACGTTAATAACTAGTTCGTCAACTGTGATGTCCAACATTTCTTCCCGTTTATACCACTCTTTTATGGTTTCTTCAGTATGTCGCACACAATTTGCCCATACAGTCTCGTCACACTGCTGTAAAGCTTCGTTCCACATAGCAATTACATTTTCATCTTTATAGCCATCTCGTCCAATATGCCTGTCGTAATATCCCTTTGCGTGTGCCCATACTAATTCTATGGCATTAAACTCGCAGTGATATGGCGGTAATCTTAATACTTCGTGTCCATAGCTTCTAATTATTTCATCTACTTCGTACCTTTTTTGTATTTGAAGTGACTTAATTAGACCATACAGCTCGGTTTTGAATAGTGTGGGGTCGTGACTGACGTTCTTCTGTGTTAACCAAGAAACCATATTGCTTTTTGTCCAGGACGAAGTTGGTAGCTTTTCAACTAACATTGAATGGTACGGTGCATTATCGATTATAATTAGCGAAGGCTCTTCTAAATTGTTTAGCAAATGTTCAATAAGCCATTTTTTAAACATGTCTCCATTCATTTCACCATGATAATCTTCCTTTAACGATCTTGACGCAAATAATAGAGCAGCACCTTGCACAAATCCTCTGGCGGATCCGGCGTGAACAACAATAAATCTCTTGCCATCGTAGCCTTCAGGTTTTCGTACACTCCTAATGTCTTCATTCTGCCATGATTTTCCTGGATTTCCTTTGGAGTAGATCCACGTTTCGTCCATAAATACAACTTGCCGACGATTCGGTGAATTGATTTCTTTAATGTATTGCTTAAGAAATTTAATTCGCATTTCTGCTATGTAACTTTTTTCCAATAAAGCTCTACGGTTGGAGTCTTTTTTGAATTTGAATCCTAGCGACTGGATTGCACGGTGAAGACTTCTGTCGCTTACTAATATGTGACTATTACGAATTTCCGTATTTAAACTTGCAACTGTGACATGCTTTTCTGTAAATAAATGTAGTACGTCAAACATCTGTAAAACATTGTGATGTAATATTACTCACTTTGTGCATACATGTTGTATAACGTATTCCTTATGCCCATTTTGGATGTCTCAGGTAGATCGTGTGATTTTAGTTTCTTGCGTGGTCGTTTTTTACCCGGACTTGTTAAAACAGGGTTAGCTGCAGCTCGAGACTTGATATTCCTCACCGTCTTCTCAGATATACCCAAGGCGTTTGCCACGCGCTGTAATTTCGTAATTGTAATAAATTAAGATATAAACACTTAATGTCATACTTACTTCTTGGACAGCAGACACCGATATCAGGGGACCCCCGTTTTCTTTCTCCCTCTCGAAATACTGCAGTAAATTTAACACGAACTGCTGTGCTTGCGTGTGCAAGGTTTTACCCTGTGCGGACATTAGGATGGCACAGAATAAAATGAATAGTAAGAAAGGCGCAAATGAATAACAAAGGCCACAAAGGGAATAGTTCTGAAAAGAACTGATTTAAAGTGTAATGATTAAAAAAAAGTGAAGGTACAGTAGGAAAGGCGCAAATGAATAACAAAGGAATAGTTCTGAAAAGAACTGATTTAAAGTGTGTAACAAAAATGATGATTAAAAGAAGTAAATTTAGGAAATGAGAAACGGTCAAAGGATAAATAAACAACACGAGGTTCGAGGTTATGTAGTAGGTACTATATTAGTCAAATGAGAATTAAATTCATATGAATATAACACAAATTGATTTCGTGTTTATAGGTTTACTCTTTCTACTACATTTGCTTATTCAATACCGTATGTCGATTTCGGCAAATGCACTGCGAATGTTCACCATCTTTATTTAATTCACTGATTAATATGAGAAGGCAGTATAAACAAATTGGATAGCTAATTTCAGACATTAATGACGTAGCGGTAAACACTCCTGGCGAGGATAGTATATAGTTTTTTTAAGATATGATGGTAAGGTAGGGGGGCTAAATTGAAGTTTGGGAGGGCTGAGTCCCCCCTAACTTCACCCATGGGAGTATGGGAGGAAGAAAGAGAATGGAGTGAGGAGAGGAGATAGTAAATGTAAAGAGGGAAATGGAAAGAAACGAGAAAATTAGAAGAAAGAACAATATAGTGGTGAGGGTACCGGAGAAGGATTTGGGAACGTTTATACAGGACAAAGTGGTGGGCGAGTGTGGTAGTAAAAGGAGTATGGGTTGCGAATAAAGGGACGGGAAAAGAGATAATAGTTGCCGAACTGGGCAGCTGGCGAGATAAGATGGAGGTGATGCGAAAGAAGGGAATGCTAAGAAACACGGAAGTATCTTTTGACGAAGGAGGAAAGGAGCGCACAGGAAGAGATCAGGAAAATAGAGAATGAAGAAAAAGATAAAGGCATGAGAACTAGGGTGGATTACAGGAAAATATCAATATGAGAGAGGAGATATGATTGGAGTGAGGAGATAAGAGGAGTGAAGGCCGTCCATGTAGACGGGAAGCGCAGTGGATGAAAGGGAAAGGGAAATGGGAAAGGAGTCGCCGGATTGAGGAGACCATAGCTGGAGGAACGAGTGTGGGGACTGCGGGTGGAACATTCTAAATGGTAATGTAGTAGGGGATAGGAGAGAGTTTCACCTACAGAGGGGAACAGGTTGAACCTATTAAGGACTTTGTGCTAGATTAAGGAAGGAGGAAGGGAGTTGTGTTATATATTATGTTATTTAGGATCTTTTGCTTTTATATATAAATGTAAATTGCGATGGGGAATGGGACCTAAGTCCACGCGTACCTAGGTCTCATTCTGCCCCTCCTGCCGGACACACCGACCGTGCATAGGTTGTGACTGGCACAGAAAATGTTTCTTAGCCACTCAAATTGGGGAGTCAATAATAGCACATTCACTACTATCTCTGTAGTTAATAATAGTAATTAAGGTATCTAGGGCGTTATGAACTAAATAACGCCTAAGGTCGACAGTGTATATCTCTTGGGCCCGTGGTGCCTTCATAATTTTATGTCATACTTGCAAGAAGTTGATTAAGATGTTTAAAACAGATGATAACAATCAAATCAGTATAGACTCACATTTTACATTTGAGGGCGTTATAAGCGGGCGTTATAAAAATAAGGCCCGTTGCTATCTAAAAACCGGTTGTGATGTAAAGAGGCGTTATTTAGTCATTAATGTTTCTTGTTTCAGCAGTTGTTATGGTGAAATATTAAGGCAGTATGACATAAAATAAAAAAAAATAGATGCGATGGCCGGGAATCGAACCCGGATCAACTGCTTGGAAGGCAACTATGCTGACCATTACACCACCATCGCACATATTTTCTCTGCTTTACTATACCGTTTTTCTAGAAATCCTCAATTTTGTTTAATAGATAACGACATACCCGCAGATCGTCCTTGAATTTCCAAAGCGGCAGCCAAGAACGTACATGCGGAACCAACAGAAAGTGTAGAAGTGACATGATCCTCACACGCCATTCGTAATTCATCAACGCCTAATTCTTGCGCTAAAACTAACATTTCAAACACCCCGCTGTCCTGAAGTAAAATCTATAATAAAAATGTTTAGCGTGTAACAAATGTTATCTAGGTATGAATTATACTTTTCCTGTATAAACATACAAAAGAAACTGTCGGAAAGTTTCAGGAGGTGCTTGCGGTAAACGTATTTGTGTTGGAGTGCCTGGGGATGTTGTAGATACTGAGCATCCGGGAACTCTGCACACTTCTCCACGTTTTGCTGTTTGAAAACTTTTACACCTGCAAATAAAAAAGAAAAAAAATTGAAAAAAATTTCCCATACCGGGAATCGAACCCGAGCCTCCTGGGTGAAAGCCAGGTATCCTAGCCACTAGACCATATGGGATAACTGCTAACTAAGCAGTAACACAGAGTAAAGATGGGTTTATTAATATTGAATAATGTTTTATTTTTTTAGTAAGTGCACGACTTTCAGTGTTAACATCATTCTTTCAACTCTATTTCAGTCCAGAAATAAATTGTTCAGTCGACTCCGAGCGTATAGGGAAACGCGTATACACCAGACCGAGATGACAGGCATATTATGAAAAATGGAAGCGAGTTTGAAAATTTGGGTTCATTTTTCAAACAAATACAGTGCAAGGACACAGGCAAGGATAAAACAATCATGTAAGTAACTGAGATACAGGGCGACAACGAAAAATGTGCGTCTTCTTAAACATCTCCATATTTTCGACGAACTCCGTTCGTGCAGTATTATTTTATACAAATACAGGGTATGTGCATGAGGTGAGACCAAACTTTGAAATTTTATTCTTGATGAAAAAGTATTAATTGTAAACTAAGGGTCTAGTTTTTTTATATGACTTCGGTAAATTGATCAAAATAGCCACCGAACATATGGTTGTGCACTACACTCCTATGTATTATTTATTGTAATGTAATACTTTATTTTTTGGTTTAGCTAGAGTTCCGTACTCAGGAACCCGATAATTAAGACAATTACAGCATCGTTGCATAGATTAGACCAAGACAAGTTCACAAAGAGGTACCTAATTAATAATATCTAGGTACTTATATAAATTATTTATACTCTTTTTCCAGTGAGGATCTGCGCCTAGCTGTCGCCCCTAACAACACGCGGTTTAGGGAGACGCTATGGTGAATCACGTGAGCACTTCGCAGCTGGCTGCATCTTGCACACTTGACACTGACCCATGATTTTGTATCATGGGAACGACCTGGAACGCGTATGTATGTCGGACTAGTGGTAGTAGAGAAGGAATATCTCCACCGTGTCCTCATCGTTTTGTCGGTAAGTATTATAGTTTTATACATTTACTTACTTTACAATTTTTACTTTCCCGTGCATGTACACATGTGTGTACGAACAGTGTGTTTCATAAATATACCGACAAACTTTTAGGGGTAGTAGGGGACATCAAAACAAACATTTTTTTGCTTCATATATGTCCGGAAATGGTTTTCGTGGTACAGGTTGTTAAAAGTTTGTACAAAAAAATTGTTTTTTATTAACATCTAAAAAACTCAAAAAATTCAAAGGTTGATTGTAACTTTAGGAGTCATTTTTTGAATTTATTATAGTTGATACAGTAATTCCAGGGGCGTGCTCACCAGACAACCTGTTAGTTTTTTTTGCATAAAAAATAATAACCCCCAGTGTTTTTTTTGCAATTTTTTTAGATAAAGCAACTAAAAACACAACTTTTTTCCCCTTGAGTGTTTTTCGTTGAAAAAAAATGTGAACCATATAATAAATTTATAAATAACAATTATCTAACATGTAAATTTATTCTTAAAATCTGGGTTTGATAGGTCTAACTGCTGATTGTGAAACCAATAGTTCCGATGTTTCGCAAGACATTGCAGCTTGTATCTTCAGAGTGATACGAATGAAGTCTTCGGTTACGTTCCGGAAATAAGCTGCAATCTCTTGCGAAACGTCACAACTTTTGGTTTTACAATCAGCAGTCAGGCTAATTAGTTGTTGAAGCGGTGATGTAAAAACTAATTAAAAATTGTTTTCAAAAAACAGGACAAAATTTTGGTTTTTGAATGAGTCTAATTTTATTATTGATACTACGACAAAAACGTTCATGTAAGTCTAATGCTCCTACGACCTACCATTCCCAAGAATGCAATGTGCTAAAAAATCGTTTCTAGCGTCTACAAAGATCAAATTTTGTTAATAACATTTTACACTCGTATTAAAAAAGGTTGAATTTACAACATAAGTATGTACTACAATTTCGTACCATTTGAGACAGTAGTTTTGTTTTTATGTACCTCGAAACTTAGCTATGGCGTCGCAAGCCCCAAAAAACGGGCACTTACACTTCGCCCGAAGAAATGGTCCTTACAAGTGCAATTAAAAAAAACACTTGTTACACCTAAACAACGTAGAAATAAACCAAGGTTTATTTAATAAACCTTGGAAATAAACAGGGTTTAATTTGACACCAAGCCCATTAGATGTGGCCCAATGGTTATTTTTTTATTTAGCTTCAAACTCGAGTATATATACTTTTTGCGCCGACAGTACACTTGAAAGCTCACCACCATCGGGAGCTAAGAGGAAGGATCAAGGATAATCATCCCAAAAATCCTTGTTTTGGTTCACAAGGTAAAGCCTTTCAACGCGGGCTGTGCTGTGGATCAAATATAAAGACGCGGTATAAGCCGAAAACTAGTTATCTTGTCTCTTGACAGTTCAAGGAACCCCGAAAGCCTTAAATTATTTATTTTATTTAATACGTCATTGTAGTATAATATATCAATGTAGCCTTGGTTAAACCACCTTAACCTAATTCTATTATTTAAACGGTTCTATTGACGATATACCTCCTTCCTTCCTTTTTGTGAACTTCTAATTACTTCTTATTTAATGTCCGGCTTCGGATTGTTTTTTAAAAATTACATAGAAACCGCTGTCATCCATAATAAATTTTTTATAATAGCCATTAGTCCAGTCAATGAATATACAGGGTGTTTTTTTGGGGGCTTTAGTTATGCATTTCTGGGAATGTTTTATAGATAGGTTTTTAAAAATTTGACATAGGGATTAATCTGAAATTGAAAACTCAATCGATGTAAAATATTTTCAAAATGGCAGCGGAAATGCCGGAAGTAGCTACTAAACTTTGTTATTTTAAATGGCAACCCCTATTTTTTATTGCATTTTAGGATTCTACGTGAAATTTCAGTTCTTTTAATACCCACGTGTCAATATCTACAATTTATGGTTTTTAAGATATTTTCACTTTTTAAAAAGAAATGGCGGATGCGAGTGGTACTATGATCATTCATTACTTGAAAACCGTTGTAGTGATGGCAACCGAGTTTTGACGAGCGCATAGAGGAAGAATAGGGCTTTCTTTTGGTTATGTTGCGTACGACCTCACCTATGGGGCTCCAAATTTAGAAAAATTCAAGGACTAAAAATGAAATGACCATTTTCTTACTGTTGCATTTGATAGGAATCAAAATGGGCGTATTTTGGTATTACATGTTCCTATCCCTATCTTTAATCGTTTCTGACTTATTTTTAAACGTACAAAATGTAATAAAACTCAAGCACTCTTGAAAGTGTACATATCGATTCAAACAAGGATTGCGAGTTATGGCGATTAAATTTTTACTAATTTTCGCCTCATCTGACCAAATAATATTCCCCAAAAAGTTAACATCTTCGTGGTCCTTTAACATTAGTTATTCGCAAAATCAATTCGTCTTGAGAGGTCGCCTGATTGCATCGAATGAAAATGGGCGATAATGACAGTTTTTTAGGATTTTTTAGATGCAACTAATATTTAAACCCAAATCAATTAGTTGGGTACGCCGTGAAATATCCAAGTGCATTAATAATATTAGCCTCATTTTCAACAACGGGTCTTAGTCCCTAGCTAGGTAACTGTTTTGGTAGTACAAAGCTTCCAAAATTCAAACAATTTCATTCCAGAGTGTTCGGATGGTACGTTCACTAGGACGCGGTCTTTCTGGATATCGCTCAATGAATGTATGACAAGCGCATGCCGCGATTTTGTCCATTTCACCGTAAGTAACAATTAGATTCCAAAAATCTGAATATGTAAAAGCATTGCGTGCTATTTTTCGATTATTGAAAAACTTATGTTAACCTATAACATGTGACGGATTAGTGTCACTTGATTTATTCAAAATTCGATTGCGATGGTCGATTACTAAAAAAAATCCGAAAAAAATGCTAACAATGCGATGAAATGGGAATAAGTTAGAAACTATTAAAAATAGGAATAGGAAAATACCAAACTATGCCCATTTTGATTCCCTATTAAATGCCATAGTAAGAAAATGGTCAATTCATTTAAAAAGTGAGTTTTAGTCTTTGAATTTTCTTAAATTCTGTAAACCATAGGCCAGGCCGTACACAACTTAACTTTTTGTAAGTATACCAAAAGAATACCCTATTCCTTCTCTTTGCGTTAGTGAAAACGCGCTTGCCATAGCTACAACGGTTTTCAAGTAATGAATTCTTACGTCTGCATCCGCCATTTTTTTTGAATAAGTGAAAATAACTTAAAAACCATAACTTATTGATATTGACATGTGGGTATAAAAAGAACTGAAATTTCACGTAGAATCCAAAAATGCAATACAAAATAGGGGTTGCCATTTAAAATAACGAAGTTACTAGATACTTCCGGCATTTCAGGAAGTGCTGCCATTTTGAAAATACTTTACATCGATTCGGCTTTCAGAGTAACCCCTAAATACACATTTTCAAAACCCTATCTATGAAACGTTCCCGAAAACGTCTAACTAAAGCCCCCAAAAAAACACCCTGTATGGGTGGAATATGTCAGCGTTTCCCAAACTTTTTGACCGCGACCCGGTACGAGGTTTTAAAATTTTTGGCGGCCCACCTTATGAAAAAAACCCACTTCTTTACAAAACAAACTATATTTTTTAATTAAAAATCTAGTTAATTGTCTGTTTTTTTATTTCATACACAAAAATTTCAAAATAATTATATAAGAAAAATAAAAGTAAGTAATTAAAATATTATATTCATTTAAAACTAGTAAATGAAGTAAACTATCAACGTTAGCAGCACAACGCGGGGACGCGAGCGATAAAGCTATGAGAAAGAGTGTAAATGCACACTTTTCCACTATTCCTAGTGTATATCGTATAACCAATGTAAAAAAACTAATAGGTACTTAAACAATTTTTTTTGTGTTTTTACCATTTTTTTCCGTGACCCGGCAAAATTTTTCTACGGCCCGGTGCCGGGTCGCGACCCACACTTTGGGAAACGCTGGAATATGTGATAATATTTGACTTCAGAACTTTGTAAGGAATAGTTAGTAGGTAAACATACTAAAAGTCCCCGTCCCTGTGGGGCGAGCTTAAGGGAGGAAGGGGGGGGGGGAAGAGGCCATTTTTGGGTTTTTCGATTATATCTCGGAAACTAGTATAGACTCTAGAAAAAATTGATTTAAATAAAAATGGTAGATAATTAAATTTCCTATAAAATTGATTCCATTCATATTTGTTGAATTTTCATCGACCAACTTTGGCAATTAAATAGTTTTTTTCAAGTAATTTTCAAAAGAACAGCTTGAGCAACAGATAAATTTATCTTCTTCTTCTCTTGTCCTGCTGCCCTTTCAGGCGTCGGATAACGCCCAATAAATTGCAAATAATTATTTTTAGAATTTGGTGCGTTGTGAAGTTTGCACCCCTATGCTTTCAAAATCAATTGTAGAAGACTTCATTTTGTGGTAGAAGTCTCCCTGAGGGCCTTAATAACCTTTTTAAAATTTTGTAAAAGGGGAAGTAACGGATAGTTTATTGTAGTCTGAAACAATTTATAGTGAATTTGCTATTTTTATTACAGTGAACCATATAATTTAAATAAAATGAAACAGAAATGTTTATTTTTTCCATTTTGCAATAGAAAATAATTGCTTTTAATGCGGAAACTGCCCCTTCAAAAGTCTTGGTTAAAATTCAAAAAGGTCCAAAGTACTTATCAAAGTTATTTAATGCATTTCTTTAGGACTAAAAAGTACTACCACAGACTATACTATACTATACTATACTATACTACTGAGTAGGAAAAAGTTTAAAAATTAAAATGAAGTGATATGTAGGTAAGTAATAGGGCCTTCTGGTTTCTATTCTATGAACATAATCATATTATGCTGATTATTCAGACGATTATAAGTGCCACCGCGATAGCTGAAAAGGTTCGTCTTTGTCTATAACAGCAATAATAATATTTCAGGAAAACTACAAAATTCGAATAGCAATAACAATACACTCATGACTGACGATACGTTTTACTTCTACAGTAAATTCAAAATTGTATATTGAAAATCTTGCATTGTCGAGTGACTTAAAAACTTAGAAATAAAGCAAGTAGGTACTCGACTGGTTCCCCAAAGAAACTATAGAATAAATAACAGAGGATGAGGGTAAAAATGTATCTAAAAAGCGGCTCGAAAAGCAACACAAAATATCAAAGCGAAATAACAATAAAAGCACATTACAATCTTACATTTTATGATTAGGGTTGTTATATATAGAAACCTGATAAAAGGACTGAAATAGCAATCAACTGCCGAGTAGGTAGAAACAAGAACAAAAGTGTACGGAATCTTTGAAGTTTTAATGAATCCTTCTTTCTCTCCTAAAACTTAACAAAAGCATTCTCCTAGTACTCAGTGAAATATGCATTTAGACATTTTTATTACTTCAGTACTTTAGCTTTATAACTTGTAATTAAAAGGTCGAAAAAGTTAATCGAAATGTTTCGTCGAAAACACTTTTAATACCCTGAAATCAATTAATTTCGCGGTTTTTCTAAATCCCGTAGGATATTGACACAAGCGTCGGCGATTGTCACTTTCCCCCTATTTTTTTTTGGTAAATTAAATTTTTGGCGCGGCTTTAAAGGAATTTTTATTAAATCTACGTACCTCGCCATTAATATAACGCGATGTGCGTAAACCCGTTCTTCTTCACGACCCAGTATGAAAACAATGTCTGCCGAATCTGAATCTTCTGAGAGACGTTGTAGGTCATCTAAAAGTCGTGGAACTCCCGCAAGAGCTTTGTCCGCTGGTAACCCTGCAGCTCCTAAACCGCCTACACGCGATCCCATTACGATGCACTGAAAAATTCGAAATATTTCTTTAATTTGATATGAATTTATCTAGCCATTAATATGAGGACTCCAAAAAATTGTTATAATACTAATGCCCTGAAGAGTTATTGAGGAAGAAAGATTTCGCAAACTTTACGGCACTAAGTAGACTATGAATTCAGGTTTTGTGCTGTGTCAACGAATAATTATTATTTATTAATAGGTGTTTTGTGTTTGCACGTTGTGGTTGACTTAAGTCAGCCCTGTCAATAACACACCATTCATTTTATAATAATAATTTGACTCAGTTCTCAATAACCGTTATGTAAGTTTTATATTAACCTGAGGCAGAAATGTCTTATGACGCAAGCTTGACGCAAGGCACTTCAATCACGTGGTAATTGTGTCATTGACTAACCCAAAAAGAACACACCTATTGTGAATGATTGGCTTGGTAAATAACTTCCTTGTCTTTTTTATTGAAAATTGAAGCAATTAAAATATTTTCATATTTCTCAGGATTGTTGAGGTGTTGCTTGCTTTTAGCCAAAGTTATATTCATTCTATTTTACCAAAAGTTGACGGATGCCAAAGTGACGCCGCTCATATGATTCGACAGTAAGCGGAAAAGATTATAATTGGATAACCCAAAGTTTAAAAAATACGGCTCTTCCAAATGGAAATCTTGATGGGAGTTTTGACGACTTTGCTGAGTGAAGTTGTACGTTATCGAATGCAAAAGTCTTCTCGTTCATCTCGTCAATTCCGGTGAATGATCTCATCTACATGGTGCAATCGGACGGAATAGACGTTCTTGTCGTCAATTCTATTATAGCCCAGAACTCCCCAGTACACCCTGCATGCTTAATACAGTTCAGTCGATGAACATATTTTTCCCTTGGTATGGTTGCAGCTTCTCTTAGTTTCATATTCATGTAGGGACCACGTTTTTTTGTTTGCCGTGACGATTCTGTAAAGAAATCCTTGTTTGTGGCAGCAAAATGGCTTGGTCGATGTGCAGATACAATCGTAACCAGATTATTCAAATTTTCATTGCACCAAATTTTTGTTCAAATCAAGATGGCTAAGTATTATAGCATAAGTTCCATTTCCATCAATCATATTTTTTGCGGTAACTGTCTCAAACTACCATTTAAGTTTTATGACCACATTGAAAATCAAAATAACGTAGATGTCAAAAGTGCACCTTTTTGTTGCCGAAATTTTCCATTTCAACTGCCTCAAATTGAGGAAAAATTATTACTGCTCCTTCGACGCGTGTCTGTCCGTTTGCACGCGAAAATAACATAGGTCGAATTTACTTTTGATCTCGGTTTTTCAAGAACTTTCTGGGTTGGGTTTGGATTTACAGCAACGACTGTACGTAGCCAAAGGATAAAGTGCCTCATCGATGTTTTTCATAAGAGACGCGCGGTTTTAGACCCTTACTATAAGGTTGTTCGGAAAGTAATTTCGTTTTTTCGCGACAGACGATTTAATTGTATTTTTCGCACCCAACTTCACACTTAAGTCGCATAATCATTATATGTTTTGACAGGTGATAGCAAGGCTTTTGTGTGAAAAAGTCCAATTGATTCTGTAATAGTACCTAGAGATAGTGCGCGCAGGCGTGAGTGCGGGAAAATAGAAGAGAGGGACAGTGTGTACCAGGCAGCGGTAGACAGCGGTAGTAGATAGGGAGAATTGGAGGAAGAGGAAGCTTAAGTGAGAGTGTTTTTGGTGAAGAAGATATTGTGCCGGCCTGAGCGCGTCGCTTTTCTTTGTGAATATTACGGAGAGACATTACCGCGGAATCGGACGTCCTGTTTAGATTGTATGTTTTCTTGGTTACTTATTTGTTACTTATATGTTTGATTTGATTGACAGTTTGTTGATAATAAACCATTTGATATACAGTATCTCTGTGTGCAGACCTCACAAGTCCGTGAGAGATTGGTCTTTTTGCTAATTTGGCATAAAGAGTAAATGACAAAAAGAAATTACATAACAAAGTGGCGCCCAACGTTCGGCTTGAGTATAGTTTGCATACAGAGGTATTGGTAAACTGTTAAGTAAAGATGTAAGAAATAAGTTTGGATAAGACAAAGAAAAAAGAATTTGTAATAATTCAGAGCATTATTTCATTGAAAAAATTCGTAGAAAAATAGCTTTCTGTGCATGTATTGGAAAAACGGTTATTTAATTGAATGTGTGGTAAAGTCTATGGAATTTTCGTAAGTGGGCACTCTTATTGGCGACGAACTTTAAAATTTTATAAATCGTTTATCATTGAAAAAAGTTGACCTTGAGTCATTAAACTGCTTTATGTTTGTAACGAAATATGCTTCATCAGTAAATTTCTTATCTATGAGTAAATGTATGGGGCGAAATTGAATCAAGTCAGGTTTACACTGGAAAATATTATAAAAATTGCATGTGTTCGAATGCGTAATTACACTGGACGACGTTGAATTAAAGTTTTTTGGTTCGATAATTATTGATGTTATTGCGTACCGGTAAGGTAAAACCAGCGAGAGAATTAAAACCAAAAATGGAGGAAGAAAAGGTAAATAAGAGTGAAGGGGATGAAAATGGGAGTTCAGATTCTCTGGATTTGTCCACTATTTTAAAAGCAATAAATGCAAATAATGCTAACCTAGCAAGTAAACTAGACGAAACAAAAAACGATATTTTGGGTATTATTGACATGAACAACAGTAAACAAAACATGAAAATTGATCAACTTGAATTAAAAACACAAACTTTTTTTCAATCCCGGGTTATTCCTTTGGAAAAAAAGATGGGAATTTGCGAAGAATCAGTTAGTGACATGAATAAAGACATTGGAATTTTAGGGCGAAGAGTGAGTTTAATTGATAACGATCTTAAAGAGACAGCAATAAACGTACAGGCCTTGGAGTCAAAAGTCAGTAACATTCAAATTAATCCCATGGTTTTAGGCGGGAATGTTCCCCTTGTCGTTCAACAAGCTGAGGAAAAACCCAAATTTGATCCATTTAAACGCACACTGCATCCAGTTAAATTTTAAAAAAAATTGGAAAGGTATTTACAAAGAATCGGCGCGGTAAATGACATAGAGGTAGCAATTGAAACTCTTGAAGGTGATGCTCGCATATGGGCGGCCCGTTATGAACAAAAATGGCGAAGTTTTGAAGAATTTAAGCGTGATTTTATCCATTATTTCTGGTCCCAGGAGCAGCAAGAAAAGATAAGAGCTTCCGTATATGAACCGAGACAATTTAACCGAAGAAAATGGCAACTTTTCGCATCATGTCTGGTATTGGGTAGATAAAGCACAGCATCTGGAGCCCCCAGTTCCCGAAAAAATTCTAGTAAGCGCAATCTGCAAACATTTTCCATATGAAATTGAGACGGCCTTAATAGCAGCCCGAGTGACGACCATTGATGAACTTCTAGAGGTTCTCAGCGGACTAGAGAGTAGAGATGAGAACCGACCCCAGAGACAAGGAGAAAATTCTGGAAGAAGAGATGAAGGAAGACGACTAGATAATAGAAACAATGTGGAAACAAGAAGAGATAATTGGAGAAGACCGGAAAACCGAGATCAAGAAGAACAAAGGAGAGAAAACTACAGAATAAATTATGTTGAAGGATATAACCGCGGAGCACCGGATCGTGGATGCAGAAGGGGACGCGGGAATTATAGGACGGTATCACCGAATCCGGGGAGTGAGGAGGAAGAAGAGAGGTCGGAAAACTAGTAGTCCCTAGGCAACAAGCTCCAATTGCCGCGAGAACAGGGACACAGGAGCAAATTAATCATGTAAATTTTATTAAGTTTTATTTTCAATCGGTCAGGATGAAGGTAAATAATACGGACACCGTACAAACTTCAGAGGAGGAAGAGCCAGTAGTAAATTATGTACCACAAATCTTGAGCAGAATGGAAGGCATCGAACAGCCTCTGTTACTCGATACTGGAAGTTCGGTAAATGTAATGTCCTCTACTCTATTTGAAGAAATTCTGGGAAGAAACCCGAAAATATCGATCTTACCTGCTGTGGGGCTATCAATACAAGGAGTCACAGGGAGGATCAGTAAAGTAAAGAAACAGGCCTTAATTCCAGTAGAAATTGGGGAAACAATTCACCAGATTATATTTTTAATTGTCGACAACTTACACATCCCAGTTATACTAGGAATGGAATGGATGTCCGCAAAGAAAGCCAAAATTAATTTACAAAAGGAACAATTCGAATTTAGCTTAGAAGAAAAGGAAATGGTAGTACCATTCATGAAAAGGCAAGAAGAGGCCAATAAATCGTTGGAATTGACATTAGTACGAGGTACCGAAATACCAATGGAGGTACAAAACTTTAAGTGCCCTATTTGCCCAGCGAGATTACCAATTAAATCAGTGTTTGACAACCACATGAGTCGCCATGATACAAAGGAAGTTAATATTATCAACGTCGACACTTCACTGGCTAAAAGAATAATCGAGAAGCATGAGGAAGCCTTTTCGGATACACCAGGCGGGTGCCGGAAGTACGAATGCAAATTGAATATCGGAGACACCACACCATTTGTGCAGGAATCTTACCCGATACCATGTTCAAGAAAAGAAGCAGTCAAAAAAGAGATTCAAAGAATGATTAGTTGGGGGGTTATTGAAAGGTCCGATTCACCGTGCTCTAATCCCATAGTCCTTGCTACAAAAAACGATGATCCCATTCGATTAGGTCTCGATGCTAGACGGTTGAATAAATCTATAATCCCAGATCGCGAATCTCCTCCGGTTATAAAAGAATTATTACGAAAATTCCATGGAGTAAAATATTTTTCCTACGTATTGAATTACCCTGAAACAGATCAATACAGAGGTACACAAAATGTGGTGATGTGGTCAGATGAAATATTGCCTAGAGTTAAAATGAAAATTCTGTTGAAAATTAGAGTTAAGTTAAAAAATGTAAATATGTTTGTTGTTTTAAGTTCTATGTAGAAAAGTTTACTTATAATTTCCATGTAATCAATTATGCTTAAACTTTTGGGGGGTAACTGTAATAGTACCTAGAGATAGTGCGCGCAGGCGTGAGTGCGGGAAAATAGAAGAGAGGGACAGTGTGTACCAGGCAGCGGTAGACAGCGGTAGTAGATAGGGAGAATTGGAGGAAGAGGAAGCTTAAGTGAGAGTGTTTTTGGTGAAGAAGATATTGTGCCGGCCTGAGCGCGTCGCTTTTCTTTGTGAATATTACGGAGAGACATTACCGCGGAATCGGACGTCCTGTTTAGATTGTATGTTTTCTTGGTTACTTATTTGTTACTTATATGTTTGATTTGATTGACAGTTTGTTGATAATAAACCATTTGATATACAGTATCTCTGTGTGCAGACCTCACAAGTCCGTGAGAGATTGGTCTTTTTGCTAATTTGGCATAAAGAGTAAATGACAAAAAGAAATTACATAACAATTCTACGCAGTAGTTTTTGGTTGGTGCCTTTTAAATATGGAAAGCAAAAAGCAGCATTGTCGTAATATTTTACTTTTTTACTATAGAAAAGGTAAAAGTGCTGTTCGAGTCCGATGTGTATGGAGAAGATGTGTTGACAATACGCCAGTGCCAGAACTGGTTTGCAAAATTTCGAACCAGCAATTTTTATGTCGTAAATGCACCACATTCTGGAAGGCCAGTTGAAGCTGATAAAGACACAATAAAGTTATTAGTTGATGGTAAGAAGTTCAATTTAGCAAATTTCACCTCGAAGCTCTATATATGGCTTCCCCATGTTCTTACGGAGAGAAATTTGAGTCGTCGCGTTGACGTCTGTGATTCGCTTCTAAAACGTTACGAAAATGATCCATTTTTGAAGCGCATCATTACTGGTGACGACAAATGGGTTGTATAGTCATGGTCATGGACAATTTAAATGTGTGAAGTTTTTTTAACAAACATTTTAATATACTAAAATGAATAGAAAGTCATACAAATTTACATAATAAAAATTGAAGTTTGTTTAAATGGGACGAAATTAACTTTAGTAATAAAAAGTAAAACGGCGTTCCATACGAATTATCGTACAACTTGGACAAAAGGGAAAAATGTTTTTAAAAAACAAAAGAAAAGATGTGAAAAATGAAATTTCCGAACACTTGCAAATCGTACTTAGTAAAAAATGGAGAAATAACTTTTAAAGCAAGATCTCTCCCACACACCTTATAACCTTTTAAGTTTTCTTCAATTAAAAATTATTTCACTAAACAAAAAATATGGAGGTACAAAGAGGATGAAATGAAGATGCACCCCTTTTAAGAACAGTTAAAAAATGCGTTCGAAGGGCTAAACTTTTAAATGTTCCTTTAATTAGGGGGAGTCCAGGTTCCAAAGAGCCGGAAGGATAATCGCGTTCAAAGAGTTCGGGTACCTATTTCTTACAAAAACTGAAATTCCACAATGTAAACGCAATGTAAAACATGGACTTCCAGTGCGCATTTCATTGCGCATCGTGCTTTAATTCATACTTTAAATAAAGAAACATTTACTTACATGAATAACAATTTTTCACATGCACAAATTGATTCAGAAAAATGTAGGTTAGTTATACTAAAATTCGTCTTTGTTAGATAATCGCGTCGGTTGGCTGTGTTACGGAATAATTTCTTTAGTCTCAACACCTGAGCAGGTAAATCAAAGCTAAAACTTGAATCTTGCCTGCTTCAACAAACCGGCCAATGAGTGCACTGCCCTCGACGTTGTTTTCACTGTTGCCAAACTTTAAATGTGGGTTAAATTGATTTTATTACATACTGCGTCAGCTTATTGTAGGTAATTCCACTTTTTTACTTTTCTCGTTGTTGGGCCAATATAAACGCTTTCACAGTTTCAATTAATACTATTCACTATCGTGAAAAATCAAACGCAAAGTTTTTATGGATATCGTTAACATTTTATCTTACGCACTTCGCTTACTGGTACTTTTTGGAAATGCAATAAATGTACCTAACATTTTCTACCGAGTTGGAAAAGTATCTTGTATTGTATCTACTTAGTATTAAAATACAAAGTTATTATTTTATGGTGTATTATTTTGAAGCATTTCGCGTAATCAGGATGACACTATATTTTGTGCGAAAAATTAAATATTTACTCCAAATCGAATGTAGGAATCAATTTCTTCACCGACGTTGTGCGCGAATTTGCATTGAGAAAAAGACATGGACCCATTACGATTACCACACACACACACACACACCAGGTAGTAGGTTGTATATTATATATTATATTATATTATATTATATTATATTATATTATATTATATTATATTATATTATATTATATTATATTATATTATATATATTGTTGTATTGTATAGTAGTACGGGTACCGCATTCATTTATTTTTATTTATAAGTACACCATTTGGCTTATTCTGACTTTTTTCTCAATCTTAAAATGGTCCTTGTGAGAAAACACTTTGAATTTAGAACTTTCAAGAATGGAATCCATGTATTGGAGAAACGGACGAAATGTGTTACAGTTAAGTAGATGGAACCAACAGATAAACTTATCCAAGATACTCGAACCCTCACTCTAACAGCCCAAACAAATTGAAATCGCAAGGCTAGAGGTCAGGATTCGATGGAGGATGAGGAAGCGGTTTCAAATGCAAGTTTACAAACGTCTGTTGAATCAAATGAGCAGAGCGTAGGCTCGCGTTGTCGTGAAGGAGAGTCGCGCTTCTGACGGTTGCTTTTTGTCCGAAACGCTGACCTAACTGAGAGAAGTTGGCAATATAGTCAGCAGCCAAGTAAAAAATCTCAAAAAAACGGCAATTTTGCCTGCTGGGGGGTCACATTTTTGCCTTTCTAGGCTTAGGCGAAGTTATGTGTCGTTATTCCATACTTGACCTCTTGATTTAGGAACAAAATAGTGAATGTTTGTGTTATGACTTCTTACGATTATTAATATACGTTACCCTTTCTATGTGATTGATAGTTATTAGTATTACGTGGTAACGACTAAGAAGAATGAACAGGACGAAGAAGGATGTTTGCAAAGCATGTTGGGAAAGTGCGGTGTTCAAAGACCCTACAAGTTCACGATGGAAAATGATACAAATATAGCTTCGAGGGTGATTGAGTTTAATAATCAGAATGTAAATGAACAAAGTAGGTTACTCCTTATGAGTTACAAAGTATGAAGATAATTACTACGTTCGATGGCGATCCAGTCGGTAATGTAAGAAGTGGTTAAAAAGCGTGGAAACTAGTGCACGATTGAATCATTGAGTCAATAGTTACAGTATACCTTTAATTTTAAAGTATACAATGGTTATACACTAGAAATAGCAAGGGATGCTGCCATCCATTGGTTCAGCACAAAAAGTGATCGTATAAACACTTGAAGAATTGATTTCAGGGCAGAATTTGAAGCTGAAGGGATTTCTGAAAAATGGGAAAAGATGAAGATAAGAAAACAGAGAAAGGTGAGTCGATAATGTCCTATTTTCACGAGAAAGTCCATTTGTGCTTAAGAATAAATTTGATTTTAGAAGAATAAAGAAGACAGAAAAAATAAAAAGACTTTGGAAACAACAGAAATGAAAATTCTTCGAAGAATATTTAACAAAACGCTGCACGATAGGGAGAGAAGCGAAAACATAAGAAAAACATGCAACGTAGATCAAATCAATGAATTGGTACTAAAACGAAGAATAGAATGGAATCAACATATAAATAGAATGCCCAACGATAGAATTGTAAATATTGTACGGAACAAGTAACCGTTAGGCGACTTAGAAAAGATTGGAGCGACAACCTAATTTAAACAAGAATAAACGAAGCGAATCCGAAGAAAGAACAGGCAACAGCCTAAACTAGAAGACGGAAGAAGAAGAAGATGAAGATAATAAACAGGAAATTGAAAAGTTGGGGAGTGTAGGGAATGTGGTGTGCTCAGGAAGGTGGACCCTTTCGAAGGATACATGCAAATAATTCGCAAGCGAATGGCAAAACGGAGAGCTGACTCACATTTTGGGCAGTTTGGCGTTTTCAACTTATCTTCCTACAACATAAGTACAGAGGTTCGGAATAAAAGCACCTTCGATAATACTGACTTTAACGTAACGATCCATCTTTGTCAGCAAAAATGTTATGCATTTTTAAAATATTCAACTTCAAAAATTCACTCCCCTCCCCTATGGGAAATGAAGAAATAAATTTAGTGGCAATAGTTTTTCATCAACGATATACAAGGTGTCTAAAGTTAAATGTTCACCATTGCTATCTATCTCCGTTATTATTGGAGCTACAAAGTCGGTTAATGGGCAAACTAATGTCATTTTTTTCGCTGGTTACAATGGTGACAACAGAACAACAATTGAACGTCCCGTTGTCGAGATATTCACAACAACAACAACATTTTTTAAATGGAATTCCATGTACATTTGTACATATTTCGAAAGAAAATTTAATTTTGAACAAAAAATTGTTAACAAATAACAATTCTATATATAAGAGATTATTATAAAGTTTAACACAAAACACCATTTAAAGGAAATCCATCATTTACCATTTAGACGATTTATTGTAAAAGTAACCTCAGCGGCCTCCGTGGCGCAATCGGCTAGCGCGTTCGGCTGTTAACCGAAAGGTTGGTGGTTCGAGCCCACCCGGGGGCGAATTTTTTAATTGCAAATTGTTTGGTATATACAGTATATAAAGTATATATACAGTTTCGTTGCTATTTGTATAATAATTTTGCAAAGTAATAGTTATTTGTACAGTAAGAGAAGAAAGTTAGGCTTTTTTCAACTCGAGCTCAAAGTTTGACACATTAGCGTAGCGAAGCGAGAGTTGATAAAAAAACTTTTTTCTTCTCGTGTTTTGCACATTTTTTCTAAAACCGCATATAATTTAAAAAATATTTATTAATTTTGGATTAATGGATATACAACATTTAAGTTGTCAATGTTGACAGTTTATTGAATTCATTAGTTTTACTTGCAATGGATAAAAATGGTGTTGGACTGTTCATTTTCAGGGCAAATTTTCCTTACTCATTTAAAAAAAAAATACAATTAGACGTAGAAAATTAGAAAAAGGCGAAACAAAAAAAAATTGTGCCTCACCGTGACAATGTTCGTACACATTGCCGTGACCAGGATTCGAACCTGGGTTACTACGGCCACAACGTAGGGTCCTAACCACTAGACGATCACGGCTACTGAGGCTTGTGAGAATGGTTTCGCTGTCTCAGCAAGTACGGTAAGCAAATAAAGTAGTTCATTAATAATGTAACTTTTGATTCATTGTTACACATTTATTCATTATAAATTAACATAAATAGAGTTTGTTAATACATTATAATATCTCTATAATTAACCACGACCGGATCTTTTTGTTGCCAGCTATTAGGCAACACATCTTACACGTCATTTAACTTACTAATGTAATTCAGTTCAGGGAACTCGTCTTAAAATTATAATCTTTTTTTACAACTGAATTTACGTACACATGAAATAAGCTACAATTTAACCTTCAATTCAAATTCAAACAAACTTTTCTTGCAGTGGAATTACTAGAAAAAAACTTACTATGAGTCTAGACATTGCAAGGTTCATCCGTGTGGGAGAATTTCTTACACGTATACAACGTGTCCAAGATAAGGATGAACAGCATGAGGATCTTGAAAACGGTAAGAGATACGAAGGCGGTTAAATTAGACAAAAGTTGTATAATTTAGGGCATGTTCACATGTAGTTTGCAAAAGTTCATTATTGTTTATCGTTTTCGAGATTTAAAACAAAATGCAATTTTTGGTTTTTTCATTTTTATTTGAAAAGATTTTTAAAAACTAAAGGTTCACTTTTTGAATTCTATTAGATGACTTTTTCAATTTTTTTATTCCACGTTTCGTCACCGAGAAACCATCAACTTTATTTTTTATATCGCCGCAACCAACGAAACACCCTGTATTGGATAGTATTTTTTATTACGAATTTAATCATGTAGGTAACCGTTTTTGTGTATCTTTTACCGTTTTCAAGATCCCCATGCTGTTCATCCTTACATGGGCACGTTGTAATAGTTCAAAATATGGTATTATTCGTATGTGCTAAAATATTTGAATTTTATGTGCCAAAATTGACGATTTTTTACATAAATTAGAAATAACTTTTGATATGATGATGTGTAGGTAATAAGTACTTAAGTACTAAAAATCCCAAATTGTAGTCGCTGGTGACTTCAACATAAACATTTCTCAAGATTCAAATGACAAATGTGAATATTATTAGACCTTACAAGTTCTCGTTACGTACATCCACTATTCTGAATATTATACCACAGATAAGTAATAAGTAACTTATGTATCTGTGATTATACCACAGATGTAACTTATCTGTGATTATACTAAACTCTATTTCATCTCTCAAGGAAGTGTTCTGCCAGAAGTCATCTGCCCGAACATACAACTTTTTATTTGTTAAGGTTGTTTTAAGTCGTCTCTTAAAACTTCATCTATAAATGCTAGAAGTTACTATGATACAATTCGATCTATCACTTAGAGATAATCACCACGTCGCAGAGGGTCAAGACTTATTTGAGGCACTTGACCAAGTTATAACCCTCGGTATATGTACTGATGGAACTCGATACAATGTCTGGTCGTTAAGGAGATAGCAGGTGCTGATTCATAGTAAAATACCGCATGAATCATCCATAGGGAAGAACTTGCATCAATGTTGGCGAGCTCTCAATTAACTGTCGTATTCAACGTAGTCAGCTGTATAAATAAAAACCAGATTTTTGTGAACACACAGTGCTGCTATGCTACTGCAGTTCACGATAGCTTTTGGGTGGCAACGTCTTCTCCCCTGCATTCGAGATTCATACTTCTCTACAAGAAGAAGGTCATCAAAACTTCAGGTATTTTACCGCCCTTTTTCTGAAACTGGCGTATTTTTGCGATATATTGTCATAATGTCTTCAATCTATCTCTATAAGGAAATAACATGAACATTTGGAAACTTTTGGAGAACACCTTTCAAAGCTCATTGACTGGTTTGCCAAATACTTTGGTGAAGACAATATCGAGAAATTTGCGCGAATCTCATTTTCTTCCTGCGAGGTGAATTTTGGTGAAGCTTACGCACAGAATTCCCTTGCAACAAAATTGGTCTCTTCCGGTTTAATGGAATTTTGTCCAACTTTGAGTTTAAAAGTAGTATCTAAGGATCCCCAATCCTTTTACGACAACCTAGGTGTAATAAAAAGCAAGTAACGCTTAAAAATCTATCTGGACCTGGTGCGAAATATTGGATTTTTTGAAAGATATGTGGCAATCAGCAAGGTTGAAAATGTTCACCGTTTATTTCATATTTTCAAAATTTTGTGATGGTTCTTGTGATTCAATCTTAATAAATGTGAGCTTCACACTATAGTTAAGGTTTATTTTCATTCATGTGTCTGATTTATGTTATTGGTACACATATTTTGAAAAGGTCGCCGCTTTGTTTTACCTACATGCTAATTTAGATTCAATTAAAAGGAGGGAGGAAAGCGTATACTCAAATTTGAACCTTAATTTTCCTTCAATTCTGAATGTTAATAATTGTTAATTGGAGGTCACGATAGACAATCTCAAAATTTATCCGTTTTTTGTATTTACGGAGTCAAAAGTGAACATCTGGACAAGGCCTGTACCGACTGTACCTGGAATTAACTTTTTCTAAAAATGTTCGTTATCTAAGTTAACATGTGTAAACTTTGCAACATTTGTTACAGAAACAGCGTCGTTATTAGCACGTGTTCACCGTCTTCGTCCTAAGCAACCGCCTGATTGGATCGGCTAACCTGATTCGCTACCAATTTCCACAAACGTTTATAACAAATTGTACTTAGTTGGTTTCTTAACAAATTCAGAAGTGTCGCGTCCGCGTCGGAATTAATAATAGTGCAGTGAAAGTGTAAAAAAGGCAATTCGGTACCGAATTTTCAACAAACTTTAATTTTAATATAAAAGTTCTGTGTTTTACAATGGCCGTTAGGACTAACCCAAATTCCTATGAAGGTGAGTTTTTAAGTAACATAGACTTCTTTCTTCTTCGAATCATTTTTGCTAAAGAAACTGAAATAAACATAGAGCGTTATTTATAACTTACCTAGTATTTTTGTATTACAGATTCTGAGAGTGGCAGAGATAGCGAAAGGTAAGTTCATTTTGTTGCATGGTCACTAATTTTGATATCATATAAAAAAGCCATATTGTGTTCTGGTCTCTCTTGCACTATTAAAAAAAGGTACGAAAGTTATGAATTAACTTTCCTTGTACAACGCATTTGTCACTTTTAAAAACTACCACATTCATTGTCAGAGCGGAGGCTTCCACGGCCAGAGACAGTAAAATTAATCTCACTTCATTCATTTTTTATAATTAACAACTAAACTCCAACACTTTCAATGTCTTCATGTAATAAAGGCTCATTTACATTTGTCACTTTTGATGATCATCTTGGAGGAATCATCCAAAGTGATAAGTGTAAATTGCCTTTCATTTCTGTTTCATCCAAAGTGTACACTAAAAGTGAATGATGAAACAATTCGACCCCCGACCAACTTTTGATGAAAGAAGCGTTCACGGAACCGATGATTCATCCATAATGAAAGCCTAGTGAAAAATGTAAACAGCCAGCGGCTTTAATTCATTTCACAACTACCAGTCAAATCCCGTAGTAGTTTTGTTTGTGTTTACTATTGGTTTTTTTAACTTTAAATGATTAATTATATACTGAAGGGCAGAGATTTTATAACCATGCCGTTAAAATGGCAAGATAAACATATGGAAATATTTCTCGAAATATACCGACAAACGAGTGTTTATGGAATAACAAATGCAGTGAGTACAGCAAAACAAATCCCTTGCAACTGTTCAGTTTTCACAGACACGACAATAGGGAATAATGTGGCAGTGTGTGAAGAGATGAATCAGTGAACTGGATGAAAATGTGTAAATGAGGATGATCACCCTGGATGATTTCACTCTGAGTGATTCACTTTGGATGTACATCAAAAGTGATACAGTGTAAATCCCGCTTAACTCACCGTTTGAAAATGTTCTTTTAACTGTATACATTCCAATCTTTTGCTGATGCTGATGCAATGGAAGGCTGGTATCAAAGGCAAAAATACGATGGGTTTTTGACAAAACATCGTAAGCGACACTTTTTTCATTTTTACGTTTTTTGGACCAAATGGTAGCTTACGTTAAACTACAGGTCTCTGCAAAGCAGCGTAAGTGAATTACTCATTTTGACAGTTAAAATTCAAAATATATAATATCGTAAACGCCGATGTTTTTAATTTTAGTCCCTTAAATATCGTATGCGTATATCCGGTACTGACAGATAATCGCAAGCGCCTTCAAGGTGTTGTCGGTTACGTTATTTATTTAAGCGCTTAAGATAATTGTCATATTCCGTAAACACGACGTCATCAGAATGCTTATAATAATGATTGTTTGTAGTATGTATATCTTAAGTTACAAATTTTATGTTACACTTTCCCGACAAAACATTGTAAGCAGCATAATTTACTTAAAATGCCGGATTCTCGTTAATTTAATGTCGCTAATCAATTTCTAACGATGAAAAATATTATAATACAAGTTTTAGTATTACTTTCTCTAGAAATAACATTTGTATTAAAAAAAGTGGATTCCTGTAAAATTAACAATTTGTCGTTTACGTTGTTTTGTCAAAAACCCATCGAATATATGACTGAATAAAGATTTGGCGGTTGAATCGGATCACCAGCTATTTGGTGGTCGTGCTAAATAAACAATAAAGTTTTGGAAGTTGTGGAAACCACTAACGTTTCTATTTACAAATTATGTACAAGTTATAACAGCGCGAAAAGCGATTAATAATGGAGGTACAGGCAGTAGGTAGGTTGGTTAGTCGCCGAAGGGTAGATTGGTTCTGGAATGCAGGCTGACGGGTCGATGTAGACGGACTGGTCGGTGTTGGCTGCTTTCGTTAGCCGCTTTGACTTCTGTGGGTAACAGCGTTCGCTTATAAAGGATTCTGACCGGTGTCGACGCGTTGCCATTGGTTGACCAATGGGAATCAATCGTTGCTCTTCAGTACGTAAGCGACTGTGTACCGGGATCATGTGGTCGCCACAACCAGACTTTTTAAATGTACCTAAATCCATTTGAAAAAATTTTAGGGGTATCTTCGGTAGTGAGGAGGCGAATCTGACGTTTTATGGCATTAGTGCCAAAAAGTGTCCCCTTCAAGTTAGAAGTTGCCGTATTTCGGTATTTATTTCTAACGCGACGTATATGCGGTGTATACTTGAAAAGGACATTTCCCGCGAAATAACTGGTTAATTGTTAGATGAGATCCAGGTATATGTTGCTTCTGCCATTTTTTTTGTAATCCTTTCGAGAACATCTGGTTTAGTGTTATTTCATGTAGTTTTCGCTTTTCTTGTCTGGTTTCTAAAGCATGAATGAAATCTAGTCGAATTTGATTTTTGACGAAACGAAGTACGAGGAATTGTTGCTGGAAATATTGGTCGTTTGATGAAGCCCGAATCGCTTTGTCAAAGATTTGTCAAAAGTTCACCATTACTTTACAGTACCTACTCCGGCACATAGGTACTTATCCTATAAATGTGTAGAATTCAGCTTCATCTATATCTCTCCAGGCGAAAACGGTGTCGGCGCTTGTCTAAAATTTTGAAATAACACTCACCTTTCTTAATTAGAATCAGTTTTCGAGATGAAATCCTTGTTGTCATTTTAGTAATATTTCTTTATCCTTGATCAGAAATGACACCGAAATTGCCAAACATTCGAAAGATACCAGAGAAATAAGCCAATAAAAAGCTCGATAAAAGTTTCCTGTTCGTTTTATTAATATTCCCTCAGACCCGTCGATTTTGTTTTTTGTATATGTATATACAGAGTGTCTCAAGAGACCAGGACAACGTTCAACTTTAAAATTTTAAATAAAAAACCACGTATATAATATTAAGTATTACATTTTAAGATCAATCAAAAATTAAATTTTCATTTTCAACATTAAATGCGGAGTAATTGCCTCCCATGCATTCGGGATGCTGTGATTTTTTTCCTACGCGAAGCACGACAGTTTTTCGAGTAACATTACAGTACACTTTTTCTGTTTTTGATTATTTCGGTTACTGTAGGCACTTTCTTATGATTCATATGAATTATAAACTAGATCTGAGGAAAACCATGCATGCCTAAAATTTCTGTATTTGCTAGGACAGTTTAGTATCCGGGTCCATCCCAATTTCGGGTAAAAATGTTTGGAATGATAGGGAAGGGGTCCCTTATCGGAAAAATGAAAAAAATGTTGTCGCGGAAAACCACTTTTTGTTAAGCCCTTAATCCACCTAATCGATAAGTCAAGAAATTGTAGAATAATCAAAAGAGGGTGGATATCTATTTATTATAATGTATACCTTAATTACTATTGTCTGTGCCTGAATTGAAAGAACGTATAAATAACATGTGGGTTGTCTAAGGTAAATGCACTTGGGCATTGCAAGTCACATACCCTGCCAGTAATTAATAAATAGTAAAGACGTCAGATAAAAACGACTTCCGGAATCCTTTTCTCAACCTATGATACAGATCAATGTGTAGAATTTATTACCGTTAGCTTAATATCGCTCTACATAACTAAATGTAAAATAATGGTGTTATATACTAGCGGATAACCTGTAAGAGACGCTGTACATAATCGATAACTAAAGAAATTGTAGAACTATCAAAAGGGAATAGATAACATATAAAAGAGAAATAAAAGTTAAGACAAGTTCACAATTCAAAATTAATTTATAAAACGGATAAAACAAATATACATAAATGTAAATATTTTTTTTTATTATAGCGTAACTTATGTATTCCATTTTAAGATTAATCAAAAATTAAATTTTCATTTTCAACGTTAAATGTGGAGTAATTGCTACCTGCGTGCCTTCGATGCATTCGGGATGCTGTGCTTTCCTTCTACGCGGAGTACGACAGTGTTTCGAGTAACATTACAGTACACTTTTTCTGTATTTCATTATTTCGGTTACTGTAAGCACTAACGAAGTACAAATGTAACTCGAAAAAAAATAGTTCCCTGTAAAATGTTACCGTTTTTATTTTACGGTGTTGTGACATTTACCTGTCAATTCATTTAATTTTCTTACTTTAACTATAACTTGTTTGTGGATTTATTGTTTTGGTTTCAAAAACGTCCTAAAATTTTAAAATGCGATTCATACCTTTTTGTGCTTTTTAAATACGACATATTTCTAATAACACATAAGTAATACATATTTGTTATTGGTTATTAGAAAAGTAGAGAAGGTTTATTATTGAGTTGTTCGTAACAATGCATAAGATATACAAATCTTAAAGGTGAATTAAAATTATTTAAAAAGGTTAAAATCTGTTAAAATTGTTTTGAGTATTATAATAGCAAAATTTAAAATATCACACCTTGTTGAGCTGGCTTAGTTGCTTGAAAAAAGAAAAAAAATTTACATTTTTGTACCTTTTCAGATTTTTGACCCTGTAGGTATCTGTAGGTAATTTAGCAAGTTATTAAAGTAACTAAAATAAACGATTACATTTACTTACATTTGACGTAAAAATCACAAAAATGGTTTGATATTTGGTAAAGATATACGAATGCGTTCCTACCTATAGTAAATTTTTACCAATTATTAAAAAAAATGTAAAATGCAAACTTTTTGGAATAGATTTGAGACCACAAATACATAATGGCCCTTTCACAATGTTAATTATACGTCTTTGCACACAGTCTTTGCCCAAAAATTAACGAAAATATAACAAATTCCGTGTGAACTTCATAAGGATAGTTTAGAATGAATTTTGAATGTAAAAGAACTCAATTTGGACACTGGCAACTTTTTGGGAATACGAATGGCCTTAGGGACAACGTTTTAACATTCATCTTTAACTATAGTAAAACTAAAAATACCATAAAACATAAAATGTACAAATAGAAGCTGGTCTAACGTTGCGTAACATCTGTTTTATAGAAAGACCTTCTCTACTTTAAACAGTTTCAAATTTTTGTTTATTTCACTAACTAAAGGCCTCATTTACACGTATATGTACAGCAGTAAATATTGATTTTACTTCCTCTTAATTACAATATAAGTTGTATATTTAGAAGTATAGTCAAAGTATAGGTATTCTCTTTGGTATATTAGTGTAACGTAACAATACACTTGCCACCTACTTTCATCAATAGATATTAAGTTAAATATGTAGACAAAAACATTTTTCTCGGTGAAAACATACGACTGTATATGTTACCTACAACATCGTCCATCGTTCAAAATCTCTAAATTCGAAATAAGCACACAAACATGTACATTTCGAAAGTTACCGAAAGAAGGTATCGGGACACATAAATTAGTCTACGATGAATGCTGTTACCAAAGAGTTGCTGTTACTACTTTTTACATCATTTTAACGATGAAAATGTTAACGCGAGGCATAATAGAATCATTTTTCATCATTTGAATAACTTTTCAACTTGAAATAATTAAATTTCCATGTTATCGAGAAAAAGTTCCCGATACTTGTCATTTTGAAAATTTTCGCGAAAATACTTTCTGCTATTGTTTTAATGTTCGAAATGGGTTAAGGACCTCGGACAGACAAACTTTGCATGTTTACACAAAATTGACACCCAAAAATAAGCACAAATAGCGAATTCTATTTTACACGTAATCTCCATAAGGAAACTTTGAACGTATTTTCTAAGTAAAGAAAATATATTTACACAAATACCGCTTGAATAAGATGACGGACTTTTATACTAAAATGTTTAAAACTTACTTTGAAAAAAATTAGTGCAGATATTTACGTGGTTTGCGGGGATATCTATAATTGTAGCATTAATTTGTATTGTAGGTTATAAATTTATAATCACTTCCGCATTCGTCAGGATTCGGCGACTGTCGGAAAAGTGCACAGCAACACAAACATATACACATCTTTCGGTTATTATATAGTGATGATTCTTCAGCGGCCATTTAGTATTGATGGAACTACGCATTTCTTTAAGATTTCACATGACGATTTGCAATTTTCAATTAGCATAATTTGCGATAACTCCATTGTGGGTGTAATTATGCACATCCGCCATTTATTCTTCGTACACAACTTTCTTTTCTAAAGTAGAGAGAAATCTGAGCATGTCGGCAGCCTTTAATGAAGAAATGATACACAAGGAACTTAGTCCCAATAAATTCTTACATCTGTATTAAAATAGCAAATCTTAAATATACCTATACGTAGGTATATCACGGAAAAACGTTACTACCACTACTGAGCAGGTGCTCCAATGTGGCCGAAGAATTTTAATACATTAATGTATATTAACAAATTTTTTATTTAAGATATATATTTTGTTGCTCACATATTTCAATTAAATAACGCAACCCAATTTTTTTTCTTTCAATAAACGTTCTTTCATAGTTCATCCACCTTCTTTGTCCATTAATATAAACTTACGCATTGCACGTGGTAACTGGTACCTAACGTATGTCGCCACTTACAAAAAACCTTTTTCTGAGTTAGTATGCGATGGAATACAGTTTGCCAGTATTATATTAGAAAATTAATAGCGATTTAGATAGTACATACATCATTTTCTCTGATGTACATTATGTGGAATGTTAATACCTACCGTACGCTTCCCATAAAATTTTCAAGAGAGAAAAACCGAATTTTACGTACAATATTATAAATGGAAGCGTTTTTTTTGCGCAATGAATATCAATTTAGAGGATTGAATAAAGGGACAGGAAAAATTTAGATACCAACCAAATTGAATTGTGGTAGGTATTAAATGTTAAATTAAGGAAAATGAATGTTATGATAAACGAAGGCTTAAGCGATGAAATATGGGTAAATGAGCCATTAGCGTATATGCAGAGTACGAGAGAAATCAATATTTCGTATCAGATACGAAGGTACAATGTGAACAAAGACCTAACATTAAATGAAAGCTTACATTTTGAAAATCTCATGAATCAATTTAAATGTATTTCTCAATTCAGATAGAGACATTTTGTGCAGTATAATGTAACACGTGTTAGCCATAAAGGTATCTGATAACGTTAATGGACGCCTCATAAGTGTCTACCTTTTAATATAGGTAACCCAAAAACTGCCACTTCATCAGATAACACTTAAGTACAACACTGATGTTGGAATTTTACAAATAAACGTAGATTTTAATATATATTCGTAATAAGAATCGTGATATTAGGGTCGATAGCCCTTGGGAAGGTCCGTCAGGTCTTATTACCTCCCCCGCACGTGACTTGTTGGACTCAACAGGGTAAATTCAACCATGACTAATACCACAATCTTTAATACTACTGAGACTTAAATTATGGGGTGGATGTTATGAATGTTATGATAGGGAGTAACTCCTAAGATTACTTTAGCGATTTCGTAAGTGAATCCGAAAAATGCACTTAGTTTCTAATTTTCTATTACACAACCTTACAGATGATTGAACTTTTATTACTTCGAATCGGTGAAATATTAACTATTTTCGTTCCTAGTTTTCAATTATGTAAACCTAAACTAACATTATGTAAATAATGAATCGATAAATCAAGGTGGGCGGGAAGGATTTTGTGTATTCATGTATATTGTATATTCATAAACTAAAATTGCGTCTCCGTAAATTAAGATAAATGTACCTATACACTATCGAGTATAGTTACCGTTAATGCCATTCTCAATAATTGTTTTATGTTTTTAGAAGGAGAATAATATCGAAAGTAACTTTCCCATATTTATTTATAAACATAAATGTTAGATCAATAAATAAATGGCTACTAGTTTCGACACAATCTCAGTGCCATCATCAGGCCGTTTTTTAGAAGCGTTATAAACCATTTTTAATAAATTACATACATATGTATTTCTACTATAATTTGGATAACCATTCACAGCAGAAAAAGTGGAAGCAGAATAGAAATATTTAACAAAGTAATGGTAAAGACTGTCACTCTTTAAAGAGGGAGTAACTTTGGTAATTGTTTTCATCTCGTTTATTCAGCAACACGATTACTGTAATTATTTCTTCTAACCGAAAAAATATGTTCTATAATACAATCATGTTTTTCGTTGTTATTTAATGGCCATCACGATAATTCGAACTGGGAATTTAAAGAGCTCAAATCCTGTATTTTGTAAAAAATCTCGACAGGCTTACCCTGGCGCATCGAATTTCCACGGTCGGAATTAAAATTCTTAGATCTTTGCAAATGACTGAGGAGTACTTGTCAATTTAATTGCTACTTATGTATCTACATCAGACATACCAGATTTACAGATTTCTTCCGAGTATATAAATAAGTCAAATCTAAAATCTACAAGAACAAAACCTGCAAAATGAGAACGGTCACTGCTGCTACTCTCTCCTAAATTAATGATCGGCTTGAATGGCTTGGGACTATTCGGTTTGAGAGATAGGAGAAACGGAATTTGGTCATTAGGTCAGGAATTCCAATGGACCGTAGTTTGTGAATGAGGCCAGCGTCCCAAAGACGGTCAAATGTTTATGTTCAGCGTGTTCAGCGCTTTGGTCGCTTCGGAATGGAGTTTAAGGAGTGGATCTTTGGAGTCTGAAACCAAATTGGGACACAGGAGTAGGTTGTTTGTTTACGTGATCTCACCAAGGCGGTGAGCAATGATTTGCTCTAGGTCTAGACATTTACCGATGCAGTTCAAAAGGGAGATGGGATGATAGGAGCTGGATTTGGTAGGATCTGCGTTAGGTTTAGGGAATTATGGATCATTACTGTAGTGGCGGTTTTCCAGAGAGTAGGAAAATAAGGGATTTGGAGACATCGGTTAAATATACGGTAAATCATGTGACAGGTGTCTAAGGAGGAGTCTGTTAAGATCGTCGGGTCCAGGGGCCGATATTCGACCCTGTTGAAAGTTTTCGGAGATTTGATTTGGATGGATCGGGCTGAGAAGGGGATCGTTTTGTGGTATTTTTTCATCCAGGAAATGAGTTAGAAATTGTTCAATCACTAACTTGAACTCGTGGTCAAAATGCGAAGGGTCCTGGATATTGAAGGGTGGCCTGTACAGAAGATGTTACCGACTTCGTCGGTGAGGTGGGAGGGAGTGGTGGTTTTCCTACGTGTTCCGCGTAAAAGGCTTCCGTTCCGGTAGTCTAATTAGGATGTTGCTTGAATCCAGTTTTCCTCTGAAATCCTTTTGGTTTCTCTCCTTATTAATGCGTTGAGACGATTGTACTCTGTCTTCAGAGCACCGTCTCGTACCTATGTTTTAAACTTCCATTTTTGCTTCGATTGAGGTCTTTTCGTTGTTTAGAAATCTCCCATTTAGTCCTTGTTATAGTTTTCCTGCCTATGCTAATCTATTATAAATATTATGGCCCATGTCTTCTCTATTGTTTATTACCCATTACGCGTTATCCTTTTGAAACCCAATTCTATTTCTATTATTTCTTCTTTTCTTGCTACTGCCATGATCTGAGGTTTGTCACTGTTGACATCTGGTTACATTTTTTCTACTGAGTTCCATTTTGTTGTACTGAGTAGTCCACAAATGTAAATTTCTGCACGTACCGGTTGCATTTTCGTCCATCCGATTTAGTATATTTCTCGAAACGTTCTTCAGTTGTATGTTTTTACATGATTTATTGTAGTTCTACCTTTTGGTGCTTCGATTGCTTTCTTTTTCACTTTATTATTCTGTAGAGGGCATACATAGTATCAATATGCCTCTATAATTTTTGAATTCTCTCGTTACGTTTAACCATTCCTTTGGGATAATTTTCTGATCTGTAATAATTTTCCTTTAGCTTTCGTTCCTATATTTTTTCATTGCTGGATGTACTTTATCGCGCCCTGAGTCTTTCCCTATTTTTATTTTGTTGTCGCTTTATCTAGTTTGTCTTCTTTTATGACTACTGACTTTCCGCCTTCTTTGCTTGTTTCTTTCATCCCTTTTCCCTGTCTACAATAGCCTTTCCTGGTTTCCCATTTAGAAGTGCTCTTTTCATGGGCGCCGCTACTAAAGGGCAAGGGAGGGCCCGGGCCCCCCCCTGGAATTTCATAAAACGCGTAAATCACGGTGGTGAAGCCATTTATAGACCTCGCACCTTATTCCGCTCGGGGCAAAGCCTCTCGCGAAATAATCTTGGTGCTCGGTCAATAATAACAATCTTCACCACCTTGGTGTATAATATACTATTTAGAAAATGTTAAAAGCTCACAATGTAACCACTTTTGGAATATAATGTTCTATCCCATCGGTGACTCTGCGTAGCCTATTGAGTTACTAATTTAAAAATAGGTAAACATTTTCAAGCATTCTAATTTCTACTTGAAAAAATGTAAGGCCCCCCCCTAACAAATTTTCTTCTGGCGCCCCTGGCTCTTTTCACCTTTCTATTATTTTCTTTTCGTCCATTTTGTTTTAAATTTATTTGTTTCTTGCATCTTAGTGTTCCACAGAATATTTTTGCATTTTCTTTGCAATTTTCCACCATTTTTTCTTCGGACCTGCCTTTTTCCTTTTTTTAGCTATTTCCTTAACTTTTGTTTTCCATTGCAGGTACCGTATTTTTGTTGAGTTTGAAATATTATTTTCTATAATTTCTTTTTCTCCCATGCTGTTTGTTTTCTCTTTTTCCTGCTTTTTATGGTTCCACACATTTTCCTTCCTATTATGATCATTTCGTTTTTAAATAACTTTATTCCTCTTATATATCTCTTTTAGACTTTGGAACTTCTTTTTTTTGGTTTCTCTATGAATGTTTTACTATTGTATAGTTGATAATTAATTAAATGGAAATTTAATTATTTCAAGTTGAAAAGTTATTCAAATGATGAAAAATGATTCTATTATGTCTCGCGTTAACATTTTCATGGTTAAAATGATGTAAAAAGTAGTAACAGCATTCATCGTAGACTAATTTATGTGTCCCGATACCTTCTTTCGGTAACTTTCGAAATGTACATGTTTGTGTGCTTATTTCGAATTTAGATTTTGAACGATGGACGGTGTTGTAGTTAACATATATAGTCGAATGTTTTCACCGAGAAAAATGTTTTTGTCTACATATTTAACTTAATATCTATTGATGAAAGTAGGTGGCAAGTGTATTGTTACGTTACACTATACCAAAGAGAATACCTATACTTTGACTATACTTCTAAATATACAACTTATATTGTAATTAAGAGGAAGTAAAATCCATATTTACTGCTGTACATATACGTGTAAATGAGGCCTTTAGTTAGTGAAATAAACAAAAATTTGAAACTGTTTAAGGTAGAGAAGGTCTTTCTATAAAACAGATGTTATGCAACGTTAGGCCAGCTTCTATTTGTACATTTTATGTTTTATGGTATTTTTAGTTTTACTATAGTTAAAGATGAATGTTAAAACGTTCTCCCTAAGGCCATTCGTATTCCCAAAAAGTTGCCAGTGTCCAAATTGAGTTCTTTTACATTCAAAATTCATTCTAAACTATCCTTATGAAGTTCACACGGAATTTGTTATATTTTCGTTAATTTTTGGGCAAAGACTATATGCAAAGACGTGATTAACATTGTGAAAGGGCCATTATGTATTTTTGGTCTCAAATCTATTCCAAAAAATTTGCATTTTACATTTTTTTAATAATTGGTAAACATTTACTATAAGTAGGTAGGAACGAATTCGTATATCTTTACCAAATATCAACCCATTTTTGTGATTTTTACGTCAAATGTAAGTAAATGTAATCCTTTACTTTAATTTTTTTAATTTACTTTACTTTAATAACTTGCTAAATTACAGATACCTACAGGGTCAAAAATCTGAGAAGGTACAAAAATGTAAATTTTTTTTCTTTTTTCAAGCAACTAAGCCAGCTCAACAAGGTGTGATATTTTAAAACAATAGCTATTACAACCTACAATCACAGATACCCCCTTCCCCCAAAGCACGCAAAACGCGAGAATCCCGTTTATATTAAATAACCATAACTCTCCACTTCTTAATAAACATAACAATTTTCTAATATTTGTCAATTATTTACTTAAGTAGGAACTTACTACTTATATTAACTAAGACGGACAATATTTTGATGACTTACTCGAATTTTGGAATTGTACATATTAGTTAACCATCAATAATAAAAAAGTGTAGAAATTCTAAAACTTTCGCTATCAATCGAAGCGCTTTTCATCAAAGTTTTCAGTTTCATTTTATTTTTGTCTCAAAGTAAAATGGTGTAGGTATCTTCGAACTTCTTATTACTTTATTTTGCTCAATAAAGAACCTTAAAAGTCGACGAATATGAGAATGAAAGGTTTATATGTATAAACGGGGGTACACGCGATTCTCGCGTTTTGCGTGCTTTGGGGGGAGGGGGTATCTGTGATTGTAGGTTGTAATAGCTTTTGTTTTAAAATATCACACCTTGTTGAGCTGGCTTAGTTGCTTGAAAAAAGAAAAAAAATTTACGTTTTTGTACCTTTTCAGATTTTTGACCCTGTAGGTATCTGTAATTTAGCAAGTTATTAAAGTAACTAAAATAAAGGATTACATTTACTTACATTTGACGTAAAAATCACAAAAATGGGTTGATATTTAGTAAAGATATACGAATTCCTTCCTACCTACTTAAAGTACATTTTTACCAATTATTAAAAAAATGTAAAATGCAAACTTTTTGGAATAGATTTGAGACCAAAAATACATAATGGCCCTTTCACAATGTTAATTACGTCTTTGCCCAAAAATTAACGAAAATATAACAAATTCCGTGTGAACTTCATAAGGATAGTTTAGAATGAATTTTGAATGTAAAAGAACTCAATTTGGACACTGGCAACTTTTTGGGAATACGAATGGCCTTAGGGAGAACGTTTTAACATTCATCTTTAACTATAGTAAAACTAAAAATACCATAAAACATAAAATGTACAAATAGAAGCTGGTCTAACGTTGCATAACATCTGTTTTATAGAAAGACCTTCTCTACCTTAAACAGTTTCAAATTTTTGTTTATTTCACTAACTAAAGGCCACCATTTACACGTATATGTACAGCAGTAAATATGGATTTTACTTCCTCTTAATTACAATATAAGTTGTATATTTAGAAGTATAGTCCAAGTATAGGTATTCTCTTTGGTATAGTGTAACGTAACAATACACTTGCCACCTACTTTCATCAATAGATATTAAGTTAAATATGTAGACAAAAACATTTTTCTCGGTGAAAACATTCGACTATATATGTTACCTACGACATCGTCCATCGTTCAAAATCTCTAAATTCGAAATAAGCACACAAACATGTACATTTCGAAAGTTACCGAAAGAAGGTATCGGGACACATAAATTAGTCTACGATGAATGCTGTTACTACTTTTTACATCATTTTAACCATGAAAATGTTAACGCGAGGTATAATAGAATCATTTTTCATCATTTGAATAACTTTTCAACTTGAAATAATTAAATTTCCATGTTACAGAGAAAAAGTTTCCGATACTTGTCATTTTGAAAATTTTCGCGAAAATACTTTCTGCCTTTGTTTTAATGTTCGAAATGGGTTAAGGACCTCGGACAGACAAACTTTGCATGTTTACACAAAATTTTCACCCAAAAATAAGCACAAATAGCGAATTCTGTTTTACACGTAATCTCCATAAGGAAACTTTGAACGTATTTTCTAAGTAAAGAAAATATATTTAGACACAAATACCGCTTGAATAAGATGACGGACTTTTATACTAAAATGTTTAAAACTTACTTTGAAAAAAATTAGTGCAGATATTTACGTAGTTTGCGGGGTATCTATAAGTAATTGTAGCTTGTAGCATTAATTTGTAGGTTATAAATTTATAATAGCTTTGGTTTTAAAATATCACATCCGCATTCGTCGGGATTCGGCGACGGTCGGAAAAGTGCACAGCAACACAAACATATACACACGTCTCGGTTATTATATAGTGATCATTCGTATCTTTGAACATAAGAGAGATATAGAGAAAATTTGATGGCAGTACAAAGACAACTAATGTCGGTTTCGAAAGGGTGTTAAAAAAAGGCTTCAAATTTGACGAACAAAAAAAGAAAAAAAACACTTCCCGGAGAAATTTTCTCGTTGTTTTTTCTTTAAAATCAAATTCAATTACTTTTTTCCGTAGATTATCAATGTCATCGTTACTTTAAAAAAATGATATTTAGGCCTTCGATAGGGGAGAAAAAGCAAAAAAATGTACATTTTTGTACCTTTTCAGATTTTTGACTCGGTAGATATCTGTAATTTAGCAAGTTATTAACGTAACTAAGATAAAGGATTTTTATTTTCATTTGACGTAAAAATTACAAAAATCGGTTCATATTTGATGAAGATATACGAATTCGCTCGACTCTATATACCTACCTACCTATCTATGTACCTACCTATAGTAAATTTTCACAAATTATTAAAAAAATGTAACATGAAAACTTTTTGGAATAGATTTGATACCAAAAATACATAATGGGCCTTTCACAATATTAATTACGTCCTTTTTGCCCAAATATTAACGAAAATATGACAAAATTCATGTGAACTTCATAAGGATAGTTTAGAATGAATTTTTAATGTAAAAGAACTCAATTTGGACACTGGCAGCTTCTTGGGAATGCGAATGGCCTTAGGGAGAACGTTTTAACATTCATCTTTAACTATAGTAAAACTAAAAATACCATAAAACATAAAATGTACAAATAGAAGTTGGTCTAACGTTGCATAATATCTGTTTTATTGAGAGACCTTCTCTACCTTAAACAGTTTCAAATTTTTGTTTTTTTCACTATAACTAAAGGCATCATTTACACGCATATGTGCAGCATTAAATATGGATTTTACTTCCTCTTAATTACAATATAAGTTGTATATTTAGAAGTGTAGTGTAACGTAACCATACACTTGCCACCTACTTTCATCAATATTACCTAATTAAGTTAAATATGTAGACAAAAACATTTTTCTCGGTGAAAACATTCGACTATATATGTTACTGACGACATCGTCCATCGTTCAAAATCTCTAAATTCGAAATAAGCACACAAACATGTACATTTCGAAAGTTACCGAAAGAAGGTATCGGGACACATAAATTAGTCTACGATGAATGCTGTTGCTGCTTTTTACATCATTTTAACGATGAAAATGTAAACGCGAGGCATAATAGAATCATTTTTCATCATTTGGATAACTTTTCAACTTGAAATAATTAAATTTCTATGTTACCGAGAAAAAGTTTCCGATACTTGTCATTTTGAAAATTTTCACGAAAATACTTTCTGGCATTGTTTTAATGTTCGAAATGGGTTAAGGACCTCGGACAGACAAACTTTGCATGTTTACACAAAATTTTTACCGAAAAATAAGCACAAATAGCGAATTCTATTTTACACGTAATCTCCATAAGGAAACTTTGAACGTATTTTCTAAGTAAAGAAAATATATTTAGACACAAATACCGCTTGAATAAGATGACAGACTTTTATACTAAATGTTTAAAACTTACTTCGAAAAAAATATTTAGGTAAAGGTTTGGGGGGCATCTGTAATTCTTAGGTTAAGTAATTGTAGCATTAATTTGTAGGTTATAAATTTATAATACAGAGCTTTGGTTTTAAAATATCACATCCGCATTCGTCAGGATTCGGCGACTGTCGGAAAAGTGTACAGCAACACAAACATATACACACGTCTCGGTTATTATATGTGATAATAGCGTCAGAAATTTTTATTTTGTGCTTTGAACACATATTGTTGGAATGAAATTTGTAAAGTTTTATTATACGAGCCATTATTTACTCTTAATAATACCAGTTAAAAAAATGTACGAAAAGTATGAGAGATAAAAAGTACGACGTTTCGGGATTGCAAATTCATAGCAATTATTCTTTTTCTTTCATCTTTTACGCACAGTTCCCCCTCAAAGACATTTACTAGAAAGCTTCACGGGTGATGAGAAACTCGATACTGAATGTAACATAATAACTTTTTTTTTGGCCAAAGGACACTTGCCGTACAAATTTTTATTACGATACAATTATTGTATTCTATTGAGTTCATTGATGTGTGAGAACAAATCATAACTGTCAAAGCATAAGCTATTGAAGTTATACAAATCCATCATCCCTTTTGACTGACAGATGCGGCATTGGGTTACAGGGTGTGTCTCGAGCTGAAATAATGCAATTGTACGGGAAAGGTGGTACGAAATCGATTTTTTTTTTGGTACGTATTATCTTGTACAATAATTTCTAAGAGTATATTTTACTAAATTACTCGCTCGTAAAATTTTCTCGCTTATTTGGAAAAATTATGACGTAAAATTAAGGCAATTGCCACTGTCACATATTCATTCTCATTAAAGGATGTAGGAGTCGTAATTGTGGTCCTACTGGAGCAACAACCCCTCATGATATAGGGTTGCTTTTGTAAGCGGCAACCTTTGTTGACCTACTCTGAACCCCCGAATCCCTATAATAAAGCTCACGCCTTCTTTAATCCAGCTCAATTCAACGGTCGTAATCTCATTAAACGTTTCTTTGCAAAAAGATTTTCTTCGATGTACTTTAAAGAAATTTGCTTTTGCGAACTTTTATTGCATTTAAAAGTGGCCCTTTTAATCGACATGCTCGAATTCGATTTAGAAAAAGCACTTCAATTTTAAAGGTCGGTGTATACGCAATCCTATTTTGTTTGCTTTGGGGAAAATTGGAATTACTTTTATGTTCGCGCAACTTCGTTTATGTTACAACTGTACTTGCAACACTTGTGTACAAAAGTGTAGAAATATGATATCGACAAAGAACTCAAACAAATTGACACTAAGTGAATCGAAGGGAAAGACCTGAGTAAATAAGAATCTGTTCGTGTCGTATTTCTGATATTAACCTCAGAATTTGTTGTAGCATTGTTTAATTTTTATGATCCGTTTCACAGTCTCAACGGCAGCACTTATCTTTGATTTTGAGATAAATGACGGGAAATTGCGTGTAAAGCTACATCGTTAGATTTCCTTTATACTGGAAAAATTGTATCAAAAGTTTTCTTATAGTCTGGTACTCAGATATAGACTAAATATTATTCTTACAGAAGCCCTTATAAAGGTGGTTATATTGAACAAAAGTATTCCAAACTTAACGCGCTGAAAGCTTAATTGAGAAATATCGTACGAAAGAGCCGCCTCGAGAAATTGCTTAATAAAACGAAGCTAACTTTTATTTTTAATAGAGACGTTAGTTTCAAATTTAACACCTAGCGCTTTCGTCCCTTTGTCATCAGAGTCAGTAGATTACCAGAGTACCGCAACCTCCGCCATTTTTAGTCCTTTCCGTGCTTCACTCACTACACGCTCAGTAAAGTAGATGATGTTTTTGACTAAATTTTTCGGAATATAATAAAACACATACACTTAACGGCACAATAACACGGCATTTCATTAAAAATTACGCACTTCGTAAGTATATTTTATGTATATGGACTAAAAATGGCCGCCAGGGCGGCATTTGTCGCGTCAAAGGCTTGCGGTACTCTGTTAATCTACTGACTCTGTTTGTCATTACCAATGTCAAATGCGCGGATGAGAAATTTACCCATTTAATGGGGAATGAAGAGAAACGAAAAAAGTAGCTTTTTGTGTGTACTTAATCGGAAGCTTATACTCATGTACATCATTGGTTTTAACCAGAGTTCAATTTGATCGATAGTTTTAAGAACTAAACATTTTTTAATTTATTATTCTTTAGTTGATAACTCCCTTTTAATAGAGGGGTACATCTCGTTGGTGTGCTTTGTTAGTTCTTTAGTGTTACTTTTTATTATGTTTAACTTTACACAGGTAACAACACTACATATAAAAAAAACTCATAACCACTATGTATGTGAACCAGTGAACTGTAGTTATATTATAGAGTTCACTGATGTGAACTTAACCTATCTACTCTATTACTTTATGATTATCGAATACAGGATAGAGCCGAAGAAAAATTAAACAGTAGATAATTAAATAACATCACCTCTTAATTCAGTGATTAATTTAGTCCAAATTTTTTTTATATAACTTCTCTCATGTAATGATGACTCTATCAAAAACGATATTAAAGCCTAGAAAATATTGCCTTTGGACTAAATTCTTTTCATAATTCCTGTTTTACACCTTCTTTGACAATTTGAACATATCAAGAAATCATTACGGTTATTACAATGGAACTTTTCACACCCCCTTCAACTGGCCCCCCCCCACCACGCGAGAATTAAAAAATGAGAGAGCTGAATTAGAAGCTATTTATGAGCTTTAGTTCCAGCATTAATAGGATACAAAAATATGTAACACTACATTTCCACGTTGCAACCCCTTAGCAGGAAATCCACCCCTTGTGCCAAACACACAAGAGGGAACTGTTAAATAATCGAGAAACGAATCATTTTATGACGGTATATTTAGGAGCCTTCGAAATATGTACAAAATGATTTTCGAGTTGCAACTCCTTAGCAGGAAAACCAGCCCTTGTACCAAACACGCAAGAGGAAACTATGTTACATAATCGAGGAACGAACAGAGGCGCTGCTACTAAAGGGCAAGCCCCCCCCCCCCCCTGGTATTTTATAATTCGCGTAAATCCACTTTTGGAATATAACCTATAAAGTCAGTGACTCTGCATAGCCTATTGATTTACTAATTTAAAAATAGGTAAAAATTTTCAAGTATTTTAATTTCTACTTGAAAAAATCTAAGGGCCCCCATAACAAATTTTGATCCAGCGCCCCTGGGAATGAATCATTTTATGAAGGTGTATTATTATTTTTATTATTACTCATGAGGGCATTGCGATTCATTCTTTTAAAACATTTATACAGAGTGTTTCAGACCACCCGTACCGCCCAAATATCTCGCGAAATACAAAACGCATTAAAAAAAGAAAAAATACGTCTAACAAATTTTTTAAGACTCTATTGTTTGATAATAATAGGATGTCCCCACTTCCACCCCCGGGGGTGGAGAGGGGGGTAACTTCGTAATCTTAAATAGCACCCCCCAGTTTATTATTATTATGCAGATTTGAATTCTGCGTTAACAAATAGGGACTTTGTTTGAAACATTTTTTGAAGTTCGTGACAGATGGCGCTATGATCGCCGAAAGAAGTTTTTCCGATTATCTATGCTAATTTGATGTCAGTTTTGTTAAGTGACAATCAAAAATGTTAATGGTTTGTAAAAGGGAAGAGGGGGAGCTTTATTAACTCCCCCTCCCCCGCACCGCCACTTCACCCCTAATTTTAGATTTAAACGTATCTCGAATGTCAATGTGTTCTTTACTCGTAAAATCAAAGTATTTCAAATTTTTTTTTCTATGTTCCATCAGACAAAAAAAATTTACAAAATTTAACTTCTTCAATCGTGGTATTGAACAGTTGTTTAAATCTAAAATAGTTGCGTTTTCCCATCCTAGGTTATGGGCCGTAGGGGTGAAGTGGCGGTGTGGGGAAGAGGGGGGGGGGGGGGGTAAATAAAGCTCCCCCTCACAAAGCATTAACATTTTTGATTGTCACTTAACTAAACTGATATCAAATTAGCATAGGTAATCGGAAAACTTCTTTCGGCGATCATAGCGCCATCACGAACTTCAAAAAATGTTCCAAACAAAAAGTTCCTATTTGTTAACGCAGAATTGAAATCTGCATAATAAACTGGGGGTACTATTTAAGATTACGAAGTTACCCCCCTCTCCACCCCCAGGGGGTCGGAGTGGGGACATCCTATTACTATCAAACAATAAAGTTTTAAAAAAAATTTTAGACGTATTTTTTCTTTTTTCAATGCGTTTTGTATTTCGCAATATATTTGGGCGGTACGGGTGGTCTGAAACACCCTGTATATAGGTTATACATTTGCGGCGGGTTTTATAAAAGCATAGTTAACTATATCGTCAACTAACAATGCGATCAATTGATTACGTGATCAAAGTTTTGCGTTTTAACATAGTTACCTCTTGCGTGTGTGGTACAAGGGTAGGTTTTCCGGCTAAGGGGTTGCAACTCGAAAGTTAGTTACGGTTGTTTTAACGTAAGGAAAATCGAAACTACACTGGATTAAGAGCTCCTAAAGAGCTCCTTATTATGCGTGATCCTCCTTTGCTGTTTTTAAGAGGCGGTGGGGCTGAGTGAAGGTTCACATATTTAGAAAAAATATCAGTAAATGTTAAAAAATAACTGTTGATGTTTTCATAGGTCCACATAAATCACTATGTATTAAATCGAGAACCTGACTTTGGAGTACAGGTTTTTTGGTACCCTCATTTCTCGGTGTCTCCACAGTCTGAAATTTCTGTCAAAATTTTTTCCATCAACTTTTTTATCATATCTGGATTTTTGATCAAATCTTCGATGCCAAATGTATATCAAATTCTTGGTTTTTTTCGCAGGATGTTACAATAAAATTTGCCTCTCCTTTAAGGGGGTTCCACAAGGGCCGCTTTAGATGCGTTGCTAACCTCTATAAAATTCGCTTTTACGTGGAAAGCATAAGAGCTAGAGACAACTGAAATAATATTAGAAAGGCTAGTTGTATAGTCATCTTGAGACATTTTGTGTAGGTAATTTTGAAACCAAAAATATAAAAAATGAGTTAAAAACTTGTTGCTTTTCTGGTCTTGCCATAAATTTTTCAATAATGATATTTATTTTCATATAAAAACTATGTATTTGTAAAGCAAAGATACACCTATGGAACACTTCTGTCACTTTTCGTTAATAATCGAGACCTTGTGTCTTCAAAATTCGCCCAAAATTGTTTCATTTTATATATTTTTGGCTTCAAAATTACACAAAATGTCTCAAGACGATTATACAACCAGCCTTTCTAATTATTTTAGTTGTTTTTTTCAGTCTCTAGCTCTTAAGGTCGCTTTACATACTGCAATAAAACGTGCAAGTTGATGCAACATGCAAGAAATATTGCTCAAAATCATGCGCAGTTGAGACCCAGCTGTTCCTTATTTGCAAGTCTGTTGCACTTGCAAATTATCGGTTTTGCTCGATATTTCTGCAAGTGCAACTGCAATTCTGGGTAGAAATTTAGTAACTTTCAGTCTGACCAATATACTTATTTTATGTTGATGTTTGTAGTGTTGGGTGGTGTTGGGTTTTTGTGCGGTTACTAATTTCAGTAGGTTGGTACTACACAATTAACTGAAACAGTATTGCAGCATGTAAAACGGAATTGTATTGCATGTGCAAGGTCTTGCATAGTCTTGCAGCAACAGTATTGCATGTAGTATTGCAGCATGTAAAGCGACCTTTACACGTTTAACGGAAAAGCGAATTTTGTAGAGACTTGCAACGTATGTAAAGCAGCCGTTGGACTTGTATAAACTATATTCTCACATTTGCCAGTTAACGCGTCGCCCTTTTATGTATTACAATTCGATGCCTTACAGCTCATTTTATACCCTGCGTTTGTAATTTTTAACATAGATAACAGATTATTTTCTATATTAGGTGTATACAATACATCTGTGAACTTTAAATAATTATCAATTTGCTACCGCTACTTTATTTGATTCAACATGATTAAAATTTTGAAAATGGTGTCTAAACCATTAAAGATAGAATACATATGTCTTGTTGCTCCAGAGTCTTTAGTGTTACACGTATTAAAACAAAAATTTGAATTTGATCCTCTATTTTCTTCTTTCTTATAAATAAACGTAACAGTCTTTTTATAATGCCCTTTTCTGTGGCAAAGATAACATTCCCATGTCTAGCTGTTTCAGTTTACATACATTCATCTTCCACTTCTTGTACAGGGCTTGTTCACTCGATTTCTACTTTCCTTTTAAATTCATACAACAATTTTCCTTTCATATACTCCAATATTAACTCATCATCTGACTTGGCATCTACAGCTGTAACCAGTGTGAAACAGTTCTTGGGTAATAATCCAAATGATAAAGTCACTACATGAAAATCTCTTATGACTTTTCCAACCCCCTTAATTTTCCAACCATTGGTAATCACACATTGATTTTCCCTCAGCATTGGACTGGTATACTTTCGTAATAGGTACAGTTTATTCTTTGTTATTCCTCTCATGTACCTTTCGATGGATCCCCTTTTGCAGTCACCATAGATTTTTATTGATACATTTGGTTTTGGCTTTTTTGGTCAGGTTTTAAATTATTTCTTTAACTTTGCCCATCATTGCAAATAGTACTGGTTTTTCAATTGCAGGTTTTGCATGCGTCTAAGCCAAGCTGCCTCGTGATCTTGGAATATTTTTTGCTTAGCTATTTTTAATCTGGAAGGTTTTTGTTAATGACTTATTTTTACAAATATTCACTTTAAACGGATGGGGTTGTTTTCCACAAATTCCCAACCATTAATGGACCCTTTTTAAGACTCCATTGAAATTGACCGCGACCATTAGTTTTCATTTGAGATAAATCTGAACTCAATTGTATGTCTTCAATATTGAATTGGGATTGAAGCAATCTGATAATTCCAGCAATTTGTATGCAGCCGAGTTTATTAATGCGCAGGTATCCGATATGAATTCTATAAAGAAGCCACGGTATGTAAATTTTTCCTGTGTCTTGGTAGCCGATGGTTTCACTAATTTCTTCATTTGCTTCATTTTGTTTCTTTCTGTACAATAAATTGAGCATTGGTGGTTCTTCGCAGTAGAATCGGGTAGATTTTTGTTTCTCAAAAGGCAGATGATGAATATTAATTCGCACGCATCCCGCATTGTTCGGGGTCGCTATTTTCGACGTGCTTCCTGACTTCGCCAATCTGGATTTTTGTGCCTAGTTATTTAAAAAATTTAAGACTAATATTCTGTATTTCACCTTCAATGGGAAAGTTCAATAGGAAATAGAAAATAAACGGTGTTTTCAATATTTTCATTATATTTATAGGGCATGCGTCTCTGGTTGACGTTCTAGAGCTAGAGCAGGTTTCCTAAAATAAAATAATTAAACAACATGTTCAAATTAAAATATTCTGGACACACATCGTTTTGGAATGTCATCTTAGTAAATGAATAAATGTAATGTCGATCAAGTTCTTTTCCGCAAACGTCTAAACAATTCGTGTATGGTACCTATCGGACGTATGTAACATTGTAAAGTAAGTATAAATTTTTCACGAGCGTCATACATCTGCAGCCAAAGGAGCATAAATTTCTTCGCGTAAACAATGTAAGTTACGATTTCGTGTGTAAGACATGAAACGTTACTACTGCCATGAACGTAAAACAGCCTGGGTGCACATTACATAAAATCTTATAAAGAAAGAACTGTTTTGAGTAAACAAGAAAACAAAATTCAATTCGTTATTCGGAACATTATACGTCCGTTGGTTGTTGGTTGAATTGTTAGTATAAACCACGAAATCTGGATTGAATTTTCTACACAAAGACGTTTATTGTCTACGAAAATTGTTAATGTGGATGTAGCAAGATTATTTTGCGATTTAGGGTATTTCGGCGCTGCTAGTCAGACAATTTCAAGATTGTGATTAAACCTAAACTTCTGATGTATCAAATACGATGGCAAGAAGAGTGGAATCAAACGCCTGTAGGGCAAATAAATTGCCAATCAACATCTCTCAAGGCTCCCTTTACCGACGGTTCAGAACCCTGTGTAAAAGGCGATGGGGTGCGCAATAAAGGAAGCCCAATATTGCCGTTCGGGAAATTGATGGAAAGTACAGTTTTTTGCTAAATTTATGATCGAAACTTTCATTCCTTTTGTTTTATGTATAATTCGCGTGAGCGTAATTTGTGCGTATTTCAATCTCGTCATTGTTATCACGTGCGAATACGTAAAAATTTGTGGTGCGTAAATGAAGGTAGGTGTTAGAATTGGTTAACCTGTTTCACTTGAAGGTTTTCAGAAAATGTTATGCACACAGACTGTAATATCGCGTTACCGTTAGGGTAGGTGGTGGTAACTTGAGTTGAAAGGGTAACGCCGTCACCTCATTTATTATAACACCTTAAAATTTCAGTTAATTAATTAATTATCTGCTTTCAAATACGCTCTTCACGGTTAAAGGTTCTGTAAATTGCTTCTTAATACAGTGTATTTCTAAATAATTTTCCTAAGATTTCAAATACTGTTAAGCATGTATAATTTATTTGAATATTTAGTCATAAAAGGTATTATTGTTTTAAACATTTCTCTACTGTTCTGTTTGACTAAAATGACAAAATTAACGTTGTTCGAATTGCATTAGGATTATGTTAGTCTGCACTGTCTATGCAATAATAGCTCTTTTCGTTTTATACAGCCATAGAGTTAGTCAAAGTCAAATTAATCACGTGAATGGAGTGACCTTGCGTCATAAGACATTTCTTGCCTCAGGTTAATATAAAACGAATGTTCAAGTTGACCTAAATGGAACATGCTCGTTGAGCATGTTCATTGTGAGGCAGCGTTTGGGCTGCCATAAAGGTTTCAAAACGAATAGGATTATTGGGAACTGGGTCAAAGTTTTTTTTATAAAACAAATTGTGTGTTATTGACAGAAATGACTTAAGTCAACCACAAATTCCAAAACGAAAAGAGCTAATGTCTTGAATCTGGTTAGTAGTCAGCGTTCTCGATACTGGAAATGTTGTCCAGAAGTTTCCTGTTCAATTTTTGGAATTGCGAGTTCATCATGAAATTGGGTGTTTCGTACATATCATGGCGCATCTACGACTGTTCCAACGAGAAGTTTGTCCTACTTTTTTGTGTTTGCTCTGGAGGAGTTTCCTTAGACTGATCATGTATAGGTCAACTGTGGTCTAACTACTGCTAGGGTACAGTAGCATTGCACATTGCGTTAATTAACATTTTAACCATTGATAGGAAGCTGAACGAAGACAGGTTTAGAAGTCATAATTTATCTTTACTTTACCACATCTTTTCAAATTTAAGAAAAAATATATTTTAGCACAATTTCAGTTCTTTTTTTGGGCAAATTTCTTGGTTTTCTGCCAGTAGTTTTAAAAAAGGAGTTTTCATAGTATTATGTTCAGTGATTTCAAGAATATAAAGTCGGATTCACCGGTTTTTAGGTATGACTCATCGCTACAAATCAAGGCCACCTAAAATAGAAGGCCGGTAACTGCATCCCCTCTCCTGCTGTGACGTCACGATTGCCGATCCATTTCGGTATAACGGTAATATTGACACATGCTTAATTTTCGTGTTTGTAGCTGTTTCAGTCAGTCGTGAGGGCTTGAACGCCATGGAAGTTGAAGAATTGTGTAAATAACCTTAATTATTTCACTTTACCGCATTTGCTTTAAAAATCAACCCTCAATTGATTCCCTTCGAGGCGCGCCTGGAACTGAGCAGTTTTGCGATTATTTTGCCCACTGACAAGCGTATTTGCACGCGCATCTAGATCTGTGCAGGCAAGTTTTAACACTTGTATCTCTGTGTATGGGGCGCTTAAGACTTAATTCAGAAATGTTCAAAAGTTCTCGGCATTAAATAACATTTGGTAAAACGTACTTTTAACATTTTAGATACGTACCTTGCTGCCGAAGTAATTAAAGAAATTCTGAGAAGGTTTTGGTATTTAGATTTCCGAAAGATGTAGAGAAAAGAAATAGGTGGATACACGCAATTCATCGCAAAAATTTTGTACTTACAGAATCTTCAAGAATATGCATTAAACATTTTGTAGATAAATTTGTAATTCGCGGGAATCGGGCAGTTAGAGAGGATGTTACCGTTTTAATTGTTCCACGAGCGCATTTAAAATTAAGCGACGATGCATATCCAACGATTTTGGAAAATCGTCCCCATTATTTGCCAAAAAACGTAAGATCCTAACATTAGAACCAAGGAAATTTCCAAAAGGAAGAAATAAACTGACCGCTTGGCAAAAGAAAAGGGTTCAATTAAAGATTAAGTTGTTCTAAAATATACTACAGGGACCAATTTGCGTCAATCGGCATCACAGATTTTCACGTAAAATTTGTTAAAGACTTATTTGTATGTCTTTTTAAAACACATATAGATTGTCGGTTTCAGTTAAAAATTAGCGTATCTTGCTTGAGCGCGCATTTTCTCCACGCAAAACTTTACTAGAATGGATCGTCAGCTGTGACGTCACGTTATGCAGTTCCAGGCCTCTACTATAGGAGGCCTTGTACAAATCGTATGCATCAATGCAGACGTTCGGTATGTCGTAACTAATAAATAATTCCTACTGTCAATTTTTGTGTAATCTGTCAATCCAGTTAGATCAGCTGTTTCAACGCACGGACATACGTTTCATTGCTTGCACATAAAATAAACGGAACGACATACGTTTCTCAATTGCATTTTACTGATACTTTTATTTACAGAAACAGAACACAATGTCACGTCGATTATCATACTGTACTGCAATGAGTCATACCTAAAACCCGGTGAATCCAACTATACCTTGTAACTGCTTACTTGTCTTTGTTTGACAACTGTAACTTTCTTTATCCCTTTTCACCCTGACTAGCTCAATAACAAAATGGCTCTTCTTCTACCGTATTTCTGGGGGTTTATATTATATGTTTGATCACTTTTTAAAACCATATAATTCTGAAGACTTTTTATTTATTTTTTCACTAACAACTTCTCCAGAACAACCTATCTTCATAACAACAACTAACATGATTTTTAATATATTTTCAGACGTTACAGTTACCCACCAAAATTTTGCGAATTGGACAATAAAGGCCAGTGAGCTAAAATTAAATTATCAATTTTTAAAATTGCCACCTCTAGAGAAATATTTAATTACATAATTAGTAAACACATCCCTACACTACAAAAATATAAGATACAGATACACCACTTCTTCCTGTGGGTAAAGTTCCAAACAGATCGACTGTCACCAGCTCCAATGAATTCTTGTCAGTTACATTTTCCATTTCTGCGTCGTCCCTCTTCTCTTCCACCTACCCTTCCAGGTCCATTCCATTGCCTCGATTCTTGTCTTCGGTATCCCTGTCGTCCCCTATTGTTCCTTCTAGTCGTTTTACAACTTTTAATAAATCATGGATACTATTTGGTTGCGCCGATATTAAAATAGTTTCTACTTCATATGAAAAACACTTACATTCACCCAAATTTCTTCGGGATGTTTTGGTTATAAATCTTGCGTATGATCAACCCAATACTATACATGCTGTGTATAGTTACTAAATCTTCTGTTGTAAATACGAGGTTCATAAATCGATGCTCTCATCTTCTCTTGTATCGCTTGGGACCAAAAGTACTGCATAAACTTAATCTTAAAATCGTTGAAATTATTCCACTCATCTATACATCGTTCCACTCATATGCGTACATTCCCTTCTGTAAAAACTTCGTTTTCTGTAACTACTTGAATGTTGTCTAAATAATTTTCTAATTTCTGCAAAAATGTTATTGGATGCCAACATCGTCTGCTCCCGTCAAATTTTGCTCTTTTTTTAATGTTGGTCATCTTTCCATATACCAAATTACTTCCTTTTCTTATTTCCATGTTGACTTCATTGTGTCCATAATTGTTGTTGTTAACGTAGTTTGTTTCGAAATGGGGCGATGATCATTGATCAGAGGAGTTGAAATAAAATCTCGAAACCTTCCCCATTAAAGTTTAATCGTTTGGTAATTAGACAAAATTTAACTTAAAACGTTGCTTATTGGCGACATGTTTCGATAAATTAATTATCATCATCAGGCATAATTAGTTAATTCTAAAATATGATGAATGATTATAAGCAGAAGCAAGTTGAGATACTTACATGAATATGAAAATGATGAAATTTAAATTAAGACGATTAGCTTAACATTAATAAAATTGCTAAAACGGTGGCAAGATAATTGACTCTTGAGTAAAACAGGGACAGCGAACTTACCCAGGAGTGAAAATTAGGGCTGGAAATAACATTTAATTTAATTTGAAATCGCAGGGAGAACAACCGTGCCGAAAAGGTAAAAATTGTTGAGAAGGAATAATAAATAAACAAAAAACACTAATAATGAAAATTTGAAGGAATTTTCCATGTTATTTTCAAATTCTTCTATTGTCTGACCCACTTGCTCACTTCTTGACTCTATTGCCCTTATTTGGTCATCTTGCCTATATAATTGATGCGCTACTTCTTTTTGTTCTTTTTTTCTTTATCCCAGCGTTCGAAAGCTGCATCTTCATTTTTTCTTCACCGTTCTCCCATGTTCTTCGTTTCCTCTAGCAGTCTTTTAAACATTTTCTTTTGTTTATTAAATGCTTTCGTTATAAACGCCGATGTGTCTTGCACAGCTTCTTGTCTCGGTGGATGTTCATGCCTGATCATATCTTTTGACCCCATCTTACTTCGTATATCGCGCCACTGATAAAATAATATAACGATTAATATATCCTTTTACACTTGGGAAGGTCTTTGTTTATAACTTTAGAACTACTTGTTCATTCATATATTAATGTCGTTTCTAATTATTTCAATACTAAAACCAAATCGTGCTCCATGTTTGTGCGCCAACTGTAACTTCCTTTTATCTCTATTAGCCATGACTAGCTCAATAACACAATGGCTCTTCCTCTACAGTCTACAGGACTTCTGGGGGTTTATATTATATTTTTTATCACTTATATCACTTTTAAAACTATATAAGTAATTCTCAAGACTTTTATCTATGTTTTCATTAACAACTTCTCCATAACAACTAACATGGTTTTTATAATATTAACTAACATCATTTTTAATATATTTTGGGTCGTTACAACCTACATGGCGTATTTTGAAAAGGTGCTTTTTGAACAATGTAATTTACAATTTACGAGCAGTTCTGTTTGTAACGAAATGACATTTGGCTGTATACGCCCCGACCTTCTTTTCTGATCTTTAAATACATGCATAGAAAGAAACAGGCTTGTGAAATACGACAAAGTAATTGTGATGAAATATACAAAGTAACACAATCTTAAAATATTCAAGCTACAAAGTGGGGTTCAAAGCAGAAAAACGATTTGCTTATGTGGCGAAGTTACAATTCTTTGGAGTACATTCGGATAACATTTCTACCAAAGGCAGGTGGTTACTTTGGAATATTCTCAATCAATACTAGGAGGAATTTCCAATACATGAAAATGTCGCCTTTCATGTTTCTGAAGCGTCACCAAATAGAATTTGTGTTATCAGAAGTATAGCGACATTAGAATTTAATTAACACAATATTATTAATTAAAATTTTGTATGAAGAAAAAGTTAAATTTCCTCTTAATGAAAGATGTTATGACGTACATTATAGTTTCCACAATGAACGAGCGGAAAGTTACGATAGCAACCGTTTGGTTTCCTTGCGATACAAAACGTTTCCTGTCACTACTATAAAGTGAATTCAATCAGAGATCATTGTTTGGAAGTTATATTTCCTCACGTTCAGATTTGAGGTAACAGCCTCCCCTATACTGATATTCCACTCTCTGCACACAACAAACATCCGATTTTGTATGAAATTCTGAACAACAAGCCGGTGTATAGAACTTACTTTAAATAAAATTTTGTATTATCATGTTAACGCAAGTCTGGAATTAAACCAGAAATTGTGATATATTCGTTAAAGTAAGGATATAAATTACGTTACATATTTCCTAATGAGTACGTCGAAAATTAAATTACGCTGTTATTAAATTACACGATGCTGTGGCAAAAAGGTATTGCCGTAAAGCTCAAATTGCTTTTCTACGTCGCGTCGCGTCGTGTGTAGATTATTCAAAGGAAAGTTGCATTTTAAAACTGCTGCAACTTTTAAAAACTTGAGGTAAAAAACTTGAATGTTTTGAATTTTAAATCCGCACGTGCCTCACTTACCTAGACAGTTCTAATTCCACAGAACTTCATTACGTAACGAAAACATTTCCTGCAAAAAAATTAACGAAAATCTGCTCAGACTTTCTTTTGTTTTTCCGGTTGCATACAGATATAATGGAAAAATAGAAAATCGTTATTTTCTTTATACTTACTTAAATATGTTCTATATTATTCGTCATGTCAACGTTTTATTCTGTGGTTTAATAAAAATATTTTTTATCTAGCATACTTCCCAAGATACGACATAAAATTGTATTTTTTTAAATGGAAACCTTATTTGATTTTAATGTGTTTATATAACGATGGCCAGCGCGATCTCCACAAGTGATTTCACTAGACTTTTTCTGTGGGGCCACATATTATTATTACATAAAAATCTGGTATACATAAACAAGAGTTCGAAGTTGTTGCTTTTACTGTTGCTGTTATTATCATTTACTTTAAAAATATTAATAAAAGATGTTTCCAACACGTTTCCTCTATTTTTCTGCTAAACTAAAAAGACAAATACTTAAATGTTATATAGTTGGAAAGGGGGAAAAACGAGCAATTTAACCATATTATAGCTATTAATATAACGAGAATATTACGCGATTTATAATAATCGCTGTCGCCTCGTCGGCGTCGCCTTAACAATGTCCAAGATGGTATTATTATAATATTCTAGTTATATTCAAAGCTTTATCGTATCATTGAAGCAAACAATTTTAAAATAAAACACTGATTTTGTTTACATTGAATTAAGAAAATTTATTCAAAATCTTGCCACGTTTGGTCGTTCCTGATAAAACTAATGGAAGATTTTGGTGTCCCTGTGCGTATTTTAAAGTCAGCAGGAAGTTTGAAAATGGATTTGTTGCCAGACAAATCGAGAATTCAATACGAAAAAGAATATCGTGTTTTTTGTGAGTGGCGAAACAAGGAACAGGTTCGTGGTGCTGTAGAAACCGTTTTGCTGGCCTATTTCGTAAAACTTTCAAATGAGCTATATGTATAGCTGTAGCTATATTAGTTCTAATAGATTATTACAATAAATCATATCTGGCTATAACTATGTGTAACTAACGTGTTATGGGATTTCTATGATTTTATGACCCATATAATTCTACAGAAATATTTGCAATTATAGAGAGGTAATAAACAATGATACGATAAAAATCAAAAAGGTATGGGTTTCTTTAAAAAGTACAACTTAATGTCATATTTGGAAAACTGCGCTAGATAAAAAACATTCTTATAAAACGGCTTGCAAAAGTTAAAATTATCATAAATTATCATAAATAAATACCACAAGTATCAAAAGGTGTGAATTCTTATAGAATTCTAATTTCAACCAACTTCAAATCTGTAACTAATTACTTGTATAACTAACTAATATGTCCAAAAAATATGGAAACCCTTGAATATCTCGAGAAGGACACCATTCGATTACAAAAAGAAAAAACGTGTTCCTTTATTTTTTGGAACCTATTCAGTCATGATACGTAATCATCACCCTCACCCCCATGGGAGTGGAGCGGGGGTGCGTTTTGAAAACTTAAATGGGAACGCCTATCTTTTATTGCACTTTTGCATTCTCCATAAAAAACTGTTCTCAAATTGCATATTTCACACCCACCCTCAGACACAAGCACTCCGAATTCTGCACAAATGAGTCATTGTTTTTCTTTCCACTCTTAAGCGAGTTGGGAGAGGAGAGAGTAACCACCCCCAAAAAAGGGACCGGAGCTGGGGATGAAATTTGCAATTTTAGAACAGTTTGTTATGGAGAATGCAAAAGTGCAACAAAAAAAGGTGTTCCCATTTAAGTTTTCAAAACTCACCCGCGCTCGACCCCCATGGGGGTGAGGGTGATGTTTACCTATCATGACTGAATAAGTTTAAAAAAATAAACCAACACGTGTTTTTCTTTTTCTAATCGGATGTGACGTTCCCGAGATATTCAAGGGTGTCCATACTTTTGTACATATTTTGACTTTAACGGCCTCCCGACGGCGAACGGGTGATGCGATCAATAATTCTACCCGAGATTTGGAATCAGCAAAGAATTTCCTATAAGATGACACCACTTCCAGCTTTCTGAACCCTGTAACATCGTGCAACGCACAGATACACAGACATCCAGACGAATTTAGTGGATGAGACAGAAGCCTACATATTCTTGCATTTAACAGACTTCGTATCTCTTACCGTTTCCAAGACACCAATAATGAACCGAATTTTGGACACCAACACAACTTTCTTCTATTTGCATATTTCTGCAAAATCTATGCCGAAATACATTAATATCAAACCCATTACATGGACACATTTTCTATGACTCTGACCTGATGGTGGATTAGTTTTACTTCGTACGCAGAAATTGGATGGAAAAGCTTTTATTCAGTTTTGTTTAATTCTTGTATAATAATTAACTAATTAGCATTGATTAAAACGAGATTAGAACCGTAATTTTCGAATATGATTTCACTGAACTTACATTTGTGTGAGAGAGAAATATGCCAAGGCGACGCGGGGTAATGGTAATCATGTCAAAGATTGAACTGTGTAGTTTACTGGCACAATCAACACTTCACGAAATTATTGATACTTATATCATCATGAATTCTTACTTCTTCTTTCTTCCAAATGTATGGAATCTTTTTCACGAGGAAGAATGAAAAATGTGTTTAAGGTTCACCCTGAGCTGAGTGTTTTAAAGGATGAAGAAGCTCTAATAACCGCCTTTTTTTCCTTCAAGAGATGATGGAAGGGATAAAAGTGTATTACTACGTTATTAAGAATATTGTGGATCGCAATTGTCTACATTTTTAGAAAGATCCGACTCGAAGGACCACAAAAAATTCAGGTTTCTTGCCACATGAAAATGAAAAACTTCTCTCTTATATGTATAGCTGGCTTTTAACTAAAATTATGTAATTTAATTGCATTGCTGCACTTTTATTGATATATAACCGAAGTATAAACTGTGTATAAAACTTCAATGCGTACTTTCATTTTATAAATACATATGTAAAAATTGAAAGCGAGGGTGTCCAGTTGCTTACCGAAGTACACTAACCAAGTGTACATATTTGCTTTAGATAGCATTAAATCGTATAATAATAATTGAAACCTGGCCGTTGAAGCGGAAGAACCTATGCATTAAATAATATAGAATTACTGAACTGCGAGGTATGAATGATTGGTGAACTTAGGTCGTGGTAAAAGTACATCTATTAATTAATATCTGGATTGGGGAAGAACTCGTGTTGGGATTCTCTCAGGAATTCTTTGCCTAATAACTAAGGCTTGGCTGGAATGATAAAAAGAAGTGGGTCAGTTGGTGAGAGTTGTATTTGGTACATTAATAACAAATTTGTTTTGCTTTTCCTATTACATACATTGTGAAAGCGAACAAACTTTACCATTGCAGTTTACTAAGTAAGGGTATGTTGCACAAAGTAAGTTAGTAATCTGATATTAATGGTAACGAGTACCACACAAAAATTACTTTCAAACCACTGCGCATAATACGTATTTCAGTATATAACCCCCAACAATTTATTGTCGTATTCCCTGCGACCCTACATTGAATAAATGTGTAAAATTAGAAATACATAAGTGTTGTAATAAATGTATAAAGTCAATTTGTAGAATGCCGTAAGATATTTGCGAAAACCACTTTTAAAATTAAGTTGGAATTGAATTAATGTAGATGGTAGTAGTTCATCCGTCCTTAACTGACAAAGAAGAGCGAACGATACTAGCAAAAACTCTATAAAATGAACGAGAGGGTAATAAAGATCTTTATTTCTTTAGCGAACGTATTCTTCTTTTGATGAATTTCTTTTTATTCCGAATAAGAGTATAGCAGCCGCCGACGTCGTTATAAATTTCATTAAGTAATTCGTACTTCTTCCTGTAATTTTTCTTTGAAATACAGATATACGCTATTGAAAATCCGAAGAAAATTGTAGAATCCAAGAGTTAATTAAGAATTAAAAGCAATTTACGTAAGGAAATTGTTGAAATAGGATGTGAACTCTAAAACAGACTTTACGTTCATTCGTGTTATAATTCACTACGTTAATTAGCAAGGGAATTCTACAAAGTTTTGCCTTAAATTGGTACTTTGATACATTCAGCTTTATAATTACAATTACGTAGTTCGTATTGAAGTCGACAAAGATAAAAGGGACTTGTAACGGCTTTAATAATATGAGTTTTATTCACAGCTTTGAAACTTCTGAAATGAACGGAGATTGATCTGATTGTGTTCTGTGTCTGTTTCGTTGAAAGACGATCTACGTTGTAGGTATATGTAGGTAGCACGTGTCGCATCAAAATTGCAGGAAATCGAATTTTGATGGATGATGGAAATTCAAAATCTCCATAACGGTAACGCATTATTCTATTACAACAGTGGTGTCGCTTAATTTTATTGTCCTATAGATCCCCTTGTTACATCAATTTGAGCTGCTAGACATTTTCACGATTTTATTTTAGCCGAGGTAACCACGAACGAAAACTGCGCGTTGTATTCCTCCGTTATTTATGCACCGTATACCACGACCTCTTCTAAAATTGCGTATTTCTGCAATATGGGGGTGAATAATCTCCAGTTAGTTGTATGTGGAATCCCTTGCTACATTTTGCCAAAAGGACTACAAACTTAAAACTCGATAAAATTCGGATATCCTCTACGTATATACGCTCTCATTTCCATTGCAAAAGGAAAACGCCGACACGGCTTCGTGATTACATAAAAGGCCCTTAATTAAAATCAATTTCCCCATTTAAATACCGCTAAAAATGGGGTATATTTTTGGCAAGTGCTGTACTTGAAAATGTCACCTCGAAAAGGATGATTTTCGATCAATATTGTAAGGGTCTTGTTTAAGCACGCTTTCTGGAAACATTATCCTGTGGCTTTTGCGCTATTCCCTTTGGGGTCACTCATTAAATTCTGATGTAAACTAAATTACGACAAATTTTGTTTAAACTTGTAACAAGGCGAAACTGTAATTAGCTTATTTATCAAAACAAATAGATATGTATGAGGAGATAAACCGGCTGTCTTGTATTTATTATTATCATTTTGTATCTCAAAATTCATTTAGGTATTTCCCCGAAATGTGTAACTTAAATTGCACTGCAAGTACTTACCAATGTTCCGGTAGGTACGGAAATGCAAAGCTAATAGACCAATTAAAAGGTTTATGTCCTTTTTTAGGACATTAAGAAATCCTGATGGATATCCTTGCTTAGATCTGTAGCATGGTTAGTGTCGGTTCACCCACCACTAAATAAAACCCTTCTCCGATGGCGTAGTGTTTATGCCTTCTACCGGACATGACCAACTTTTTGCTCTTAGATTTCTGTTTTTCCCTTTGCTTTCGTCGTTCTCTCGTCTTTTAATTTGTCTAACGATCCCTGTATGCCTTTTCCATTGCAGACATATTTGTTATTTTACAGTGGCGTACGCAGACTATAGCCTTGGGAGGTGATGTAAAAAATGCGGTGTGATCTACAAATTTTGTTTTACAGAAAGTTATAAAATAATAGTTATTTATGTATCAAGTACGCAAAATGATGTTTTAGTGGATGAGTCGAGTTTGTCGGACGAGGCGAAGCCGAGTCCGAAAACTTAGACGAATCCACTAAAACGTTTTGCGTACGTGATGCATACAACATTTTTTTGCATGAATTCTCTAAATTATCAAATTAATTTCATAAAAATTTAATTTGGTACCTACAGAACAGTTGTAAACGTCATATTTAGCTTTGACATAGTTGTTATAGCAACAACAAGTAAATTCGTAAAAAGTCAAAATAAATACGTCAAAACGAATGAAAATCCAGCATTAAGGTTGTCATAGCGACTTTAGCGTACTTGTCCTTTAAAGATGTATTTTGCGGATTGTTTTCACTCCGCAAAATGGTTACTTTGGAGACAGAATACAAAAAATATTATTACAATACAAAATTCAATCGTCTTGGCTGTCGTGCAAGTAGGTACTTCTATTATTTCGTCTGGTAGTTCCCCATGAATTGACATCATTGCCAGTCCATTAAGTCTGTTCTGTGAGGTTGAATTTCTAAGATAGGTCTTTTTTTTAAGGATTAATAAGACTAAGTGTAAAATAGAATGGAAGGGTTGGGCGCTTGGGGGGTGATATATCCCCCTTATCCCCCCTTGGGTACGCCATTGTTATTTTACGTTTGGTCAGTAAATTCATTCACGTCAGGAAGATTATATGTATCACCTGTCGCTGACATCCAAAGAAAGCGTGTTCAACAGCATATCCCTCCTATAGCAGAATCTGCATGCATCGTACTGTGTTTGTATATGGAGCTTATAGTGAAGTAGCAAATGAGAAACAAACTGAAAATAGTACGTAAGAGATGGAGCCACTGAAAATTCATCCCTGGAAACTAGCTATGCCGTCATCAAAATGGCCGCCATAACAATAGCTCCAAACCTCAATATCTATCCCGAACCGTTCACCGGATTTGAATTTTTTTAGTATGAAATGAAAGCTCTTAAAGGACAAAAGAACAAGAACGACCTTTTTTGAAAAAAAATTTTATTTTAAGGTTGTAAGTACGCTGTTTATTACAAAAATAAGCATTTGTAACGTTTCTCAAATATACCAGGTTTTGTATTTATAGGGAACAAACCAATTACTCATAACATTAAAAAACAAACTAAGAATGTTAAGAAAGTTAAGACTCAAAGGTACTTTTGTTAGGTTTATTTACAGTTGCCTTGGCAATTTTTGCATAGCAATGTGCACTGTAGGCCGATTTTCTTGCACCCACTCACATTTTCTTGGTAATCTGTTTTGCACTGACAAGCTATGAATTCCCGAATGCTTGGTTGTCCAAATTGAATAGGAAGTGTTCTGCACAACATTCCAGCCCCACTCTTCAATGTTAGGAAATTGCAAGTAGCTTTTTATCTTTTCCCACTGGGCGATAAAAAGAGTTTGTCTTGCTTCATTTACTGTCTGACACTCACTTGTTGAACAGTAACACGTAACGAGGTATCGCTGCAGTTGAGAGATCAGGTACGTCTTCTTGAGCATGGGACAAAAACTCAAATGATTCAGTCACTTGTGGATAATCTATCCATCGTTTCCACATTTTAATCTTTCCACGGCCTGCGTAAAAGGAGGTGGTGTCACATCCTGAGAAGCTACAGACTTCTTCTCACACAGGTGTTGGGCTATCTTATGGATGGTTATGACTCGCAAGTGTTTTCCAGCCCCAAAATGTACCCACATGGCTTGAAGTCCGTCCTTCTGCAATTCATGGAAAAATGAGATGGCCAGCACCATAACGTCTGTGTCAACTGTCCTAATACAGATTGTAGCAGCCCGATTTCTCAAAATTATAGAATCCGCTTCCTCATCATTATATGGTGTTAGTACATTTGGGAGTGCTCCATTTATTATGGCATCTGGACAAATAGTAGAAAATACCTGAATACCGTTAAATTGCGGCCTAGCTATTACGTCATGAGACAGACAGAATAGAAAACAAGTTACTTTTGTTATCAGAATTCTTGAGGAACTGGCCAACTTTTTTGGCAAAATGTGTCTGGTTTTAACTTCTCGTCGTCCTCCCGAACCTCGGAACTCTCTAGTATAGGATTTAATACTACGATTCATTGTGATAAAGATCCCGCACGATATCAATCCATGTACACTTAACTTCTTTGGATCTACCAGTACATGTTTTTTAAAGGTACCTCCATACTCCCCAAAAGTTTTTCAGGCTTGGGTACAAGTATCTGCAGTAGAATATAATTACAAAAACTGGTATATTTGAGAAACGTTACAAAAGTGCTTATTTTTGTAATAAACAGCGTATAACCTTAAAAAGGTCATTTCGTTGAGCGGTTCGGGAGATATTGAGGTTTGTAGTTTTTGTAATGGTAACCATTTTGATGACGTCCAAGCTAGTCTCCGAGGAGGAATTTTCGGTGGCTCCATCTCTTAAAATGTTACGCTTAACTACCATTGTCAGTGTGCGAGGTATTACACTTCTATCATGCAGTTTTCGACCAAATTACTATTATTTGGTACTCTACTATTAGCTAAGCATTAAGTGTCTTGTAAAAAACAGGGCAAGTTGCTTTCTGCATACCATCTTGCTAGGTCTGTCACAAGTCGTCTTCTTTCAATCTTTTATCGCCAGATCTGTATGTATTTGTGCACCGACTACACAATTATGGCGTCTATAGGTGCAGCAGGCATGTAGACCATTCGCTTTGCCATACTGTTCATCTGGAGCAAACGCTTCATATTTCATTGCTAGAAATGAAAATGAGAGAATGGTAAAGGTTACAGTTCTTGTCACTCTTGGATACGAATATTTAGTGTACTATCTAAAAAGCTTGACACTTGCTGGCAACACGGATGCGTTTCGAAATCGACGAATATGCTTTTGGAATGCGGAAGACCTATAGATGTTGGATTTGGAGTCCAAAAATGTAAGTTGAATTACGCAATTGAGGATAATTACGCATTAGATAGTGATTTGGATGCAGCAATGTAATGAGTGAAGAGGTGGCTAGGATTGTCCAGAAAGGGTTGAGGTAATACTGAACACAATGAACTTGGAAGCCAATATCTGGGACGTGTGATGCGAAGAGAAACGTACGCACTGTTGCAAGTTGTACCGGGAACATACAACGCAAAAGACATAATATGTCTTTTGCGTTGTATGTTACAACTTCTTAATATATTATATTAAGAAGTTGTATTTCTTGGTTGGGTCAAGAGTTTAATGTGATACTATAGGTGCTATAACATCAAAATTCAAAATAGTCGTGATGATAGCCAACGCCCTGCAAAGAGGTGGAACATGAAGGAAAGGCGTAGGCGGCATAGGCAAGTTTTACATCTTCACGTAGGTGGTTTTGGCGTGGTTCGACTAAGTCAAGAATTATAGTACCGACAAGCCCTATCTGAAACTAACTTACGAACAATTCGATTATTGCAGTGCATTTAATTACTGATGACTCATCGGTGGACTCCAAACAGAATCGTCCAAACAATACATTGTTGACAATTCGAACATAAACCAGTTATTTATTGCCTATTGGAATAATGTCACTTTCACCTTGGTTATTAACAAGGTCTATCCTGTTGCTTCTTTTTAAAAATGTATGTAAACTGGTTACATAGTACTTGTGTTTTTAAATACATGTAGCCCTTAATCTCTGCTATCCGGTAACGTAATGTACATTCAAAATGGTCCTTGTAATGGATAATTAATCTAATTAAGTATTAGCTACATTCAGTTAGTAAATAATTAACTTAAACTATTGAATAACTAATATGAATATTAGTTATTCAATGCTTAAACATTAAATGTTTTTAATACCATTGGTACTGCAAAAATTTGGAAAAGGGCAGTGTTTGCATCAGTCATTCAAACAATCAAGTCACAAGTCTTGATTCCTAGAATCTCCTCTACTACCTTCAACATTTTGATCAGCGCTACCTTTTCCTCAGTAAGGGATTTCCCTGATGCAACTACCTACCCCTAATTTGTTCACGAACTGTCTGTGTATAGAACCCTATAATATGGGTTCGGGAACCTCGAATGTTATTGGTCCGAGTCGGGAACTGTAGACGCTTTCTTCCGAATTGTCAATGAGGAGTTTATTCCTATCGCTGAAGTGGCTCAACGTCGTCGTCCAATTCTTATACAATCTTCCAGCTTTTATTGCTCTTACTATCAGAGCCATGTTCTAGTTTGTAACCACTTCTATACAGTTGCGAGGACCTCTATTATTTCAATAATCTATGAATCACGTAACGTCATTTTTATAGTATTTTAAGCTTTCTCCCCCACTTCAGAAGCAATACGTTTGCGTTTGCTTATAGGGCTTGCTGTATACATTCCAATGGTGACTCTGATCGCCTAACTGATAACTTTCTTCATCGACCTGGTTGATCTCTACACCCCACACATGTAGTCTATTTGTGCCAGAAGTGTGGCGTCCAGTACTTGTTAGAGACGCACGCTTTCAACTCTTCATGCCTGAAGGGAAATGGTCCTAACTGCGCGTTATGGCTAATCAGTAGCTATTTTTAATTAAAATTAAAGAATAAAGAAATAAATTCAAAATATGTAACTAATAAGTCCTAATATACATTAATCCATTTTTTCCATTAGAAGAGATCGAGTTTTCAGTTTTGAACACTTTCCAATTCTCAGAGAAGTATTGCAATGTTGGCTTTCCAAAAACAAAATTTTTTATAGACACAAAATGGCTCTGTTGCAAAATGGCTCTTTCAGATTACTGTTAGTAATAGTGACATTGAGTTTGACAACATTGTAAATGTTCTAACAATAGGCGAAATCTCTTAAAGATAACCACGTCCACGTTTCCTGTCACAAGCAAAACAAAAGTTACATCAAACTCAATATTTATTTTTAACTGAAAAATGCCATAAAATGAAATTATTGTATACAACGCTTATATTTATTTTGGTGCTTGAGAATTTCCTTCTATAACAATGCACGCAATTTCTTTATGACCTTTCATCGCGACAATTTTTACACGCATCATACCATAAAAGATAGAAGGAATGTCAAAATCTTTTGTTTTCGATTGAAACATTTCAATTGTATAGTCACCCTAAAACAAAATTAATGACAATTTAATAAAGCTCATTTCGACTTACGTACCGGTTCTAGAGAACATTTGTCAGATATTTCGGGTCGAGTGGACAATTTGAAATTCTTCCATAAATTCGGTGCGTACTGATTTATATCAGGGCACAAAGTTCCCGAATGAACAAATTCCGGTTTCCAACCAGAATCCCATTTTCTTATATCCATTTTATACTGTAAAAATTTATTATGTAGATACAATTGGTACGTGAATTAAGTTTCTTACAGTTATTGTATCATCAATCGCTATATTTGTGCTGATGTTGGCAAATAATGCCTTTGTATCAGAATCTATACTTTGTAGATTTGTGCTAAGGTGTACTTCATCTGCTACGATATCTGGACATGTTTCAATTGAGTCGAGAAGTATAGTACCAAGCGGCCCCATCTAAAAGCAAATCAAAAATAATTCGAAAACACATTAAATGAAACTACCTTTGATCCATCGCTGGATGCAAACAGAGCTAGCAAACAGAGGCTTGCAAACGAATGCATTTTGTGACAATTGTATTTTTCATCGACTTATTTATTCGAATAATTTCACCTTCACTATGATTACTACCTGTAGAAAATCATGTTGGTTTTTTTAATAAAAGTATTATATAAACCAGTCACGAACATTGTATTTGCTGTTTTACACTAGGTACATGTAGTAGTAGCAATTCAATCTATGCTTTCCGGTAACGCAATGTATATTCAAGTGAAGCTCTTAGTAGTTAATTAATCTAATTTAGTATGAGTTACATTCAGTTAGTAATTTGTTTAAACGTGAAATTTTAGCAAGCCGTAAAACGCGTAATAAATTAGATTTCTGTATATGGAAGGCGGTTAACCCAACACATATAGGAATGAATCACGTACAGATTGTTCAATAATCTCATTACGAATGTCACTCATGTGAGACCTCTTCAAACGATGCCTAAATTAATTGTAAAGCACAAAGCTGATTGGAAATTGCGGCAATGAACCGAGAGGAACATTCCGTTTAGAACCCAATATAGGATATGTTGATATATTGATGGTTCAACGAAGGCAATTAACATCGCCTATGTAAATTAGTATTTTGTTGCCTAATTGATTATAGTAATGTTTCTTATTGATTGTGCAATGAAAATGTCTAGCGACTCTTGAGCGAATATGTAAACGTTTTATTTCAATTCGAAATCTTTTATGGTACCTGTCTGTAAATGCTAATCAACGTTTTTATTAAACCTTCCTTCTTTTTTTGCCGTATTGCACTAAAATTCGAGTTGTCTAAAGTATATTTCAAAACCAGGTGCAGTACCGAGAATATTTTACAAGAGCCCAGAAATAATAATATTCCGGGTAATAACAGTAAAAATTAAAAAAAATCTTTGGCGCCTAATTATGGTCAGTACCAGCTAACGTCAACTGTACCTAGTGGTTTAGTCAAGTACAAGCTTGATTTGCGGAGGTAGGGGAGGATCTCACCTAACATAAACCATGCTTAAAAGGAAAATGGACGACACAATGGAAAAATGGAGCAACCACCATTGAGGCAATACTGAACTCGCGAAACGCACCCATATACAGAAACATCATTCGTTCGACTAATGTGCCTTGAATTTCATCACATAAACGTTATTACATAAGGATGGACATTTTATAGTCCATGGAATTGGTACATTTTCCCTTGCATCAAATGAGGCTGTTTTGATTTTTGTATATGTTGTATGTGATGAAATGTTAATGATAAATCTAAGTTTTCCACCTTAGAAACCCTCCAGATCATTGTTAAATACTTGAAAAACCATTTCATTTTCGAACTTTTTGCAGTTTTTGACAATTACCACCACCAAGGACCTGTGTGACGGCAAAAGTCACGATGCACACTTACAAAAAGTAAAAAAGATCGTTTTGGACATGTACAATTTTCCTCCTGTCCACCCTCAAAAAAGGGGTTGCAGTTGGGAGTGAAATTTGCAATTTGAGAATAGTTTTTTATGGAGAATTCAAAAGTGCAATGAAAAATAGGTGTTCCCATTTAAGTTTTCAAAACTCACCCCCTCTCTACCCCACAGGGGGGTGACGGTGATGTGGTGATGTTTACATATCATGACTCAATAGGTTTCAAAAAATAAAGTTTTTTTCTTTTTGTAATTGGATGTGTCGTTCTCGAGATATTCAAAGGTGTATATTTTGACTTTAATGGCGTCCCGACGGCGAACGAGTGATCCGATCAAAAAATTTACCAGAGATTTGGAATCAGTAAAGAATTTCCTATAAGATGACATCACTTACAGCTTTCTATACCCTGTAACATCGACCAACGCACAGACACACAGACACACAGACATCCGGACGAATTTAGTAACCAACTTCAAACTAACTAACGAAAATTTAAAGTTTATGTAGTACTAGCTGCTTACCCGCAGCTTTGCCCGCGGTCTTGGGAAATTCGTACATTTCTTATTTCCCGGTGTGAATACTCGATTTTGCCCAGGGTAAAGTAAAAAATTTTATAGCTATTGAAGACCTTATATACAAATTTTCAGCTTTCTAGCTCAATTTCCTGTTAAAAAACTGAAAATCGGGTATTTTTCGGGTTTCCCGTTGAAATTCTGGAACGGGACCTATTCTATGACCTTCTCCTGATCAAGTAAGGTATGTGTGCCAAATTTCGTGGAGATTGGTGAAACGGTGTGGATTTGTATAAAGGACAAACACACACACAAACTTTCTACTTTATATATTAGATTTCTTACAAATATCAAATTGTCATCCATACGTCATTACATATCTGTCATTATACGTCAATTACATAGCTGTCATGTGCGTTTTGTTATTCCAAGTCTGATTTTTTTTTGTTATACCACGTTTTATAGTGACTGACGTTTCATGTCAAGTCACACGTGAATGCTGTCGAACGGGATAAAAAGTATCCTATGTCCTTCTCCGGGCTCTAAACTACCTCCCTGCCAATTTTCAGCTAAATCGGTTCAGCCGTTCTTGAGTTATAAGTGGAGTAACTAACACGACTTTCTTTTATATATATATAGAAGAAGAAGATTATGAAACAGCCCATTGTGTACAGTACTGTAATGAAAATTATTATTAATACTTCTTTTTTTACATCTTTCACGGACCATGCTGGTCCTCTAAATTCACGGCACATCATTTGGTGGGAGCTTATTTCGGTAAAATTTCTTCATCGACCAGCTCAGGCAGGTCTAAATCTTCATCTGATGGTGGATATCGATGAATGGTTCGTCAGTGTCATCAGCATCACACATCCGGTCTGGTATGTACTCGCAAGATTGGCCACCGCAGTGGTTGTAAACAATGGAGCATTTGAGTCCTGCTTTCTTGTAACCACAACTGATGACACATTACTTTTTTGCAGTTGCAGGAAATCCTGTTTAGCAGAAGTTGAGGAGCTGGTGGTTTCGTCATCAGTTGAGGAATGAGGCCTTGTGTGTTCCGCATTAATCCCCAATTGAGGGGATTCTTCTCGTCTCCCAGCCAAATCTGTACCTGTACGCAGACGAACGAGTCGACCCGAGCGGACTTTCTTCATACTCGCGATCGCCAACACTCACTTTCTCGCTTTCATTGGCTAAGCGTTAGAACGGCCATGAAGAGCGCAGGCGGCCCACGCGTAGCATATGGTCATAACAGAGGAGGGTTGCTGGTCTTTATGCTTGTACTATAAGGCTCACGTGAGTCACGGAAGAACTATAAATCACTGTTACAATGCTAAGCTACTACAAAGCCGAAATATATTGTGGTTTCATTAAAAAACCGGTGACACAGGCTGTTCAGCAGACACCTCTAAGCTCTAAAATTTTCTTTTTTGGAAATTTTGCAAAGGTTGGAACGGATGTATCGTAGAAACTATTTGGTCTACCGAAATCAAACTCATTTTGATCCGATCCAATGATCCGGAGGGCTTTCGAGGTGGTAAAATTGGATTTATCAACACTATTTCATTACATACAACATAAAAAACTGAGAACTACCTCATCTGATGCAAGGCAACACCCCTTCTTTGGTACGAATTCCATGTACTAACTATAATAATTAACCACTACTTTTTGATGAAATAAACGAAGATATAGTTTGCCAATCTCGACAAACAATACACTTTTAGAGGGTCCAACAATTTGGAGTAGTATTGGTACCTAAAAACTGGCGAGGTGTTGTGATATTTTCTTTCATGTCGTTATGAGTAGGGCTTTCTTAAGCAAATGTCTTCTTGGTTTCCTGTATACGATAATCTTGATTTCCTTTGTGTTGTTCGTTTTCTCCAGGTGTATCTGTAGCGATCATCCGTTTCCTTACGTTTCTCTCCTTTATACATTTCTTATATTGTGTTAACAGTGGTTGCAAGAGCAGAAGCCCCAGTAGCAACTTTTTCAGCTTCACCCTCTACCTTGGGACCGGATCAGTTTGTAAACGGCCAAACCGCGACATTCCGAATTTTGCAACCCTCTCAAGTACAGTTGCTGCTCTAGCGAAAATTATGCAAATAGGAAGGGAGTAAATGGATAATGCCCTTACTAAACCAAGGAGAAAACGATTCCGTAGTTGTGACACTGTCCCGGTAGAATTGAACACTTTCGAGATTGTCACAGGAATTGTGTTTGACCATGATAAGTAAAACTCATATTACCATTACAATTGTTAAGGAGTAGACGTAATGCTTCACCTCCTATTGAACCGGTCCCTTGCCAAAATTAAAGCTGATGGTAAAGAGGCTCAGTTGGCAGAAATTATTCCACCAAATTCACTAAATCGCCAGGTAGAAGGTCAACACTGAAGAAGTTCGATATGTGGAGTTCAAGAAATGAGGGATAGAGACCTGGACGATACCGATTGCAAACGATAATTTATTATTATAGATAATAAGTTGACGAGTAATGAATAAATGAGTTATTTACACGGATGTGACAGGAGTGCATTTCAGTAGATAGCAATAAGTTTCAAGGCAAAACCACGCAGGGCGTAGTCCTTACAGTAGCTTTAGAAAGATTGGCCTGTGTGGTCCAAAAGATCACCTGCTTATACTTTCTCATTCAAGTGCCCCTTTCGTTCTCTTCCTTTTGCATTTCCTATTTTTGTTCGTTCGTTTAGATGCGTAGGTACATCGTTTTTTCTCATTTACTCATTATCATGTCTTTATTACAATTAAAATATATGGGCCAATCCAATTTTTTTCCCCCTTGGTTTTCATATACTGGGTTGTCATAAAGTAGGGGATATATTATAAATCATTATAACTTTTTAACAAATTAAGTTAATAACAAAAAATAAAAGAAATCCAATTGGTTAAGAAATGGGATTTAGTATGCTCAAAACCGGTTGCGGCAATCGCTCAATATGACCTCCATTTTGTAATCGTAAGATTACCAAACTTTCCTCCAAATTGTACACAGCATTCCATAACATTTCTGGTTGAATTCCACCAATTTGCTCCGTAAAATTGTCTTTTAATTCTTGTAGCGTTGTTCGTCTAAACTTTTTAAATAACCCCACAGCTACTAATCCGCTGGGTTAAGATCAGGTGATCTTGGTGACCATGAATTTGCGAAATGTCTGCTTAACACACGATCTTGAAAAACGTTGGTTAACAATTCTTTGACTGGTCGGAAAATGTACGGGGGGTACTTTCTTGTCATGTACTATGGGATAAAAATTTCTCGTCACGCTTACTCTTTTTTAGGCTTGAAAGGCGCCTAAGGACTATAGAGCGTCCAAACCTCCAAATGCAGTATGGAGCTTATGGGAAAATAGTGCAGGATTGCCAAACTTATTATGCCAATAGATTACTGCACCTATAATACCGTAATACGGTTATAATAATACTGTATCTACGGTACGCGAGACACAATTTCTAACCTCAAATAAGCCTCAAATAAATAAAAATATTTGCAATGCAATACAAAAGATAAATTTGGTATGTTGGTAGGTACTTTCTGAAAAGAAGATTTTTAATAAATGGTGTTAGTTTAATTCGATAAATACTGTAGAAGAAGCGGGTAATAAATTTGACAGTACAAGGAGTTCATGACTTTGGTGTTAGATTTTTAAGTTCGTTAACTCTCAGTGTTACCACTTCGAAACGCTTAAAAGAGTCATAGTTAGATAGATAGATATCTATCTAACTAAGAGTCATAGTTACTCCTGCCTTCTTGAACGATTTTTTTGTGGATTTTTTGCAGACCAGATTGTACAGTTTTGTGTATTGACTCCACCACTCAGAGTAAACGTGGGTGTACTCCTTTTAATTGAAATATGTTGGTTTCTCCCAAGTGGGAGACCTTCTTGGGGAGTTGGTTATGTGGGACAGGTTAATGAAAACACATGTGCTTCATTCTAAACCGACGTTTCGACTGAGAAGTGTCCAGTCATCTTCAGGGCTCTAAAATACTAGGTCTTTAGAGCCCTGAAGATGACTGGACACTTCTCAGTCGAAACGTCGGTTTAGAATGAAGCACATGTGTTTTCATTAACCTGTCCCACATAACCAACTCCCCAAGAAGGTCTCCCACTTGGGAGAAACCAACAAACTCAGAGTAAAATGTGCCTCATCTGTCCATAAAATACGAAATAACCGTTCGGGTTCAATTTCCATCTCAGCCATTACTCCCAAAGAGAAACCGTACATAGTAGCCAAATCTGCCTCTTTTAATTCAAACAGCAGTTATATATGAATATCTTTTTAGAATTTTGCGTAAAATTTTCCAAACCGTGGTATACGGCGCTTGCAATCGCTTGGATATCGTATTTGGACTGCTGATTGCTAATGGAACCTCTGAAACTTGGACATCGCTAATTCTTGGTCTTCCTGATCTTGGTAGGTCAATAACAGACCCTGTTCTTTCAAATTTTTGTATCAAATTGCGGTAGGCTTTCATTTGACAGGCACCGCTTTCAAACCCATTCTCGTGCGAAATCTTCGTATTCCAACGGTGTGATTTCTGCCACTATCATAATAACACTGAACTAAACCAATTCTTGTTTGTAAATCCATGGTATTACCAAAGAACGTAATATATATTACGTTCTTTGGTATTACAGTTTGAGTCGTTTGAACTCTACGTTTACTTGAGTTTTAATTTCATAATAAAACTCCAAATTGAATGTTTTCGTTTTGACACGTGTCAACAATATTGTAATGACAACACTTTTGTTTCCCATAGATACAGTAAAATGCCATTCATTAATCAATTAGATTTCGTTTATTTTGTTAAAAAGTTATAATAATTTAAAATATATCCCTTACTTTTTGATAACCCTGTACATTAAAAATTCTAGCGTCAAACTGAAACTTTATTATTCATTGCAAAATGGAATAAAAGAAAATGTAGCACATTTATTTAAAATGGTGCTTGCGAAATTCCTTCCACAATAACACACAGGACTTCTTTCTGATCTTTAAGGAGCACTACTTCTACACGCATCTTACCATAAAAGATATTAGGTACGTGAAAATCCTTTGTCATTGCTTGAAACGTATCAATTGTGTAATAACCCTACGATAAAATTAATTTCTATTTAACGGAGTCAGTTTGACTTACAGGTTCCAGAGAACATTTGTCGGAAATTTCTGGTCGCGTTGCAGTTTTTAGTTTTTTCCACATATTTGGCGCATACCTATCTATATCCTCACATATTTTTCCGGAATGAGCAAAATGCGGTTTCCATCCGGAATCCCATTTCTTTACTTCAAGTTTGTACTAAAAGGTATTACTTAAATGTAATTGATAGGGGTATGAAGTTACTTACTGTTATCGTATCATCTATTGCAATTTTTGTTGTAGCGTTAGAAAACAACGCCTTTGTGCCTTTAGAATCTATACTTTGTAAATGTACGTAAAGTTCTACATCATCCCCTAAATCATCTTCACATGTTTCAACCGAGTCAAGGAGTATGGTACCAACAGACCCCGTCTAAAAACAAATCTTCAACAAAATTAACTATGAGAGTGCACTTCATTACCAATTTGTATCCGCGGCTGGATGAAAATAAACCTAATAGGCAGAAGAGTGTAAGTGAATACATTTTGTTAACAATTAAATTTTCATCGAATTATTTATTGGAAAATTGTCACCTTCATCATGAGTCTTAATAGGTTGTATCCTGTTTTAATACAAACATTACATGTGTCGGTCATGGGTAATATATTTCCTTATAATAGCATTTCCATAGTATTTTTCGAAATGTAATGTACAATGTATATTCCATTCCAATTAAACTATAACAATTAATTGGGTATGAGTTACATGTAGTTAGATAATCAAACTTGGGCGTACGTACTGTACACTTCTATGTGTTACAATATACAATAATAAATAAGGGTTTTTTTTAAAATAACCGGGCCGCAATTCTGCTGTTCCAAATATTGCAGATGATGTTTTTGAATCAGTTGACCGAAGAAAGCTTTCCATGTTACTTAGTGGTGGTAGCATTGATCTACCTATACTTCTTGGAGCTACTTTGGGCTAAGAGGGTGATTTTTTAAATTCGCAACCTAGTTTATTATTATAAAAATATTTTTATTTTCCACGTAATTGTCTAAGGGACTAATATATTTAGTTCAATGCTTTTCAAATTTTTGCAAAAAAATCTTCCGTAATATGTATCTACAAAAAACGTGTTAGCAGCATCTATAACTTTATTATCTGTCTTCCAGAAATGGTGAATTTCACTTTGAAAATAAAAAAATTACCGCTAAGGCTAAGGATAGTATGGTGAATGTGGATGTAGGTAAATCAAAACAGCACTTAATCGTAGCGGACATTGCAAAATGGGCCCTCCCGCTCTTTTCTTTCGCATTTACGCCGCGAAATCGTTAGGAAATTAGGAAATAATTATTATATCAGCATCGCCCGCATAGCAGATTTTTTAATTTCGTTGCTTTGTTGTTTATAGCCTTTTCAGTTGTCATTTTCTTGTTTATTATTTATATATACTATCCAACTCCGCCTGAGGTTAGTTGCTGGATGGATTGGGTAGCCCAACAACAGCCACTGTCGGTTCCAAGGAAGGGAGTTTTCTGGGCAAGGTCAGCAACCCACATAGTTGTAAAACAACAGACCTCCTCACAGGACTAAGAAAGGGTCGAGCAATCGAACGCACTCAACGATGAGCATTCCTCGCCGTGTAGAGGCTGGTCACGAATCAGCAATGGGGTTGAGAGCTATTCGGTCTCCCATATTATTACAGATAGCAGACACGTCTCTCCGGTATTTGGTATCTACATATTTTATAATTACAGCGGACAATGATTTTTCACTTCGAAGAACGTTAACGTATTTGTACCGGAAGAATGACTCCCAACTGGTAGGTTTTTGGTAATCTTCTTGAGGAAATTTACCAACGTCCTGTTTAGTACCGTTTCAAATTTTGAACGCGTTGGATATCGCCGGATATGAGATTTACTCGAGCGATGCATACCACGAGAGGAACCGTTGAGGTGCGTCGGCCGAAGAGTATGATGTACAAAAATACTCAGTGAAGATTAACACTGTAGTAGTTATAACGACTTTATGATCGGTATCTTTCTGAACCTGCTGAAACGTGCACTGAATGTTAACATGCTGAAAAACTAAACCTCGTGAGCTTTAAAGAAAACACCCTAAATCTAGACGAGAGGTCTGGGTTCGGGGAGTACGTCCAATTTCCAGTACAGTTACGAACCTCTCCGCTTTGAACATCATTGGAGCGACTCTCCACTACGTAGTGTGGATTATGGCAACTCTCACTTTCCTGGTAACCTCTTATTCGCTTGGTGCTGGAATTAGAAAAACCCAAGGGATTAGACGACCGCCCTCACTGCTTATGCTACGGTTTTATCATACTGACTCTCGCGGCAGTGGGAGCATTCGCTGTAACAGTAAAGTAGTATTCAATAGGTACATAAATACACGTGTCTAATGTGTGCCAGTAATAAATGGAAAAGATTTTAGCGAAGTGCATCTTCTTCTCAACCTAAAACACAGATTAATGTGAAGAATTTATTATCGTTAGCTTAATATCGCTCTACATAACTAAAACAGTGGTATTTAATTGGCCTTATATACTAGCGTTAGCGGATAACCTGTAAGAGACGCTGTACATAATCGATAACTCAAGAAAGATAACTCAAAATTGCTTTGAAAGAATGAGAATACAATTGTAAATATCGATCCCTTCCCACCTATGGACAAATCCGCCAAGTTTGAACATTTTGCTATTATTTATTTATTGAATTTTTAAACAATTTGGTGACTTGCGGTCATTATGTTATAGCTTTTATTAGTTGTCTGGTAATACTCTCTTATAGGGGAAAAGTTCAAACATAATTTCGTCAATAGTTATGAATCCATGGATATATCAACGCTTGCGCTCTTGGTAAGGTTTAAGATTAAGAGTGGAACAATGGAAAGAATGGAAAAAATAATCGAAGGTAAACCGGTCAATAAATTGTAAGTTTCTGTGATCCAACAGGAAGAATAAAAAAATTACATTTCGCTAGTACATGACAACAAAAGTTATGTTTGCCATACATGTTCGTGTGCAAAACGCATGTTCAATGAAGGACGCTTTTGAAAAACAGAATTTACTAACGCTATAAAAGATCGTCGATGTATTTGATTTGCATTACCATCCAAAATGTCACCCACCACAGTAGCAGTACTTTTATTGTTTTCCATTAACAACATTGTTTACTCGGTAAGGTGTTTACATTTCATTAGAAATTATTATCGTCCTTGTAGGCAGCTAAATTTGTGCCCGAATCAATAACCTCGTGTGAAGAAGGGGAACAATATGTCAATATGAACAGTAAACCTGTTGGGGAAGACCGAGAATGGACAGGCGATGCCACTATCCCTTTTGAAATTGACCAAACTACCGAAGTATTTAAAAAACATTTATATCTTTAATTATTATCAAATTGTAGTTTGCAATGGATTTCTATTGGTGGAAAAATGACAAATGGGAGCAAAACGGCAAGACAACTAAAGGGAAAGTTTGTTTTTATTTTGAAAGATTTGCCGGACATTTATGGTCACAAATAAAACAGGCCGCGCAACCTAAACTCTTGGAGGACTGTCACGTGCCATCGGTTTGGTTTTATTTCCTCGAAATCATTGGAAGAGTTTCATTTAATTTTTTTTTAGGGAAAATATGAGTTCGATAAATTTGTTCCGGATTTGAGCGATCTAATTATACCTGTTGGAGGAAAGGGAAGGGCTTCTGCAACATTTACTATGAAAAAGGGCGAGAAAACGCTTTGTGTGATTATTACAGGCGATTTTGAGTAATTCGAGATTACGCAATAGCAGAATTGAAAATTATATTGTAATTATAATATTAATTTATGATAAGTTTTTAATTCAAAGTGTTAGGTTTTTCTTGGTGTGACGTCTTTTATTACTACCAATGTTATTTTTTCATCGTCTCCTTACTAAACATGATACGAGTCATGATAAATGTATCTTTTAATTGTAATCTGTTATAAATAATTTTTGAATTGCAACAACTGCAAATATTACAAATTTAATTTTTTTAATGTGGTCCGTCCCAAGATTAAAAAAAATAAATCCTCGAATGAAGTTTTCTACAAATGCATCTACCCACTACATTTTTACATTCTATATGTATTTATAACGTATATGCTGCAAACTGTACCAATGTGTCTATGATGTACTAAAACTTCGTTAGATGCATTATAATATATTGAGCATCCATGTTTGTAAGGTGAAGCTTTATGGATACGCCTTGGCTCGATAAAAGAAACGTGTCTGGAAGTGTTCAAGTTTTGAAGCATATAAAGCACATGACAAATACAACATAGAGTAACTATAACGTGATCTAAATATTAAAAGAAAAGAATTAAAATTATGGTTTGTGACAATTCGAACAGCAGTACAATAATATACAGCCTATACAGGGTGGCTCACCAAAAGAATACAGAGCCGTTGTAGCCTCCTAATTCGAAATATAACGAAAACGGTCGAACACGTCGATTTTATATTTTAGGGGACAACTTTTTCGTATAATTTAATTCCAGAGGGGGGGGGGGGGGGGGGAGTGAAAGTTAAGTCAAGTAATTTTAAATGCCATTGTATTAAAAAAATTTGAAAGTGCGTCAAGTTCTTTTTCTAATGAATCGTTGATCCCCATCGGTGTGCGAATGTTCCATGTGGAGTCACCTTAAAAAATAATTTTTACCTTGAGGCGCTTAGTAGGTAGCTTTTAATTTTTATTTTGCTTTCAACGTCAACTTTTTCTTTTTCTCCTTTTGACCGCCCTTTCACTTTGCAGTTTCACAGTTGACGATCATTGTGCAGACACTATTGTCTTTCCATTTTACGTACTGTTACAAACAGGGGTGTTACAAATAGGGTTACAAGGTGCTTTCTGACAGATAATGGAGATGTTTATTAAAGTAATGTACTTAGATAGATAACAATTGACACAAGTGAAGAGTTAAAAAATAATAATTGTCTAATCATTGACGCTACATTTCTTTCTTTTCCACTAGGTATATATTATAAATAGGTACATAAGATTATTCCCAAAATTTTGATAGAACACAATTTTTGTCTTCTTTCAAAAATTGTTTGGTTGGGTGGTTTCCAAATATTTCACCATTAACTTGTCTATGGATAGACCTGTGTAGGAAAATCCCTATTGGCAAGGATTTTGTTCAAGTAAATCCATCACAATGATGGAGAATTCCTAAATCTTCGCCATTGGACTAGTACATTCGTTCTTGGTGAACCTGGTAATAAGCAATTAGTACCAGAATTGGGGTCTGGACACAACGGCCACACAGAATTTAGTATGCCCATATCGGCCACACTGGACACATCGGCCAAACGTGATGTGTGGACACAACGGCCACCTTGGACGTAACCGCTACAGCTCTAGCTGGACACGATGGCCACCTTGGACACTACGGTCACATATCAGATACGTAGATTGACACTAAAGCGCCTAGGTTATTTGCAGATTTAGTATTTTTTTTTTCAATTGATACAAAACAATGCTAAACTTAAACGTAGATTGACACTTAAGCGCCTAGGTTATTTGCAGATTTAGTATTTTTCTTTCCTATAAATAGAAAACTCCTATTATTTGTGACAGGCGCGTACCGAAGGGGGGGGGGGTCGAAATATTCATTAAAGGCTCAATCTCTGTTTCTAAACACAAAGAATAAGAATAATAATGTTAATTTTGAGATTACAGCTTTCATCCCGAAGAAATAATCAATCGTCTTGCGCGTTCATCTAGACGTCTTAACTTTGTTATTTAGATTATTATTATTTAAAAAAATTGCTACTTTTTATGTTGTTTTTAACCCCCCCCGAACTAAAATCTTGCGTACGCCCCTGATTTGTGAAATCTTTATCGCAAACATTACCTTACAATTCTGTGTGGCCGTAGTGTCCAGTGGCCGTTGTGTCCAAGGTGGCCGTTGTGGCCAGCTAGAGCTGTGGCCGTTACGTCCAAGGTGGCCGTTGTGTCCACACATCACGTTTGGCCGATGTGTCCAGTGTGGCCGATATGGGCATACTAAATTCTGTGTGGCCGTTGTGTCCTAGACCCCCAGAATTTCAATGAAGGGACTGTAATAATTTTCAAATTGTGATTGATCGGAAAATTGCTATACAGAGTGTTAGTGAATAAGTGCGACAAACATTAGGGAGTGATTCTGCATGAAAAAATATGATTTACTATATAAACGTATGTCTGCAAAAGCTTAGTTTTCCAAGATATGGAGTGTTAAAGTTTTTCTTAAAAACTGACGATTTAATTATGGCTCTGAAACCGGTCGAGATATTTCAAATTCAAATTCCTCGTTCAATTTGTGACAAAAAATCTCAAATTTCATTTGCGTATCTCGACCGGTTTCAGAGTAATAAATAAATCGTCAGTTTTTAAGAAAAACTTTAAGACCCCGTATATCGGAAAACTAAGCATTAATTTGCAGACATACGTTTATATAGCAAACTGTCATTATTTTTTCATGCAGGGATCACCCCCTAATGTTTGTTGCACTTATTTACTAACACCCTGTATAATATCTTCATCAAATCGTATTTTCAAAAAATCGGCCGACGCGACGGTTAAAATTTTCGTCATCAATAGGAAGAACAGAGATAGGAACGTCTGTAGTCCTGTATATGTTTTTGATGACAATGAATCGATATCAGAACCAAAGTTCTCCAGGAATCGATGTTTGGGCAGTCTGGAGTTATGATACGCGGCACATATTTATGGTTTTACTGTAAAACTGTTTACTTTTGTGCTAGTCACTTCAAAATTTCCCATTTCTCTGCTCGACTTTGTATAGCAATCGACAGATTCGCCCCAGTTGATGTATGTAAAAACCCATCAAGTAAGTACTTTATGGCACTCAAAATTGCCATTAGGTATCATCCAACTTCCGCATAAGCCCAAATTTTGAATTAAAGCCTTCTATATGAACAAAACGAAATTATGAATAAATCGTGTTTCACGTTCTACGCCCAAATGTATAATGAAAATGCCTCTTTTTAAGAACTCCAATTATCCAATTACACTTAATCATTTTTTACACTGTTTCGATCCATAAAAGTTCAGGAAAGCACGCAATCGCAGCTATAAAACTTTATAACATCCCTTTAATTTGCTTAATTGTAAAAACATTAAATGACATGTTTAACCATAAAAATAAACATATATTACAGTCGCATAAATTTTATTGGATTTTAGGAAAATTCAATGTAGATATTAGACCACGCTATCATATCAACGGCGGCGGTTAGTTAGGTGTTAATTTATTGTTCGCGAGGGTGTAATTTTAGTGTTAACGTTGATTTACGAGTAGGTAATAAAACTACATTTAAACCTACTTTTTTTAATTTATGCAGAGTAGGTGCTACGTTAATTATTAACGTAAAACACTCTTAACGTACCTACTATAATTATGGCTTGACGATCAATTCAGATAATCACACGTTTTTCCAAATTTAGACCAACATGTTGTTTCTCTATTAGGTTTTCAGTTTTTAAATATTTTTAAATATTAAGCATCGACAATACTGTGTTAAATATATTTCAATTGCACACAAAGGCACACAAATATTTTGTGGTTCAGGACATTCAAGCGCAGCAAAAGGCTAGGTGGAACTTGATGTTATGCTATTGTCATGCGAGTGAGATTTCCAAGGGCCAATCTCGCAGTCTGGTACCTTGCGACAGAGGGTTATCAAGGAAGCTTTCTCGTCTGAGCACTATAAATTAAACAAGCACATGCACCGTATTGGATTGGTCGGATGCACCATAATTCTTTATGAGTGTCCTGCAACTGGAGGAATCCTTGTCGAACATGGCTACGATCAGAGCACAGCACGGTGCATGTGAGTTATTTTGTAGATATTACCTACTACTTCATAAGCCAATTCGGTTTGTTCGTTGGCTATGATCTAAGGAGCTTTTCAAAAAATCATTATAATTGTAGGCTGTGCTACAAGAATATGGAACACCTTGACTTATGAGTTACAATGTAGTGTTCAAAGCAACAAAATTTAACTTTATTTGAAAATGCGATTCAAAGCCTCAGTCAAAGAAATTGTTCTTGAGAAATATGAAAACCTACAAACCGGCAAGACGTTTTCGAAAGGAAAAGCCACAAAGCTGTGAACATGTGGAACAATACTGTGGTGCACTACTTAGCTTTCGTTTGGACTCATTGTGTAATTATGTTATGTGGTAATTGGAATTTGTACAAATATCTTTAAATGTTGTGCTTTCATATGCGATATTTATTAAGAAAATATAAATAAGCTTGAAAAAATTGAATAAACAGGGAAATTCAGGAGGGTTACATGGAGAATTCATTCTTCATAGTGAGTAAGAGGATTATGCAAGAAGCTTTAAGTCTCACGGAGAACGACGAAAAAACTGCAAATCACCAGTCAGCTTATGTTACAACAAATCGCGTCTCTGTGTGTAAATGATACGTTATCAATAAACGATGAACCTCGTGATGGGCAGGTAAGCTCAACGATGTACATCAGCACATCACACAAGAACTTACGTAATGGACACTATTACATAAATGGAGCCCGAGAGCATTATATACTAATGTATTAAAAAAATTGTCTTTTTTGGATTTTTTGAAATTTTATTTGGCGTCAACGTCAAATTCTAAATTACTTAATATCCACAAAAATTCTGTACGTAATACCTGCAAGTGAATTCGCAAAATTAATTACCTATCAATAGAATTACTTGTTGCATTTTTTGTAAGTGTAACGTAAGTGTAGGGGTGTACCTATTTACGTTATAGTGTCAACACAAATTAAATTAATGGAGACTGTACTGATAACAATAATTTTTGAATAGTATAGCACAATTATGTATCTTAATTTACTCTGTGAATTACTTTTTCATAAAAGTGAAATAGGTACGTAAATATAAATTTAATGGAGCATTTAAAGAGTTGAGTAAACATTAATTGTTATTTAGTGGTTTAACAATAACAGCCTCGCCTTTTATTGTTTTACTTCTGAATTTATTGAAAACCTGTTAACACGTACTTTGTTAAGTTGAATTGAGTGACACAGCTCAAAATGGGGTGAATATTACAACGAATAAAGGTTTTGGGTTTTATTAAATAATTTTCCTGGTCGTTACAATTTAGGAACTCATTCTTTTTAAAAAAAAATGAATAAATTGGCAGTGAAACAAGTACATTGCTGTGCCAAATAAATTATATAAATACACAATATTCAAGATAGACATTAAATATATTAAGTAATCATTTTTTCCCCCAAATAATTATAGCAAATTATTTTTTTAAATGGAAAAGTACAAAAAAGAATATAACATTTTGTTTGATTCATCTCGAGACATTATTTTTCAAACGCAAGAAAAGCTCAATTCTATAAAAAGTGCACAGCTATGATTTTTTAAAATCAATTTTCTACGATATCAAATAATTTTTCCGTATGGTAAACCAATAAAAATTCATGTAATTAGGTCTAGGAGACCGTTGGCCAGACAAATAAGGCATCTATGATGCAACACAGCAAATGCCAAAACCACAATAACATTACTGTGTACCCGTTTCAACAGCAGTCATCATCAACGAACAGGGTTATTTTGTGTTTGCTACGCTGTGTACTTCGGAAAGTTTTTCTGTAATCTAAACAAAGTATTCACTGCTATCGTCTATGAGTATTGACTGACAATAAGTGTTGCTTCCACCTGTGCATTACTTTGTCATCCTCCATTAGTATCTTTCCTTCTTTGTCCATAACCTCTCTCGTTCCACTTTTACTTCCTTTTTTCCTCATATTCTTCAGAACTCTGTAGAATTGCTTTTGATTTGACCTACTGTCATTTTCCATTTTAGTCCCGAATTCTTCCCATTCCTTGGCTCTAGCTATTTTCATCTTTTCCTTCGCCGTTTTCCTCCCTGCTTTGTCTTTTGCGTCTTAATAGCATTCTTTATTTCTTCGCACCACCAGCTTCCTCTCTTCTTAGTTGCTCCTGTTGTTGTTATCCCACATATCCTTGTTCCAACTTTGTAGATAATTTCTTTGAGTTTGTCCCACATCTCCTCAATATTCATTTTCTGTATCGTTTGTCCTGCTTCCTGTATTTCCTTCGTGATCTGTTTTGCGTACTCCTCTCTTACTTGTAGGTCTTGCAGTTTTTGTATTTTTATATCCTTCACTTCCTTCTTATTTACTTCCCCTTTAATCTTCTCATCGCCTTTTACTTTTTTATTTTTCATTTTTGCAATTAATAGGTAGGGATCTGTCGATAATTCAGCTCCTCTGTGAACTCTCACGTTATTTATCATTGTTGTCTTTATTTTCTCTGTTATTACGTAATCTATAATTGACCTTTCATTTCTTGCTGGTTCCTCTCTAGTGTATTTGTGTCTATCTTTATGCGGATTGGAGTTTTGTATCATCAGTCCATTCTGTATGCAGAAATCTATTAGTCTCTCTCCATTCGCGTTACTTGTGTTGTCTTCATATCTTCCCATTACTCCCTGTCTCCCTACTATCTCGTTTCCAATTCTTCCATTAAGATCTCCCATGATTATGGTGGGGTTGTCCGCTTCACCACATACCATTTGAAATTCATTCTAGAATTGTTCCTTTTCCTGCTTCGCATCATTCCCGTCCGGTCCATATACTCTTATGATATCCATTTTGACCTGATCACATCGTGCAAATGTTGCTTTCATTGTCCTTTTACTCACAGCTTTTCATTCCACTAGCTTCTTCATGTACTTTGGGCTTATCACGCAGTCTACGCCAGCCGCGGCTATTTCACCCACATCTACTCCGCTGTATAGCAAACCATAATCTTCTATTAACATTTCCCCCACTCCTTTTCTTTTCGTCTCTGTCACTGCTAATATTTCAATTTTATACTTCTTACATTCTTGGATTAGTTGCTTCTCCTTCCCACCTAAACTCCTAATGTTCCATGTTCCTATCCTATTCCAATTATTTTCGTTAGCCTTTATATCCATTGCGTGTGTTGTTACCTTTTTTCCTGTCCTGTACATTTTATCTTTAATCGTTTTTTGGTAGTGTTTTATCATGTATGTTTTGATCCACCTTGTACTTCTCCAATTTACCAAAGTCTCTGCTCCAGGTCCATAGCTCATCTTCGCACATCATCTTCTGATATCCCACTTTCACTGTTTTCATTTTTGCTGCTTCTATCTTGGTTTCTTTCCTTATTAAAGTTTGGATCTTTACTACTACTCTACTCCTAGTTCTCTCTCCATGAATTTTTCTATTTCTCAATTTTGCATTATTGAGTTGGTTGCTGTCAATTTTATTCCTTGTATGACTATATTCTTTCTTCAAAAACAAATCACTTCAAAAGTTCTACAAGTGAAAATTGCAAAACGACTTACTGTTGAATAAGGAACAGAATTTAATTCATTGAAGTTAAAATTTCCACAATTCAGAAATTGGGGGCAAATGGTTCAGTTTCGTCAGGAGAACTCAAATGCTGCCCAACGAGGAAGATTCTGCCACTGTGAGATATTTACTGTGATATTTACAGATTTTTTTGGAATGGGAAGACGTGAACAGGTTACAGTGTAGAAACCTAATTAAACCACTGCTAGCTCATTAATCAATTAATGATTATTGATTACAATTTAAGCAATACTAGCTTTCCCAGGCATCCCTAAGGATATGTTTTGGTAAAGACGCCTTTAGTATAAAGAACGTCTTTATTTTAGGAGTCCCAAAACGCCTTTATTGATGTAGTAAAATTATTTTGCCACGAAGAGGGATTAAACACTTCTCGACTATAATTTGTAACGTTGCGATGTGCCTTACTAATTACCTAAACTTTATTACACGACACTAATTAGCAATTACTTTTGAATGACTATTTTATAGAAAACAACGTAACAAAACCAGAAAGGAAACTTTTAGAAGCAATTTTTATCGAAAAATGAAATGTAAATGGGTATTTACGTATAAAGACCATCTCTGTATGTGTTCGCGAAAAACTTTCCTTTGATATTCAAAGTTTTCTTTTAGATCAAAATAATGAATGAAAACGAAATTTGAATGCGAAATTTGATGAAAAACTATAATGTGACTTGAACGGAATCCCTATACGCATGTGTCCTTTTCAGCGAACCAACCAAATATTGCTAGTTACTCTTTCAATTTTAGCCGGTAAAGGTCGAAAATTTAATTGGCAAGCTCGAAGATACGTCTGTATATCGATCTGTCGGCGTCTCGACGTGCACGATGCGAAGCGGCCATTTGCTTTGTTTACGATTACCGTGCGGTGCGTGGAATACTGAAAAAAAGCATGTATTTATTTTTTTTGACAGAAATGTGTTATGACATGTGACAGTTTGCTGGGAGTGAAATGACATGCGCTTTATGATAATGATTTAGGTATGTTAATTCCTTTTTCTTAGTGTACCGAGTTTGTTATTTCATTACATTTAATAAAAGCTAGGTGTAATAATTATCGCGAGGTAGGTAGGTAATGAGAGTGGAATACGAACAAAGGTACGCTCATTTCGCGGGTCGCTTTTCGAAATCTTTTTAATACATTCCATTCAAAGACGTTAATGAGACCTTGTTTTCGTACCTACACGTTTTTGAAAACAGTGTTTTTTTCATTAGTCGTTTCCCTTTCTAACATAGCAAGTTAAGGGTTTGTTATTGTTAAATTAAGCGACGTCTTTATGCCCTTAAGTTAGACTATCAAAATAGTCATTGTCCGCGTTTCTACCTTGAGGCTACTTTGCGAAACGGAAAGCTGGACTGAATAAATAAACTTTCGTAGAAATGAGAGTTCGCTACCATTGCAATCAAAAAATTGTTTTGAGTTTTACCAGTTCTAATGTAAACATATTTTATAGGTTACGTAAAATCTGTAAAGTACGCGAACTTTCGCCTCAAACAGTTTCTTGTTTTTGTTTAGACTAAATGTTTCTTTTGACTACAATTTGTATACATAAAATGAAGTGATATCTAACTTTGTCACGTTCCGTTATTGGTAAAGTTTTGGTTACTCTACCACTTAACTGGATGGGAATAATTCATTCTATGAAACGATGAAATTTAAATGATAAAGGAAAACGTTCACAAGGCATTAAGGTAATTTTTAAAAGACACTAATGGTTGTAAAAGCCACGGTAACGCATTACAAAGTGCATTTTTGACAACCTATGATAAGTTCATCCGGCATGAAGCGCCAACAACCCAATGAATAACTTTTTTTTACATTTCTCTCAATGCTCATCTCAGAGTTGTTGTGGTTTTTTCGGTAAATTCAATTCTATTGGACAGATTTTCCTTTCATTACTTTCAAAATTTGCTTTTCCACATGTAATATAAACTTACGTGTCCTTAAATACAAGACACTATCTCACTTTGTTTGTTGGGCAACACAAATAGAGCTGAAACGGCAGATCCATTTACATAATCATCACAACACCACATTTTTAGTATCAAACTTTGGGTTTCAAAACTAGCTGAGAGGACAGATAATTTGTGTTGATGATAAGGGTATTCCAAGAGGGAACGTTGTGGAACATAATCGGGGGTCAAGAGTGTGGTAACAGTAAATGGAGAAAATCAGATGGTTATACGAAATCATGCATTTATCATACGTAACGCTATCTTTCGTCTATGGATAGCATTGTCCCATATCCAACACTTGGGTTTATTTACGAACATGCATAACACTCCTTCTTAATTTAGAATGACTTAAATAACAAAATGTGCAACTTAAAAATATGAAATTAAACCATATTGTTTTACGCAGTTCTCATGTCGTTTAATAATTAACACCATAGCCACAGAAGAAATACCTTCGGATACAGATGCAACACTACTCGTCTCGGCAGATACTAATGTTACAATGCGAAAATATTTCCTTTTAAGATGGCCGTCGAACTAAAATAAACTAAAAGAAGGTTGCAAACATCACAGAAACCTCCGTATGTGGCGTAAAAATGACTAAATATAAGATATATATATAAAACTAGTATATTTTACTTTTATATATTGGATATTTTAATATACAGTACCACTCAAATACATTCTTTTAAGATGGCAGTCTAGCGCTTCAAACGTCATCATGAAACGTGCTCATGGCATATTTCTTTTGTTTGTTTTATTTTATTTTTTTTATTGTTTTATTGCTTGTTGTGCCTGGTATTCAATACAGTTGTACTTAACTTTCATATAATAATAATAATAATAATATTGTCTTTATTGTTTGCTTCAGAAGCGTGAACATACATAGAATTAATTATGAACAAGACAAGTGAAACAAAGAATCTCAAAGCGCAGTTCAAAAAAAAAGATCTTTTGCTCTTCCACTGAACCTTGGAGAAAAAAAATAAAGCATTCACGTAATTATTGTGCGACGTAACGCAAAGTAACGCAATAGAACTGACACAAAGGAAGTACATAAAACGGTTTGAAAAAAGATTGTAGACAATCATTAGATTAATTAATACATTGTTGGGACAGTAACATTCGGTAGTACAATTTGTATTTAAATATAGTGATCGTGTGATATGATTTTATGAATTCTGACAAGCTGTTGTATACAGGGTGATTCATTAAGAATGTCCAATCTCTGAATTGTAGATTCCAGACCTCAAAATATGATGATTCTGCCCAACACGTCTTATACAAATATTGCTAGTTTCCGAGATACCGGGTGTTTAAAGTTTAAATATAAATTTTGATTTTCGCAATAACTTTCTATTTTTTTACAATTTCTTTTTGAAAATTGGCAGTTTTACCTTTTTTTGCATGAGGATTGCCAATTAATTAAGTAAAAAACAAAAATAAAAGACTTCAAAGTAAATGTTCAAAATGTCCACCATTTACTTCAATACACTTTATGATCCGTTTTTTCTTCATATCAAATAACCCTTGTCTATTATTTTTAATCACATTAATTAATTGTTATTGCGAAAATCAAATTCATATTTAAACTTTAAACACCCGGTATCTCGGAAACTAGCAATGTTTGTATAAGGCATGTTGGGCAGAATCATCATATTTTGAGGTCTGGAATCTACAATTCAGAGATTGGACATTCTTAATGAATCACCCTGTATAGTCGGAAGTTTCTAATTGAGCATTTTTTCCCAATTGTGACTGGATAAAATTCTGTACAATTAATTACACAATAACGACCACTGTTCACCATAATTTAATGACACATTTCCTTCAAATAGCATGAACACAGCAGTGCCGTAGCGATGTAATTACGGGCCTGTGTTCACCAACCTACTAGCGGGCCCTATTCTCAGGTGGAAGGGGGGGGTGGGGGCTAACGGTTTCATAATAATACAAATCACAAAATAAGGAATATGATATATACAGTGTGTTTCATAAATATACCGAATAAATTTACATGTTAGATTTAGATAATTATGTATTGTATGGTTCAAATTTTTTTTCTAGAAAACGAAGCAAGATACACAAAATACTCAAGAAGAAAAAAAGTTGTATTTTAGATGCTTTATCTAAAAAGTTACAAAATTGCAAAAAACATTGGAGTTATTATTTTTTTGCAAAACAAACAAACAAACCTGGAATTACTCTTATCAACTGTAATAAATCCAAAGATGCCTCATAAAGTTACGATCAACTTTTAAACATTTCATTAAAATCGGCAGAAACGTTTTTTTGGATATTACTAAAAAACAATTTTTGTTTACAAACTTTCACAACCTGTATTACGAAGACGAACCGTTTCCGGACATATGTTTATAAAGCAAAAAATGTTTGTTTTGATGTCCCCTACCACTCCTTAAAGTTTGTCGGTATATTTATAAAGCACACTGTATATACCTAAAAAAACCACAATTAATACAAAATGTGAGCACTTTGTGTTTTATAGCTAATCTTACTGTACATCTAAAACGATTTCTTATGGTTATGACTTTGTCACTTGCAAATGTATGGATAAGTCATCTAAAGAACGAAGCATTCTCTACCTTACACAGCGGGCGCAAATTCAAAATATAATGAAATATAATTTTTGTGTGTGCCAACAAAACACAATTTGCGGAAAGCGCTGCTTTTTTGTTTTAATTTGAAGAAAAGTGGATCGATTGCTGTGGGAAGCATATGTGGAACATGCTCCATCAATAAAAACACGTGAGTACTGGTTCCACCGTATTAAAAGTGACGACAAAGCGACAAAGAATGCGAAAGGAGACCAGTATAGTTTGAAGACGCTAAGTTGGAGACGTTACTGGACCAAGATTCATGCCAAACTCAAGAGGAGCTCTCTGAAACCTTGGAAGTGACTCAACAAGCGATTTTAAACCGCCTCAATGTCATGGGTGTGGTGCAAAAACAAGGAAATTGGGTTCACTATGACCTCAATCCAAAGAATGTCGAACGCCGTTTTATAACATGCGAATAACTGCTCCAAAAGCCAAAATCGGAAGGTTTTTTTGCATCGAATCTTGACGGAGGACAAAAAGTGGATCCATTACGACAGCCAAAGCCCAGAAAACCGTGGGGTAAGGCAGACTTCAACAGCAAAATCCAATATTCATGGTAAGAAATTAATGCTGTGCATCTGGTGGGAAATTTATTTGTACTTTTGATATATTTTACGTGACACCAATTAGCAAGATGCAAACGTAGGTCCTTTGCGGGCCCTTATGCGGGCCCGGGCCTGTGTTCCGCAGAACACTGGTAGCTACGGCGTGGAGTATGATCATTTCGAAGATCCCTTTACTAGGTGGTGCATATTCTCGCATTATAATTCTAATAAAATTGTATTGCTTCAACAAACGTGGAAGAAGTGTATGGTGTAGCAAACTTTAATTGTGCATTAGATGTCAATATTGTTTCACTGTTCAAAGAAGAAAACACAGATATAAATTTTATGATATTTAATTTTTGATAGAATATCACTTTATCATGAAATTAAACCACCCACCACGTATTGTTATTAAATTATCTAGTCTACAGGAAATAACGGATATCTATTTTCTTATCTACATTTTTCTAGCTAAATGATGATGATTCAGTACTAAATAAATAATTTATTTATCACAAGTTACATGGCAATCAAAAAGGCGAGTTAAGTACCTACATGACTAAAATACTGCTGCGGTTGCAGAACTTCTCTTGTTTGGTGATCTAACACCAAAGCACATGCATGGGTTAAAATTACAAGTATTTCTATTCTTAGGATCTAGTATCATAGTATTAAAGTCTTTTAGAACAGTAAAGTTGAAGCCTAATTCGACCTCTGCTCCTAACCACGATATAGCCTCACACGAACACTGCAAGGTGTTGTCGGTGAAATTGACAAGCGAGGCAACGTTTTTATAAGCCTCAATGTCTGGACGAATTCCTTTATCTTCAACGTGTTCGAAAAGATTGTTGTTAAAGTCGTAGACGAAGTATAGTGTACCAAAATTTCTTTGCGAATCGTGTAATAAACCGGGGCTGATCTTTTTAAATGCCCCAGATTCCACGTCTCGGAAGTGATTATTATTGATGTAGGTGTTTTGGGACAAAACAGCGATTGCGCTCGATTGTAAATTGTCGATTGTGTTATTCGAAAATTCAAAGTCGTAAATGGTACCATTTATGCTGTACGGTGTTAGATCTTGAATTTTGTTGTTTTTTATGGATAAGCCGTCGCCAACGATTTGTAAAGCCAAAGGCTCCAAAACTCCTAGATTGGAATCAGTTATAGAGGCTTTACCACCTTCCACAAATTGCATTTTCAAAGCTGCGTAGTTAACTCTGGCAACGGTCACGTTCTTCCATTGGAAATTTTTCATATCGGTTAAACTTTTAAAAGCTTCCGGTTCGATAGTGCCGATGGTCACATTTCTGAATTCAATCTCATTCAAATCAGTAACGGGTACAAAACATCCAGGTTTGTAAAACGTCTTTTTGATTTGTATAAAAGTCTCCCTGGGCAACGTTTCTATGCGCGATATGTTTTCGAAAATCATTTTTGGTGGGTTGTGTCCAATGTTCGGTGTCATAATTTCCAAATACCCAATATTTCTAAATTTCGCCCACTGAATTGGTCTGTTGTCACCGCTACACGTCAACTGCAACTGCAGCTTTTCACAATTTTGAAATGTAAGTGATTGAATTGTACCTGGAGCAGCAAATGCCCACAGATAAAATTGAACATCCTACAAACGAAAAGAAAAATTTACATTTTTGCAAAGGTCAACAGCTTTGAAGTTGAAAAAACTCACCTGTCCCGTTAAATTGTTGCACTGAAAAGTTACATCGTGCCTGCCTGCTGCTTCTGGAGATACTACACAGCTGAATCCTTTAAAATCACATTTTTCAAATACAACTCGAACAACCGCCGAACTCGACTGTATGGAAAAATAAATAAATAATACACGAATCAAATACATTATCGCTAAATGTTGTTGATCGAAACTCGTTCACTGCCTAACGTTTTCTGATGATTAAAACGGTTAACTTCCCGCTTATATCTGCGACCGTTGATTCATAAATTAAACAAATAAAATAAAAGTACGTGGAAGAAGAGATGAAACAGGCTTATCTCAAGTACGACTGAGATAGGCGCGGGATTACCAGTTATAAGGGACTTTTTCTTTTTAGTTTATATCGTTAAGAACTTGAAATGCGTACACGCCAATTTCATAAATTATTAGTAATGAGAGAGGATGAAACGGGGAAAAATTCTAAAATTCAAAATTGTGATTTTTATAACAGAATTTGAAGAAAAACGTATTCTGTGAATTAGATAACAAATATAGCCGATAATCCAATTATCTGGATTAAGCTGTATTAACAAATAAGCTACGATGGTACCTATCTTGTTTTAATAGAATTTTTCTCTTCCTGTTTTTTTCCACCATTTTCTTACTTACATTTTACAAATCACTTGCAAACGAAAATGGGTCACGTTTTCGGTGCTTAAACGTCCAGACGGGGAGCATTGGCCACACTTCCTGTAGCCTTGAACCTGACTAGCAGTTCTGTGTAACACCGACATTTGGTTCTCCTTCACAGTACCTCAGATTAAACTCAGCTGCAACTTGTGTATGAGACAGTCATTCTCTTCCGTAAGTAAAGATAACAATATTAGTGAAATCTTTATGGCATTCCTGACTTCGAGAGATACAATGACCGTGTATCTCTCAGGTTCTTCATGTCCACGATTTTGTTACCTCGACGATCCGACGATTGCACTGAAATAAGTTTTAAATCAACGGTCTACAAATCTGGAACCTTCTACCGAACTGTGAAAGATAGTGGAAATGTGTGTACTATTGGAGAAAATCTGTACGTAGATATTTCTGTCTGTTGAGACCCTTTGCCTTCTGTTATTCTGCTCGAGTTTATCATTTTCGCTTTGGAATTCTTATTACGAAGGTGCTGCAGTCGTTTTCTGAATTTCGTCTTTCGTTGCCATCATGATGTAGAAAGTCTCTTCCTTTATAGTATCTGCAAGTAGGATTTATGAAACGAAAACTTTATAAGGTTTGAAAAAAGGTTATCATATCTTTTTATATTTAGGTCTTCATTATACCCAGTTACAACCAAGTTTTTGGTAGATTCGATCATCAATCAACGTCCATGCCAAAATTCTTCCACTAGATCGGTCCCCATATCATTGCATGGCTTCATAAGGCTTAATAGATTTACAGTATTGCCACTTGTAGTCTCTTTTGATCGTTATTCACATGGACACGGTGCTTGTTTCCTGTTTTAACTTATCAAGAAAGTTTGAGCTTTTAATTGTAAGATAAGCTGTTATGGGACATGGTCAGCTAAGGAAATTGTGCGTCTGGTACTTACGTGAAAATCAATATGAAAACGATACTGAGATCGCCTCCAGTAGCAACCACTTCTTTCTGATGCGCTCAAGTAGAAAGAAACGTGAAAAAGGTACTCCCTTAATCAATTTTATGTGGAGGACATTCTTCCCATTTCCACATTATAAACATGAGTCATAAATACAAGAATAAGGATTACAGATGATTAGACGAACGAGGCCCTGTACCACTAAATGTAAATTGAAGGTTAATGGTGCTACGAGATTCAAATTTAATCCCATTTCGTAGGTCATAAACAAAAATCCTCTTTACATTATTAATTACCATGGCAAATAGTACAATACCCTCAGTAATTTATTATAAATAAAGGTAAATATAATTACCTAGTTTAAATTAGGGAAGTACAAAGATGACTAATCGAAATTACTATTTAATTATATACTATTTGTATCTGTATTTGGTTCGTGCATCATACATTCGATTTTGCGTCAATAATTAGCCGTCAGAAAAATCTGTTTCCGTTGGATTTCGCATAATTTGACTGAAGTTCAAAAACAGGCTCGTGTTAATTGATGTTTAAAAAATTCGACCGAGGAACTGCAAAATCGGTCTACACTATCGTTACAGGTGACGAAACTTGGATATGCTCGTATGAACCGGAAGCTAAGCATTAATCTACTGTTTTGGTGAAGATGAACCGAATCCCACAAAAGTTGGTCGTTCATGAAGAACTTGAAAGAAAATGATCGCTTGTTTGTCGATGAAATTAGGAAAAACAATCAAAACCCTCGCATCATGCTCCGTCATGAAATTGATTATTTGAAGGAGAAAATCATCTCATTGTATAGCCTAACGACATTAATTGTTCTTGAATGCTAACAAAAAAATGCGTGGACAACATCTCAAGATCCTGCAAAACGATGTTTTAGGTAGCAACTGAAAAAAATGCTACGAGAATTGCTTTGAACACATGCACAAGTGAATAAAATTTAAAACAAAATATCTTGAAGAACACTAAGTTTGTTCCAAAAAAAATTTATTCTGTCATAGTTTTTGTAACTACTTAAAAGGTAGCCCTCGTAATACATTATTTGGGAATTTGAATACTCTCTTATCTGGAATAACATTTAATCCTTACTCTTCCCTACTCTTACAACTGTCATTGCTGGATTAAAAACTATTGGTCTTCCTAAAGGAAGTTGATGTGCTGTTGCACACAACGAACAATATGGACCATAATCCATCGAAATCTTTCGTACAAACGGACAGAATATCCACTCAGCGGAATGAGTGGCCTTATTCTTTCGTCTTCCGTTCCTCAAAAAAGTTACAAAATGGAACTGGTAGAAAATGTATACCTTTTTGCCATAATAATATACAGGTTGTGTCGGGCTTCTATAGCACCAAGACCAAAAAAGTTAAAAGTTTCATTCAAACATAGTTGTTAATTATTTTTAAGGACGCATTTCAGGAAAATATTTTCCTACGATTTCATTATGATGTTTCATCTTATACAGGATGTTAAAATTTAACTTACAATTTTTAGAAAATTCAAAACACTGTAAATCAATCAGTAGACTTTGGAACAAAATATTATTTATGGTTTTTGATCAGTCAGTCAATTCACTCAAATTGCATAGTTTTTGGCAGCATGAAAATCTATTTAGAATTTTTAATAATTTAACAATGAATTTTGAAAAAACTGAACTTAATTGCTGGTGTTAGGATGCTAGGGGAAATTCTGATGAAGTGTTTCAGACGATTGCTGAACAGGTTTATTGAGACTGGTAGTGTATCGAAAGCTGTCATTGAATATGTTTGAAAAGAATAATTGGGGAACATGTAGTAGGTCCATATTTTTTCGGCAATCGTCTGAGCGGGTAATTATATCTAGAACTTTTGACATGAGTTGCCTCAATTATTAGAAAATATTCCTTTGCAAACTAGACACCGTATGTGGCTACAACAAGGCGGAGCTCCTGCTAGATTTTGTTCTGTAGGGATGTAACGTGGAAAATAATCCTAATTTAAAAATCAGCGTTCCACAGTACACTTACCTTTGTGTCCTGTTGGAAGGGCACGTACCTCGACTAGCTCTGGCTGAGGTCGTGTGTAATTATTTATTAAACTGATTGATGTTAGGATGGGCGCCAAGTCTATCGCTCTGGTTGATAACTGAAATTGCCTAGGTAGACCTCCTAGGACACTCGATAAAGCTTTTAAGGACCATTGAGGTTATTGATGCAAAAGTAAATGACACTGTGACTGATTCTATTATATACATCAGAGCTTATTATAACAATTGGCATGAAGAAAGGATAAAAAAATAATGTGATATTTATAAATGTAATAAAAAATAATTAAAGCGGCATTGCAAATTGATAATGATATTATAGTAATTTAATTGGTATGGACTAAAATGACTCAAATTGACACAACTTTAACTAATTTAAATTCGTTTAGTGAGTGAGTTGAATTATTTGTGAGTTAGTATTAATTAGTACAAATTATACCGATGTTTTTTTTTATATACTAGCATTATAATAGTTTTAATTATACCCATGTACCTATTAGATAAGTTAGACCTTGTGGAATTATAAATTAATAATCATAAACAAATTATCTATTATCCAAAATGCAACGCCTGACAGTTTATTTATTGTGATTCTTCAGTTTGCTTTTAAATTAAAAAAAATGCTATTTTATGTATGGATTTTGAGTATGATGATAATTTGATAATGGTAATGGTAATGGACGGACAATCTAATTGATATTGCAAATGAATTTATTGACGCGAGGAAAATTTAACAATTTAAACAATAGGCACTAATTTCTTCACTATCATACGATAAGATATGTAATTATAACGCCTGACCTTTATAGTTGATTTCTACAATTACGACAGGTTCGGCATCTTGAACATGGTGGTACCAAATGGCGCTTTGATTTTGACGTATTGGAGCTTAAGTTCCTTTAATTTATAACGACAATATTGGAACTAGTACCTTATGGGCTGGTTACCTATGTTGTAATGTACTTTGCTAGGTAATGAACGGTCTCCCCAAAATTTCTCTATGTAAATAATACAACGGCTTTAGATTACAGGTAATTAAAGTGATATTTGAGTACTCACCGATGCTTTCTGCTACCGAGAAACTTTTAATATTTTAATACAACAAAAATTGAATGTCTCCGCTCGCCTAACGAACGTAAAATACCTACCAAATATTTTTGGAAAAACTCTTTATCTTCTGATAGTTTGCAAGGTGTATTTTCGTTAATATTATAATGCAAATTTAGTTGCCTATAGTGCTGTCAATTTTACTAGCACCAAATAAATTTAAATAAAAATGTTTTAGGGATTTGTCAAAGATATTGTCTATACTTCGCCAGTATTAATTCTTGTATGTCTATGTGACTTTAAGGAGAGTAGAAAGAGTGTTTGAAGATCGCATTAATTTATGCTTAGGACAGAATGGAACAAATTTTGAACATTTGTTGTAGCTTGTAAAACTTTTCTGAGTTATTGTTAATATTGTATAGTTGTGTAATTGTAATATCCATAAATAATATTTTGTTCAAAAGTCTACTGGATTGATTTTCAGTAAAACTTCGGTTCTCCTATGTATTTTATAAATTAATTCGGAAACCCTTATGAACAGACGTTTGAATTGGTTTAGAAATACACACAACCTTCCCCTTTCAATAAAATTATTACTTATTTATTCACATAAACGGCGTGAACATTAAAATGGTTTAGAATGGCGACATGCTTCGAGATACTTCAGATCTCATTTTCGAGGCAATGAAAAAATTTTTTTTCCCTTTGAGTACGAAATGAAGCTAGAAGTAAAATTAGATACGCTAAATTCACCAACCCATACTCTAGTCTAGTATAATGCGCACTAAATCGGACAAGGGCAATTGCCTGGCGATCCTTTTAACAGATCGGATTACAATGGAAAGGTTTTGGAATTCATTGACAAACCTGTTTTTACTAAATTGAATATTAATCCCACCTTTAAGTTTGTTGCAATTGTACTCCCATAGTCACTACTGACGATGAACCCGGTTTGCCCTTTGTTATACGACCTCCCCATAATTCACAAACAAGATGTTTCCATTAGACTGGTGCTCGGCTTTACTGACACCCCCGGTATCTAGGATTACGATTTGGCTTAATTCAAATAAGAAAATATTAACTGAAGGCGAGAAGAGAAATTCAGATTCTTGGCTTAAGAGGAAAGGTTCATAACTGGATCGAATCATACTTAAAACATCGTTCACAAATGGTACATATTGATGACATTCAATCTGAGGCGATATGTGTTAAACAAGGAGTGCCACAAGGGTCAGTGTTAGGTCCTTTACTTTTTATCATGTTTGTTAATGATTTGTCATCGAAAGTGGATAAAAACAATTTAGTCATGTTCGCAGATGACACAAGCTATATATGTTGTAAAAATACAATTGAAGACGCTCTAAAAACGACTCAACAGATCCTCAACGACCTTACAAATTGGTTCTATAAAAACAAATTGTATTTAAACACCTCTAAAACATTTAAGCTAAGGCAACGTCAATATCTAGAAAATTATTTACTAACGATCAACTCGAAATCGATCATTCAAGCAGACACAATAAAATTTCTGGGCCTTCAAATTGATGAACAGCTAAAATGGGAAGGTCACACTGTTCAACTATGCAATAAATTATCTGCTATATGCTACGTTATATCATAGAGAATGTATACTATTACATTCTCTATGGTTATATATAGACTCAAATCAATCACAAACATAAGTGTTTGCCTTGCCTACTATTATGCTAATTTTTATTCTCGTATAAATCTTAGCATAATGTTTTGGGGAGCAGGCAACCATGCCAAAAAAGTTTTTAGAATGCAAAAAAAAGCACTTCGCAATATGGCCGGTGTCACACCAAGAACTTCATGCAGAACTCTCTTTAAAAATTTTGAACTTTTAACAGTACCATGTGTATACATAAAACAATTATTAATATTCGTGCATAACAACAAAAGTTTATTTCTATGCAATAGTGATTTCCATGTCTACAATACTAGAAACAAAAATGATTACGCAATACCTACCCATCACATCAGTGTATATGAAAACAATCCCAAATACGTTGGCATTAAGTTATACAACAGACTCCCTTATAATATAAAGACAACAAGCAATAAACAATTCGATAAAATAATTCACAGGTTTCTACTAAACAGTGTATTTTATAGTGTGTCCGAATTCTTAAGTGTCGCTATAAATTTAGAAATGTTTAATTAATGTCTATGGTAAATTTTGTTATAGCTACTTAGCTGTTATTGTCTTATTCTATGGTATTTATTTACTCGTCAATGCGTCATTTTTAGAGATTTAGACTTATATAATTATTTTATTGTAGGTGTATTTTGTGTCATTACTTACAATGACGTGTTCTATACCGTTCTTTGGTCTTCTGGAACAATAAATGTTTATTATTATTATTATTATTATTATAAAGCGCTGGAAAGAGTACTTCGAGGAAATACTAAACATAGAGCAACGGCCAAGAATGAAAGACCCCGCAAAGGAAGAAGAAATAACGCCACAGAGCAAGAGGATTTAAATATAGTGGAAAGAAGCAGAAAAAATGAAGTGAAAGCAGCAGGACATGATGGGATCACATCTGAAATGTTAAAATATTTGGGGGAAATTGGGCAAGGAACACTAACACTCTTGCGCAATAAAGTGTGGAAGGTGAAAGATTGGGAATAGGAATAATATTACCGGTATACAAGAACGGCGACAAGAAAGAATGCACAAACTACAGAGAGATCACACTCAAGCAGTGTAGTAAAAGTATATGAAAGTGTGTGCGAGAAACGACTAAAAGTAATGATAGAAACACAACTAGAGGAACCCCAAAGTGGTTTTAGAAAGGGCAGGAGCACACAAGACCGTATTTTTACAATAAAACAACTAATCGACAAAAAGAGAAACAGTAACATATACGTTGCATATATCGACATCGAGAAGGTATTCACCAGCCTAACTAGGAAAGACGTATGGAGAAGCTTAATAAAAATAGGAATAAAGGGAAGATTGAGAAACAGCATAATTAGCATCTACACCAAGACAAGAAACTACGTCAGAACAGCGAATTTGCAGTAAGAAGAATTCTGTACCAAGGAAGGATTAAGGCAAAGTGGAGTGTTAAGCCCAATCTTACTTAACGTGGCAATTGATGCTATCATTAAAGAAATCAAAACAAAATTAAGAAAACTCTACAGTTTGTAAGGAGTCTACATATCAGAATGTGCATTTGCTGAGGATCTAGTAATTTTTGCAAGTAGTGAACATTGAACTACAGCTCAGCATAGAAACGTGGAACAATGCATTGGAAAAGAAAAATTGTAGGATAAACAAAACAAGAGTAACGGTAATAGGAAACATGGAAAGTAAGATGTCCATAAAACTGAATGGCGCAAACCTGGACGTATACAAGTATCTAGGCGTCAAAATACATAGAAGCGGTGGGATGGAAGCGGAGTTAGCAGACAGACTCCAAAACACAACGAAACTGTACTACATGTTATGTAATTCGTTTTTGAAAAACAAAAAAGTATCTAGTAGAACATAAATAATAGTGTACAATACCATCTATAAACCGGTAATGACCTATGGGTCTAGGACAATTCGCCGTCGCCGTTTCGCCGTCGCCGTTTCGCCGTCGCCGTTTCGCCATCGCCGATTAACCGTCGGGACAGTTGACCGTCGGCCAAATTCGCCGTAGGGACGATTCGCCGTACAAATCGAAAATTGAAACTAACTTTTAATCTTGAGGGACTGTTATCAATTGAAAAAAAATATACTAAACCTACCTCTAACCTAAGCGCCTGAGTAGCAATATACGTTTAGGTTGGCATTTTCTTTAGTTTCAAATGCTGTTTAGTATCATATTCCAGTTTTTGTATCAATTGAAAAAAAATATACTAAACCTACCTCTAACCTAAGCGCCTGAGTAGCAATATACGTTTAGGTTGGCATTTTTTTAGTTTCAAATGCTGTTTAGTATCATATTCCCGTTTTTGTATTAATTGAAAAAAAATATATTAAACCTACCTCTAACCTAAGCGCCTGAGTGGCAATATACGTTTAGGTTGGCATTTTTTTAGTTTCAAATGCAGTTTAGTATTATATTCACCTTTTTGTATCAATTGAAAAAAAATACTAAACATTAATTACAAAATAAAAGAACTCATTTTATTAGCTATAATAACAGAGTGAAAATACAAATAATAATGTATATTTAATTAATAATTAATTTCATAAATTCCTCTAAATCATTCCCCGACGGCGAATCGTCCCTACGGCGAATTTGACCGGCGACCAACTGTCCCGACGGCCAACCGGCGACCGCGAATAGTCCCAAACCCATCACCTATGCATGCGACAGCTCATCAAAAAGTAAAGTAGGTACATGCTATGGAAATGAAATACCTGGGAGCCGTTATAAGCATTGCAAAAAGAGACAAAATTGCTAATAAAATGGTGAGGCACACGCTTAATGTGGAACCAATAATAAAACACATTGAAAGGTAAAATGGTTTGGACATCTGACAAGAATGGGAGATGAAAGACAAGTGAAGGCGAGAGTTTGGCAAGCAAGACCACAAAAGATAAAAACGAGAGGAAGACCAAGGAAGACGTGGGACGATGCTGTGACGGAATGGTTAAAGAAAGAGGGTTTGACATCGAAGCAAACAATCGCAAAGGCAAAAAATACTAAGGAATGGATAAAATTTGTTTATAAATGAAATTTCAATTAAATGTATGATTTATAATAACTAGTTACTCCTTAACACCTACGTTACGAGTATACAAGGATACAGATTACAAAAAAAATGTATGTTGCTTGACATGTAAAACGCATCTCGGTACAAGTACATGCATGAAATGTTTTGAAGGTTCTTTTGGTCAGGAACTTAGAAGGGTTGTGGTTAACTGAATTCTGGATACGGAGTATACGGACTAAAGTGCAAATCCAAATGTTGAATGGATGAGAAAATGCCACCACTTTTCATGAAATGGAATTGAATTGCTCATAGTATAGATAATTATATTACATAGGCCAATAGAACGAAGGGAAATATAACTACCTACTTAAGATAACAGTAAACGAGAACATAAAAAAGCACCCAAAGGATTTATTGCACAAAAACGGAGAGTAAATATCACTTTCATGTAAATCTAAGCTTTAACGGCTATTTTTAGTACTATTACAGTTATTATAATTTATTATCTACATAAAATCAACGAAGTTGTATTTCCAGATTCTGCAAATATTTACCATAAACAAACCAGATTTTAATTAAAATAATAAGTTGGCGTAATTAGCGAAGAACCTGAAGGATTTTTGAAAAGGAAATATTGCAGTCTTAATAATCACAAACAGATAGCTTCAATTCAAGCCAAAACGAATCGACTTTGATAAGACTATTTGCTTTATGGGGATTTCGCTTGTCTTATCAAGTTTAGCATGTATCGCCTAGATAACTAAAAAAAAGTATATCGTCTGTAAATGGAAATTAAATCGGAATTTACTAGTTGTCCAAATCTGGAAATTCCAAGCTTATCTATGAGACTCATTTCTATCCGTCGAAAAGAGAAACATTTTTCGGAAATAACTTTAAATTTAAAAAATTCAGTAAATGATTAAATATGGAACTGTAGACATTTGCTGATGCGATCTTGCGGAAATGAACATCGTCATGGTAACTAATTCTCCCTTTTTCTATTTCATTGAGCACTCGAAGGTATTCGCATACTGTAAAAATATAAATAATCAGCGAAAATGTAATTTTAAAAGTTTTATTAATTTTAATCGAATTCAAATTTGTTAGCAAATGTTTCAGTATTTTACGGAGATTTATTTGAAAAGTTCTTTTTTTAATACAGCCTTCAAGTGCATGTTTGACGATAATTGAAAATACGAAATACGCTGATATGTGAGGCTTTAATTATTATATAACTTTATATACTCGAAAAGCAAGTATATTACCGAACGATTCGGAAGTTTTCAAATCTATAGATCAAAATGAAATCCAGGAATTTGTGGTTTGAAATTACGATTGTTATTAATTGATGTGACATTAATTTTTTACAAGAGCAAGCATTTTAATTAACTACAAACTCATTCTTTAATCAGCCTTAAACACTAATTGAATAAATAATAAACAGAGCTGTCCTTTTTGAGAATTCAAGAACAAGACCGGAGAATCAGAGCGACTAACGATTCACATTCAGTAACACAGAGTCTTTCACAGAATGACGAATGTACTGAATACAAATTGAATGTTAGTAGGTACACAGTAGTGACGTTTCGCGTCGTTGTGAGACATTATTATGAATATTATGATACCTATGTAGATATATGTATGTTCATTATAATTTGTTTTCGTCAGACTCTGTACAATTGAATTGACGCTATCGTGGCTGGGTTGAACTTTTTTATACACGTTTGACTCATCTTTAGAAAATCTACTTGTACTCGTCCAAACTTTTATCGAGAGAATTTCCATATAAAAGTACCGTTACTTTTTCCACCCTTTGGTGTGTTGTCTTCTACTTAAATAGAATGTAAAAAACTTCGAAATAAAAGCATCCAAAGTAACCTAATAAAATCACATATTTTGGTAAGAGCCATGTTCTGATACACAACAATTTATAAATACTTTTCCCACGAAACTCAAATGCGTGCGACACCAGAATGTACGTTTTGATAGACATCCTCAGTGGCCTGGTATTGAAATACAGGACGGCTTATCATCGCGATGAAACTTTGGGACCACTGCATTGGTATTATTAATATTATTATGTACTTCGATTGTTATCGATACTCAGGCCAAGCCTGGTTAACTAATCGCACGGATCGAAATCAAGTTACGATTAGTCCTACTAATACATATATCTATACAATATAAATTTGAAGTTGCTGTTAAAAAGTGAACATACTAAATACTATACACATATTATGTTCATTAAATTAAATGACGTTGATAAAACCAACGCTGATCACATTTTAGATAATGTATTTGTTTGAGAAGCCTCGGTGTATTTGATCCCAATTTGTAAAAGCCACGTCCCGTCGACCCTCTTTCCGCGAAGGCATTAACATGAACGCAGCGTCGCGCATCAATAACAAAAAGAGACCCTATATTCCTAGGCTTCTCCGTTGGCGTCACTTATTCGTGACTTAGTGACTTTTTATAGAAAAGAAAAAATGAACATAATATGTATGTTTTGAAAAAGTGTTATGGTTATTGTGTAAGCGTTTTTTGTTGTTTAGCTCGACGCATAGGTTGCACTCGAGTGGGTAATGTGTTGTTTGTGTTTTGTGTTAATTGCGAATTCTGATACTGTGAGTATATTGTGTGTTTACGTTTGAGTGCATGAGAACGAGTTAGAGGTGTTACATGAGTGATTGTTGAAGTGTTGTGTGTTGGTAATGGACTTTCTATAATGGTATGTTGTGTATGCAACAGAGTTTCAATTTGTGAAGGGGGGATTGAGTGTTGTGTTTCATTTTGTGTTTGAATGGTATTAGTTGAAAGTGTGTGATGTGGTTCTGAGTGATGTGCGGTATCTTCCGTTATGTTTAGAAATTTTCTAACTATGTGACAAGTGTTGATAATGACTGCCTTTTGTAATTGTATGTATATGTTCTTATCTAACCCTAAAATGTGCAAACTGTGATGTATTGTTTTTGGTATAACTCCGGTTGCACTAAGAACAATGGGTACTGTAAGAGCAGTTCCCATTCTCCATTGCGCTTTAAGTTCCTGAGCTATATCAGTGTATTTACGATGTTTCTCTGCGTGTGTATTGGCTAAATTGTTTGTGTTGGGAACGGCAATATCTATTATGTATATGATTTTTTGTGTTTTATCTATAAGTGTTATATCTGGCCTATTGTTATATACAGTTTTATCTGTGAGTAGTGTCCTATCCCAATATAGTTTGTGTGTGGTGTTTTCAAGTACAACTTGCGGTGAATATTTGTAATAGGGTGTGTTATCAGTAGAAAGGTTATGTTTTGTGGCGAGTTTTTGGTGTATTATCTTAGCTACCTGATCGTGTCTGTGTTTGTATTCTGTTTGTGCTAGACGTGTACATGCTGATATAATGTGTTGTATGGTTTCTGGTCTTTGCGAACATTGTCTACAAAGATCATGTGTAATTGTCCTATCTTTAATTATGTGTTTTCTGTAATTTCGTGTGTAAATGACCTGATCTTGTATGGCAAACATGAAACCCTCTGACTCTGGGAAAATATCACATTTGGTTAACCAAGCATGCGTTGCTATAATATCAACACAGTCTTCGTTAATCTCCTGTGGATATCGTCCGTGTAAAGTCTTTTGTGTCCAAGTTTGTATGTTATGTGTGATGTACGTATCTCTACTCATTGGTGGTGTGATGTTTCTATTACTCATATTTAAGGGTGTGTAAGATTTGTCTGCAAGTGTGACTGTTTTGTGTAGCGCTGAAATGTGTGATTTGTTATAAAAGTACTCTCGTAGTTTGTGTATTTGTGTTTGGTGTAATAGGGCTATGTCTGTTAAGCCTCTACCTCCTCGTGAACGAGGAAGGTATAGTCTTACTGTTGAGGCGTGTGGATGATGTATTCGGTATTTAGTGAGTAATGTACGTGTGTTTCGCTGTACCTGTTCTAAATCTGTATTGGTCCACTTTATTATTCCAAAGGAATAAGTAAGGGCCGGTGTAACGTATGTGTTAATAGCTTTGACAGTGTTTCTACCGTGTAGTTGTGTTTTAAGTATACTGCGTAATCTGTGTAAATATTGTGTGATTAGATTTCGTTTTATTTGTGTATGTTTTTATATGTGTGTGTTTTGCTGAAAACCAAGATACCTGTAAGTTTCATTCTCGTCCATGGATCTTATATGGTCACCATGTTCGAGCTCAAAATCCACAAATTCTCTCTTACCAGCAGTGATGTGTTGTGTTTTGCATTTGTCAATACCAAACTCCATGTGTATATCATGTGAAAATGTTTCAGTGATATGTAATAAATGGTTGAGTTTTGTGCTTGTAGAGGCGTATAATTTAAGATCATCCATATAAAATAGATGTGTAATGTTGTGATGTATTTCGTGATTGTGTTTTAAGTTATAACCAAAATTTGTGTTATTCAGCATGTGTGAAAGGGGATTAAGAGAAAGACAAAACCAAAGTGGGCTCAAGGAGTCACCCTGAAAAATGCCCCTCTTAATTTGTATTGTGTTTGTGATGAGTTGGGTATCATTTAGTGTAAGTGTTAGGGTGGTGTTCCAACATGACATTATGTGAGTGAGAAATTGTGTGATGTTGTTGCTAATTTTGTACAGCGATAGTATTTTTTGTAACCAAGAGTGAGGTACTGAATCAAATGCTTTTTTGTAGTCGATGTAAGCTGTGTGTATGTTTCTTTTATTGAGTCTAGATTGTTCAAGTATTACAGAGTCTATAATGAGCTGTTCTTTACAGCCTCTGGAATACTTGGTACAACCCTTTTGTTCCTCAAATAAAATGTTGTTGTTAGTGCAGTGTGTGTATATTTTATGTGTAATGCATGATGTTAGAATTTTATATATAGTGGGAAGGCATGTAATGGGTCTATATTTAGAGGCATCGTGTGTATTGTTATCTTTTGGAAGCATATAAGTGATTCCCTGTGTGAAGAATGATGGTGTAGTGTGTGGTGCATCTAATATTGTTGTGAAGTGTTGTGCGAGGTATATATGTGTACAGGTGAAATATTTCCACCAAAAATTATGAATTTTATCTATGCCTGGACTTTTCCAGTTGTGTAGGTGTTTGATGGAGTTGGTGATATCTTCTAAAGTGATTTGTGTATCATGCATTGGTATTATGTGCTGTGTACGTGTACTTTCCGAAATGATCCAGGATGCATGTATATTATGTTCAATGTTTTTGGACCACAAATCGGACCAGTAGTGCTCTAGAGATTCTAATGTGGGTAATGAGTATTTTTGTTGAGTGTTTTGTTGTGTTAGTGATCTATAAAATAGTTTTTCGTTGTATTTAAATTGTGTGTTATGACGTTTTCTATTTGCCGCTTCCCTATACCGTCTCAATCTGTTTGTGTATACTGAAAGTTTTTGTGTGAGTGTATCTTTGTGTTCATTGTAATTCGTGTTTGGTTCTCGTGAACTGTGTGTGTTTAGTTTTCTAATGATGTTGTGTACCTGGCGTGTTAGTTTGGAAGAGGTTGTGCCTTGTATGTATTGTGTAATTCGACCTAAGTCACGTCTAATTTCATCTACACGATTCATTAGACGCTTCTCCCAGGCCGGAAGTGTTGTTTTCTTTGTGATGTGGTGTTGTGTTGATATTATGACCTTGGAGCCGTTACACCTTGAAGCTGCAACAGCACCGCAGTACACAATTAGGTGTAATTGATGTAGTGATATGTTGTTTGTAATATAATTGGGTAAAATATCGGTGTTTAATATTTGAGTGATTTTGTGTAACTTGTTAGTGTCTTTTTGTTTCGGTATTCTATATCTTTGTGATGGATCTATGTTTGTGAATTCTGTAAGTGCAGTATCAAATTCTGTTTGAATTTTTAATTTAAGTGTTTCGTGTGAGTGTTGGGAGTTATTATCTACATCGTTATCTTGTGTATCTAATGTACTTTGCTGTGTCATAAGTGGATGATGATTGTTATTAGGTGTACCTAATGTGTTTTGTTGGGTGTTGATAGTGTTATTTATGTTGAAAAACCTTTCTACTTCGTGTTTAATTTGTTCTTGTGTTTCTACTGAAAGAAGCGTGTTTTTTATAATTACCCTGCGTTGGTCTGCTATGCGTTGTTGTGTTAAATGTGAAAGATGTGGGTATTGTGTTGTGAATGCTGTGTGAATCTTGTCCCTATACATAGTTTTGTCCGTTTCTATCTTCGTTACTTCCAGGTACGTACGCAAAATGAATCGATTCATCTCCTCGGTCCATTTCATACGCCGTCTGGTAGACTCCTTTGAACTGGTCCCATCCGTTAGTGGTTGAGAAGCAGGTACAAAGGTCTCTTCTTCATCTTGAGTCTGTTCTTCGGTTGTCGTACTTCTTCTTCTTCTTAATCTTCTATCGGCTGTACTTGTTTCGGGTTTCCCGATGGGTGGCCGCCTGATCACCTCCCCATCACCACCGGTCCGCATACTGCAACGTCCAGCGGTGGCTCTAGACGTGCCCTGACGATCCTCAGGTAGCGGCTGTTTTCCGAGGCTTATTTCCTTACGCTCCATTTTCATTAATAAAATGGGATGACTAAGATCACGTGAGGGCGTCACTCCCCAAATATTCACATAAGCGAATATTCTCCTACATGTTGTGTTAGTGTAAGTGTAATGTGTATAGTGCATGAAATGTGCTATATAAAAGCGTCATAAAGATTTACTTAAATTTTAAGATATTGGAAAATTCTTACCTTCAAATATTTCAATTAGTACCTAATTGTTTAGTGAAATTTCTACCTTAATACATTTAGTATGATACACCAACAAATTAACTTTTATCCAGTATGTAAACTGTTTCCATTTTCAAATACAGATGTAGGTATCAAGTACAGATTTATCCAATTAGTTAATGATTAAACGATAATTAAATATATCTAAAACATATAAATTCGAATGACATTGTGAGAATACCTGTGATGTCACGACCCGTTTCTTAACATTAAGCAATTTAGCTGTTCAAATGAAATTGAAACATATTTCTTCAGAAGACCATTTAGAAAACAGTTAAATTCATCCAAATTTTATAAAAACGATGCATTTTGTGTGAATATTGCATCTGTCAAAATCTTCTGTCAAATTTATTCATTTCCAAAAATTTTTGATTACACTTGTAATTTATATTTCCATACACTTCTGTAGCTTCTAAATGGTAAAATAGATAACTTTCACTAATTTTGAAACACTATTAACCAGGTAATTTTGGTTTAAAAACAGAGCACTTTTATATGCGTGTGTGTTGTTTAGTGTGTTGTCATTATTATTATTATTATTATTATTATTATTATTATGCTAGGGGTGGTACCAATTGGTTCCTGCACTGCATGCTTTTGGTCTATTTCTCCGCTGTTGTCTACCCAGTGCTCGAATCGGGGGGGGGGGGGGGGGGGATACCCTCACCTTTTTTAAATTACATAAGCGTACCCCTACTTTTTGGTGACGCGGGACTCCGGGGAACGCTGCTCGAATTGGGGGAGTATTGCATACCACCACTTTTTTAATTTACAAACATGTACCTATCTCGTATTTTTCCCCCTCGTGAAAAATTTTTATTGTGCACGTGTGCAGAATCGAACATGCAAATGGAATTTTTATTGTTCCGTTTAGTTACCTAAAGGCCGTAAACTGATTGCCAACACCAAATTATCTTTAGCCCTTCGCAACAAAAAACGCACCTGAATTCTGGATTCTGGATTACGATGGGAGGGTTGTCAGAAGTCCACGCGCACATAGGTCACCTATTCGGGCCCTTTGGGTTGCCTCCTTGATTAGAGTCGTTCGACCCCGCAACGTCACTCAAGACATCCCACACATGAGATAAACCTGAGGATGCTGGACGGGGAAGCGGCTCTAATCGTAGATTAGAGAAAGAACGCACCATCGCACACAGTATTGCCAAAATGCCAGATCGTATGAATGAATTGTAGTCATATCCAATATCAAGTATTGCTTATTAATTTTAATTGGCCAAAAACTTGCCAACCCTGGTTGAGGTGAATATACATACCTATATCAGGATTAATCAAAACTGGAAGGGGTATACGCAAGTCTGGAACAACACTGCCCCATACCCCCACTATTTATTTCCCAATTCGACCACTGTGTCTACGCTTCGAGAATATCTGTATCTTTAACAAAGTCCAGGATTTTAGAAGGCCGAATCTTCGTTACCTCCTCTTGTGTAGCCTTTTCATTTCCAATGCCAATTGCCTTTGTGATTGCGGCACATTGGCAAACAACGTGATAGGGCGTTTCTTCTTTCTCACCACAACCTCTGTATATCGGGCTATCGGTCAGTTCCATGTTATGCAGGTGTTTGTTCAGCCGACAATGGCCTGTGTCCATCTCTGTCGCAGGTTTTATCTTTAGTCCATTGAAAAGTTACATTTGGGGTGCGTTTGTCAGAGGACGCAATTTTATTTTTTAGATATCAAGGAGGTGTTAGTGTAAAGTTAAATCCAAGTTTGTGGGGTTGCAACTCTTGTCCCACGGCCGCCATCTTGGAAAAAGGGGTACAAATGGTTTTTACCTTAGACCATAATACAACTAATGAACTGCTCATTCCCTATTTAAGCAATGTTTACAAAGTTGACCTGCTTGTAAACGAGAGAGCAGTATTATGCATCCTTCAAGGTTTCCCGATAATACTGCAGCCTAAGCGAGAGAGCAGTATTGCGCATCCTTTAAGGTTCCGTCGTGTTTTTAAACGTTGCATTAGCAGTCCATTAGTACCTATATGGTCTAAGGTTTTTACGGTTTATCTAGCAAACTATAGATCTCACACAAAAAATCCCTCTATAAAAATGTTCTGATGTCATTTTTTTTTAATTGATCCAAAAAAAAGTTATAACGACCAATAGAAAATTTTTCCTCAGATTTTCATCGATTTTCGCTGATAACTTTGTTATTTTTGGTTCTACGGCTAAAAGTTACTGAACCAAAGTTGTAGATAATTTTATTTGCAACAAAAAATATTCAAAAAATTTTTTTTTTAAATCGGCCAGAAAGTAGTTTCCGGTTTATTTTTAGGTCAGAAAATCTCATTTTGTCGGACCGAGCCAGAAAGTTATTGTGACAGTCCGGTAAAAGGTTTTACCGGACTGATTTTTACTTTCCGGCCTAGAACGGTCAATTGTTCTGCCCGTTTCTAGCCGATTTTTAAAAAAATATTGTACGTAATACGTGCTTTTACTGGACTCGCAGGCTTGCAGGACTCGTCTGCGGCTCGCCCTGTAATTTGCCTACTTGTCCAGTAAAAGATCACTTTCGGGACTTGTTACGTAAACTACTATTGTGCGAGACCTATAGTTTGCCAGATAAACCGTAAAAACCATTTGTACCTCTTTTTCCAAGATGGCGGCCGTGGAACAAGGGTTGCAACCCCACAAACTTGGATTTAACCTTAAACTAACCCCTCCTTGATATATAAAAAAATTGCGTCCTCTGACAAATGCACGATAAGCCCAAAAAAATGTAACATTTTAATGGACTACTTAGTCTTGCTTAACTTTAAGTAAGTCCCCGTTTGGGGTTTCCAGAAAGATCTTGGAATGACTCTGTACTGGGATTTTCGACCAGTGTCTGCAATGTTCTTTCGTGAGTATTGCCTGAACCTCCTTTTTGGCTGTATAATGCCACAAGCCGATTCGGGCCCTATGAGTGGTTTTGCACTTGCCATTCTCGCAAGCTCGTTAACAACCTGGTTACCTGTGATTCCTGCGTGTCCAGGTGCCTACACTAGTGTGAGTGTGCTACACTTGCCTAGTGCGTTTAGCATTTGTGTACATTCAAGAACTAGCCCTCAATTTACCACATATGAGTCTACTGCTGCAATCACTGCTTTGCTGTCTGTAACTATATAGATTTTCCCTTTGATAAAAGGTGCTCTTTTAATAGCGGAGCAACCGCTGTCAGGATTGCATATACCTGGGCTTTTATCCTAGGCTTACAGAAATTTTGCATCCCCGTCCATTGCTACCGTACACTCCAGAGCCAGTGCCCTTAGCGGTTTTCGAACCGTCTGTGTAGTACACGATTCCATTTAACTTTGATTTACTGGAATTATTCTCCCAGTCGTGCCGAGTTGTCTTAAACAGTTTGGTAGGACAAACTGTTTTGGGTATCAGTTATCATGAGGTTTTTATCTTTGGAGATTTCGTCAAAGATGAGCGAGTTGAACGATCCCTCCTTGCCGTTGACTCTCGGTTGGCATGCCCCTCTGAGCGCCTCTGCCCTAATTACTAGGTTTAATGGCGGCAGGGTCAAGAGAGTCTCCATAGCTGCCGTAGGGGCCGTTATTATTTCTCCCGTAGTTCCAAGGCAAGCCCGTCACTGCACCCTGCTAAGTTTCTGTATGTTCTTCTGGATGAAGGTTTTATGCCACCACACCCATACGTAATGATCGGTCTGATGATTCTGGTGTATATCCAGTGGGTCATAATAATTACCCCACTTGCTTCCGAACGCTCGCCCACAGGCCTACAAGGGCTTTGTGGCTTTGTTCGCTGTCTTCTCTAGGTCTGGTTTGAAGGTCAGCCCTGGGTGTAACGTTATGCCCAAGTATTTGCCCTTTCCAACTACCTGTAACTTGGTGCCGTAGTAAGTTAGAACATTCGTATCTTCCGAAACGATTATCACATTTTCATCTTCGCTTGTATGAGTGCAAGTACTATAATGGTGCCGGCTTTGCGTACTTCGTAACAGACTTCTATTACTTCCGTAAACAACAGATGAATAAGCCTTTTTTATTCTTACCATTTATTAAGAATATTGGTTGACTTTGTTGACGCAGGTACACCTTCTTCAATAACAATATCTTCGGTTCTCAGTTGAGCTAGTGATACTGCTAAATTATATATCGGTAACTGTTTACCTTTTCAAGTACTACCATTCTTTGTGAAAATAGATAATGGAAAAGGTGGCAAATAGGTAATATAATAGGTAATATAATAGGTAATATAAAAGGTAAATAATAGGTAATATAAAAGAGTAGAAAACTAGCGAGATTTTAGGAAAATAACGTGACAATATTTCAGAAACCCTCATGCATCAAGTTCTACAAATCTGGGTACATAGTACTTACATCTTTGATATCTGACGTTTGTATAGTTTGAACCAATCATCATGAGCACTCTATCTGCCACGCAAGTGAATGCTTCGTAGTAGTTCACTGACTCATCATTTCCGCTACGTTTGGGAAAGAACTTCTTTGTTATTTTGCTGCACCCTTGTAACTCTCACGAATGTCTTTTTGACTTCTAAATCCCTCCCCAATATTTTTTATTATAATTTCTAAGCGGTCGGAAAGCGTCTGGTGAACCTACAAACTATACTGCAAGTATAAAAATACATAAAATCAGCTGATTTAGTGTACACGCAGTGATTATTCACAAGTAAATATGGTATCACGTCTGTTATCGTTTCTAAGTACGATCTTATCTTTTAGCGACAATAAACTATTTAACCAACTAATCATATGAAATATAGATTTTGTAGTTTTACGACATTTTACGACAGTGCAAGTAATATGGTCTCGGATAGTAGTACCAAAGACCATTATTATATGCACTTTGGTAGTACATATACAGGGTGACTGGTTCATAAACGTATAATATATTGGAGGACATGTTAATAGAGGTCATTTGCAGTTGTTTTAGCCAAACATGCCTTATACGAATGTGAATAGTTGTTGAGATATTCTAATTTAGATCTAATTTAGATTTAGAAGTTCAAGCCTGTACATTTACCCAGTGGAAGCATAAGTAGTAAACCTTTATACCTCTTTCGAAAGCCAATAGAACAAGGAAGTTTTTACAGTATAGGCCGTGGTCTCGGATTCTTTTGAACAAAGGCAGTATGCTACGCTCATTTTCGCCAGTTTGCTTTCCATTCAATTCATGATTTACACATTCCAAATCTTCGTTTGAAAAAATCAGTATCTTCAATAAGCAAAAAGCTTCATGGACTAAAAAATGCCCACGAAATATCCGAGTAAAATGGCCACTTGTCATATTTTATCTGCACTGTTCGTCCCTTACACAGTCTCACTAATCTATTCCGCAGTTGGCATAACATTTGAAAGTACTAGTGCTCCTGAGCCGGGAGTGAATGGTAGCAAATTCGTACAACATAACAGAAATATAATGCTAATAATAATTTACATAGTATCACAGTACAATAAATATAATCAAATAAATAATGATAATAATAATAAATACAGGAGGATAAGGAAATGAGAATTAGGTCTAGAATATTTTGACGAGTTATCCTGGTAGTTTTCACAAAATGTACTTTGATCGTCCACCGTTATTATTTGGCACACACCATCTGGAGCAATTTTCTCCACAGCACGTAATGGCAAAGTACAGCTTAAGTCAAATGTACACGTATTATTGTTGACCTTATCCATAATACCTTTGTAAAAATCTTTCACTGGATTATATCCTCTACCAAAACTAATGCCGCTACCAAGCCAAGCCAGCTCTTCGCACGTACAATAAAACGAATTAGATGCATACGTAATGTTTAACCGAAATTCTTGAAAGGACTCCACTTGCGGATGTAAACCCCCAATGTCGACGTACTTAATATAATTCTCCAAAAAGTTGTAACTGAATCTTTTTTGACGAGGACCAATTTTGCTGAACGCGCCAGAATTTATACTGTAGAAGCTATTTTTGAATATATCAACTTGTCCAGCAGAAACTGCTAGTGCTCCTGATGATGTATTTGCGACAAAATTGGAACTAAACTCAAACGCGTTCACTGTGGCACTTATTCCGGCAAAAGATATCTCCCCGATGTTGGTTTCCGAAATTGTAAATGTCGGCGCTACAACTTGCACTGCGACGGCCTCCACGTTGTTTATAATACTGTTTATTATGTAGATACTCGCATCTTTGTGGACAACAATTTTGATACCACCCACTTCTATTGTGTTAATAACCGTATTTGTGATCCGAAAGAGCTCGATGTTATCGATCAGTTCAATCCCGCCTGTTTCAATGACACCAATTTTGACATTTTCAAAAACTAACTGTTTTAGACCACAATGTTCTGCGTTGCACTTGGAACGTGCTTGAGAGAAGGAGTGCTTGGGTACGTTGCGTAAAAGATGCACCTGTTCAAAAATAACTCCCGAAGGATTACAGATGGTGTCATCCTCAAAGATTCTCAAATCGGCTACGTGATGCACGTATAAAGAGGTTATATTTCGATAGTGTTCCGTACAACCAAATCTTAAACGTAAAGTGTGGCAGTGCTTTATAGTGAGTTTGCCGATATCGGCTTCTTGTGGCAAATCCCAAATCCAAAAATCGATTGTTATGTCCTAAAAGTTCATGTTAATAGAAATTCTGTGCTACGTAGCGTACCTTTAAATCATCACTGGGACACTGATAAGTCACATCTTTTTTCCCTTCGTAAGTAGCAGAATTGTTACAATGAAATCCTTTTTCGTCACAACTAAGAAACTGCACTTTAAAACATAAACACTTGTTAGTATATGAAATTAATAATAATACAAAAACAATGAGCTGCATGTTTATTAACTTCTAACAAAATACTTGTTGTTGACATGCAGATTGATACGCTATCTTTATTCACGGATACGAAAATTTAGCGCGTCATGCTGATATAACACACTCTCCTTATGTGCATTGAGATAGAGATGAATTATAACTATTTTCTAATAATTTTATAATAATAATATTGTTCTATATTTGGACATCCTAACACATCTAAAGTAGAATAGAACTGAAAAAAATAATAAAAAAATCTTATCATCAACCGCAGTTACCGCAACTATTTTGCCGCCGATATGCATCATACATCGAACGTTAAATATTTATATTTCCAGTATTATCGTTTTCTAAAGATTATTATTATATTGTATGACTGCTCAGATATGGGTGTAAGACAAAGAAGGCCAATATCACAAAGAAATCGTTTTGATTTAGCAACAAATTATTTTCACGTAGTACAGGTAAAAATTAACCACATACCTAATATGACATGGAAAAAAAGAAAGTTTCATTCCTGTAGAAAAATTCCCTGAAGTTTAGTTGAAAACCACAGAAATTATTCCTGAGGGACAGGCACATGGATGTGCAATTAACATGAAATACCTCAGAAAAGTAAAGGGAATAACCAGAAGGGACAGAATAAGAAAAGAGATGGTAAGAGAGGAACTAGCTGTGGAATCAATTCTAAACATAATAGAGAAACAATAACTAAAACTGTTTGGCCATCTAATTGAACTGAAAGACGACAGATCGATGAAGGATATGGAAAGCAAGAGTCAAAAATGGCAAAGTCGGGGAGAGACCGAAGGAAGCATGGAACGATAAAGTGGCAATAATTATATGGAGACACATGGACAGAGGACCAAACATAGCGAAAGACAAGAAATTGTGGAACAAATTTGTATATACGTAAAAGTACGATTTCGGGTAATTGGGTGTTGATTATGTATGTATACAGTAGAAAAGTTCTCTAAAGTTTAGTTGAGAACCACTGAAATGAGTCCTGAGGGACAGACAGATGCATATGCAAGCAATAGCACATTCTCTTCCGATTTCGTTAAAAGTTAATCACAAACAAGTGACTAAAACAAAACAAAAATTGTAATTCTATTAACCATATTCGGCGACAAACGAATGAAGCGCATTATCAAAAATACTCCCAACAATGAGAAACTGCCTAGTAGCCAGAGCATCTGACTGAATTTGATGCCTAGTTGTTTTCGCTTAGTAAATATGTGTTTTCGCCATGTGCACCGTCGCGGTTGATCTAGATGCATGCCCAGATATTTAACTTCTTCAGACTGGGGAATGGGGGTATTGTTAAACGTTACCGGTGGACATGAACATGTATGAGATGATTTTGTGGTATTAACATGAATTTTCCACATTCTTATCCAATCCTTTATTATGGGTAGGGTGTTCTGAAGGTTTTCAGTTGCTACGTTCGGGTTACTATCTGAAGTTAATATTGCTGTGTCATCAGCGTAGGTGGCTATGATGGTTGTTGCGCTTGTTGTTGGTAAATCAGCTGTGTATAGAACTGGGTCAAGTACGCTGCCCTGAGACAGTCCAGAAGCAACGGGGTAAAGTTCCGTTAGCTCATCGTTTACTTTGATCGTGAACCATCTGCCTTCCATTTGGTCGCTTTATTAGCTCCCCCTCCACTATCTTTTTCAATGTTTCTCTGGTGCCTTTATCATTTCTGAGGCCAAATTACCTAGCTGAGATACTTGCGTGACCTTATCGTCGAGTGGCAATAACTCTTTCGTTTGTCGAGGTAAAGGACTGTCGAGTATAGATCGCCTTGCTTTTAGGCGTATGGGAGGTCCTTCTGTTGTCCAATTTGTCCAATTTGATAAAATCAGCGACACGACAGTCTGTTCTTCTTTTCGAAAATCAAACATAATCTCTCTGGAAATCGTTTCCAAAGTCAGGAGGCTGCTCGAAATAGTTTTGTATCTTCTCTGAAAGGCTTTCGCGAATGCTTTCACTGATGATTTAGGCTATGAAATTGTGTATATAGATTGGAATTGAGGATGTCGGATTAGTGATATGACAGTGTGATAGTGAAGGCTTGCTTGATGTTTAGAAACACAGCGGACCAATACTGTTTAGATTCAAAGGCGTTGTTGATTGTGTGAACGATTCGATGTACTTGTTCCGTTGTGGCGTCTAAACCTAGTAGATAAATTGATGGGCGGATATGACTCTTCTTTCCTCTAATACCGGGTTGAGTCTTTTCAATAGTAACTTTTCAAAAACTTTCGACATCACTGGCAATAAGCTTATAGGTCGGTACGATTCTACGTTAGTTAAAACTTCTCTCGGTTTTGTGATTTCGGCTATTTTCCACTGTTTGGGAAAGTATTTCAGTCGAAGAAATGTCAATGCTTTTAGGCACTTTGGTGATATTTTTTGCAGTATTTTTCCAGTAATTAGGTCCCACCTAATGCGTTTTTTGGATTTATTTCTTTTAGTGTGGTTCTACCTACTTCCAACATTGTGAATTATTTAATAGCCAATTTGATTTGGAAAGGAAAGATTTGATGAGAAGAACAACAGTTTAGTGGAGAGAATTCCAAGTGGAAGTTTTTCAAAACGTTCAGATGAATTTGAGAGCAGAATTTATGAAGTAATTAGAATACAATGGAAATCGAAAAGTGGATAAAATAAATACGTTTTACCATTATTTTTATAGTTACATACTTAAGGAGTTCCACAACATAAGTTTAGAGAAAATTAATCAAAATTGTTTGCTTTATTCCATACCGTACACAGCTTTTACTTGATTTTTCGAGAAGTATCGAAAAAAAGAGTGTGTATCCTATTCGCAGCTTGAAAAATCATGGTCGTCATCTTCGCCACTGATGCAAACGACTTGGGCTCATTTTGAGGAGGACTATCATGATGAGGTCGATTTTTCGTCGACAGTAACAAAGCGACGCAAACAGTCAACTGATTTTTGTTAAAAGCTTCAAATGGTCACCAAATAGGAGTCAACAAACAGTTCTTCGATATGCGCCAAGATTGTGCTAAAACTATTGTAATTTCTAAACAGCATCACAGTCTTATTTGTTTTTAACAAATTCTGCTTTGTGTCAGTAATTACTGGTTCTTGATAGTTTTCTACCATACGCACGGTTCAACAAGCCTCGTCTAAAAATGTATTTGTAATCTTCTTGTTGGCGAAGAAATTGTTGCAGAGGTGAAGTGAGGAATTTTCATTGCAATCTGTATCTATATCAAAATTAAAATGTTGTTAAAGATATTGAGTCGGTATATCTACCAATTGGTGGAAAATTTAGGACTTCCGCCCCCCAGATTGCATAAACAAGATAGAAATTGGACAGACAACTATGATAATACAAACAATATCGTATTTGAAAATGACTCCTCATGATGCCAAACTTTACAGTTTTTCTTTCTTAGTAATGTATGTACTAGTAGATTTCCATCTCGCCTTCATCCTCTAAATTATTTTGTTCTTCGTTTATTATATCACGTTCTTCTACTTCTTCGCTCACTCTTTCGACATCTGAAGGAGCACAGATTCTTTCGTCGTCATCAAGATGATTTTCTGGAGTATTATCACAAGACAGTAGAAGACAGGCACCTTCCGCCATCTTGGATTTTGACGTCACTAACCCCACAATAGGCCCACGTGGGGGGCGTGTTTTTTATCCTTAGGGCTGATTCTGGATGACGTAATTTATCTTTAGGGATGATTCTGGATGCTGGATGCTGTATGCTGGATGCTGGATACCCTTTTGGTTTTTCTTAATGCCTTTTTGACTTTTCGGGTTTCTTAACGCCTTTTTGTCTTTCCCGGATGCTGAATGCCTTTTTGGCTTTTGGTTTCTTAATACCCTTTTGCCTTTCTGTTTTCTTAATGTCCTTTTGCTTATTCTGTTTTCTTAATGCCTTTTTGGCCTTCCAGGTTCCTGACCTTTTGCCTCTTCGGGTTTCTTAACGCCTTTTTGCCTTTCCAGGATGCTGAATGCCTTTTTGGCTTTTGGTTTCTTAATACCCTTTTGGCTTTCTGGTTTCTTAATGTCCTTTTGCCTTTCTGTTTTCTTAATGTCCTTTTACTTTTACTGTTTTCTTAATGTCTTTTTGGCCTTCCAGGTCCTAACCTTTTTGCCTCTTCGGGTTTCTTAACGCCTTTTTGCCTTTCCAGGATGCTGAATGCCTTTTTGGCTTTTGGTTTCTTAATACCCTTTTGGCTTTCTGGTTTCTTAATGTCCTTTTGCCTTTCTGTTTTCTTAATGTCCTTTTACTTTTACTGTTTTCTTAATGTCTTTTTGGCCTTCCAGGTCCTAACCTTTTTGCCTTTTCGGGTTTCTTAACGCCTTTTTGCCTTTCCAGGATGCTGAATGCCTTTTTGGCTTTTGGTTTCTTAATACCCTTTTGGCTTTCTGGTTTCTTAATGTCCTTTTGCCTTTCTGTTTCTTAATGTCCTTTTACTTTTACTGTTTTCTTAATGTCTTTTTGGCCTTCCAGGTCCTAACCTTTTTGCCTTTTCGGGTTTCTTAACGCCTTTTTGCCTTTCCAGGATGCTGAATGCCTTTTTGACTTTTAGTTTCTTAATACCCTTTTGGCTTTCTGGTTTCTTAATGTCCTTTTGCTTTTTCTGTTTTCTTAATGCCTTTTTGGCCTTCCAGGTTCCTAACCTTTTTGCCTTTTCGGGTTTCTTAACGCCTTTTTGCCTTTCCCGGATGCTGAATGCCTTTTTGGCTTTCGGTTTCTTAATACCCTTTTAGCTTTCTGTTTTCTTAATGTCCTTTTGCTTTTTCTGTTTTCTTAATGCCTTTTTGCCCTTCCAGGTTCCTGACCCTTTTGCCTTTTCGGGTTTCTTAACGCCTTTTTGCCTTTCCCGGATGCTGAATGCCTTTTTGGCTTTTGGTTTCTTAATACCCTTTTGGCTTTCTGGATGACTTTCTGAATATGTGTTTCACTTTTTTAATTATGTTTATTGCATAAAGTCCCGCTCAAGTAAACACACAGAGGAGGAGGTGTTGGAAACTTCTACAGTGGAGGATTTCCGTATGGTAACGGTATACATTAGAAAAGCGCATTTACTAAAATTCATTTATTTTTATGATTGTGAAAACATATATTATACAGAAGCTTAATTATAATATTATCATTTTCAATTAGATTTACAGTAAACAAATTTTCAAAAAAATCTAAGTCGCTAAGTTTAAAATACAGAAACATTAAACAATAATGTCCGCAAACGTTTGAATGGTAATCTTGAAGTACTTTGTCGTTGTCGAATTCTTTTCCAAAAATCTCAGGTGATATCCCTCCGGTGGTCGACCAAAGGAATCAAAATATTCTCCTCGTCCATTCCCATCAATCAATGTAGATTGCAGCTCAATGTTCTCCAGGCCTGTATGACGGATCGGTGTTTACAATAATGGCACAAGGTCTTGGTGCGTGTTTCGGCAATTGATTACAAGCACATACAAGTCGAAATACATTTTTCTGACCCGGAATCAGATGCAGCAACTTGAGAATTTGACCCGTATTCATCCTTGGAATTTGCACATTCCCAATCTTGAAGTAGTAAAACGTTTTCTAAGGCACACATAGGCTCCTCAATAGTATGATGCATGCAGCGATAAGCTTGTGCTTCTTTCTTCAAATTTTTAAGCGATGGACATCCATTGTCTTCCAGATTCACGATTGGTTTGTTAAGAAATCCCAGTACCTGGCACTTTTCAATACCTTTCACATAAATTTTGTTGTAAGGTTGCAGAACTTTTGCAGCTTCTCGTTCGAAATCTTGGAATGGGACATATCCCGAACTCCAACGAAGACCGTGGTGACGTGTCTCGAGATAATTTACAGTTTTCTTTGCATCAGGGGATAATGTCGAATAGGATGTTGGTGGTTTAAATAGGAAAACTGCCAGATTACCATCATCCGTAACTACGGCAAACTCTTTAGGAATGAATTTATTGTCATCCCCCCGAAACCTTTGCAAATCCACAAATGCAGCAGCGACCATTCTTCTCGACCGTATAACAGAAACTGGGGGCTGCTAAAAACGGTACAGTATGGAAATGTTCAATTTCGTAATAAGGATATAATTTGTTATGCCTAAGGGCAGGAATTGTTTACAGCAAATAAGGTCTAAGGCTAGAAAATATTTATTAGATTTGATTAAATAAATAAATAAATCATTTAATGTCTTTTGTCTTTTTGGCTTTTCTGGATGTCCTTCTGTTGCAAAACATTTTATGCTTTTGTATACATTTTGTCATTTTTGAAACAAAAACATCTTATCTCCTGAATTAGTTTTCTTAGAAGTATGTCCACGAATCAAAACTAAGAAACAAAAATACTTAAGCCGGAATCTATTTCTATTTTTACCTTAAATTGCGAAATGTTTGGAATTCTTTACGTTGTTGCATACTCCCTTTTTCTGAAAATGTTGTGAGAAAACAATTTTTTAAAGTGTCTTGATCAGCCATTTTTTGTAAACAATGCTCGGTGCGCACAACATAATTTACGTTGCGCACAACATAATTTACGGTGCGCACAACAATATTTTCGGTGAGCCCTACCATCCTATGGTGCGCACAACACCAATTACGGTGCGCACGTCAACCTTTTCGGTGCGCACAACACCATTTACGGTGCGCAATACCAAATTTTCGGTGCGCACGATTAGTCATTTTACTTTTGGTGGGAATTTTGATTTTTGCAGCCATTTTGGTTTTGTCGGTCATATTTAATGGCCAAGCAAGCTGCATACGTGGACTTTGGAAAGAAATACGGGATTTAAACTATAAACAAAACTAAATCATATGTTTGAAGCATGTTAGGTACATTTTGCCTTTTTGGCTTTATGAATGCCCTTTCGGCTTTTTCGGATAACTTCCATAATGACTTTTTGGCTTTCCTGGATGACTCTGACTCTGACTCTTCCTCAAACCCATAAAAGGTACTACACGATTTATTTATTTAATCTAATCTATAATCGAGTAACGGATTACGGCTTAAGTATTTTTGTTTTTTTGTTTCTTAGTTTTGATTCGTGGACATACTTCTAAGAAAACTAATTCAGGAGATAAGATGTTTTTGTTTCAAAAATGACAAAATGTATACAAAAGCGTAAAATGTTTTGCAACAGAAGGACATCCAGAAAAGCCAAAAAGACAAAAGACATTAAATGATTTATTTATTTATTTAATCAAATCTAATAAATATTTTCTAGCCTTAGACCTTATTTGCTGTAAACAATTCCTGCCCTTAGGCATAACAAATTATATCCTTATTACGAAATTGAACATTTCCATACTGTACCGTTTTTAGCAGCCCCCAGTTTCTGTTATACGGTCGAGAAGAATGGTCGCTGCTGCATTTGTGGATTTGCAAGGGTTTCGGGGGGATGACAATAAATTCATTCCTAAAGAGTTTGCCGTAGTTACGGATGATGGTAATCTGGCAGTTTTCCTATTTAAACCACCAACATCCTATTCGACATTATCCCCTGATGCAAAGAAAACTGTAAATTATCTCGAGACACGTCACCACGGTCTTCGTTGGAGTTCGGGATATGTCCCATTCCAAGATTTCGAACGAGAAGCTGCAAAAGTTCTGCAACCTTACAACAAAATTTATGTGAAAGGTATTGAAAAGTGCCAGGTACTGGGATTTCTTAACAAACCAATCGTGAATCTGGAAGACAATGGATGTCCATCGCTTAAAAATTTGAAGAAAGAAGCACAAGCTTATCGCTGCATGCATCATACTATTGAGGAGCCTATGTGTGCCTTAGAAAACGTTTTACTACTTCAAGATTGGGAATGTGCAAATTCCAAGGATGAATACGGGTCAAATTCTCAAGTTGCTGCATCTGATTCCGGGTCAGAAAAATGTATTTCGACTTGTATGTGCTTGTAATCAATTGCCGAAACACGCACCAAGACCTTGTGCCATTATTGTAAACACCGATCCGTCATACAGGCCTGGAGAACATTGAGCTGCAATCTACATTGATTGATGGGAATGGACGAGGAGAATATTTTGATTCCTTTGGTCGACCACCGGAGGGATATCACCTGAGATTTTTGGAAAAGAATTCGACAACGACAAAGTACTTCAAGATTACCATTCAAACGTTTGCGGACATTATTGTTTAATGTTTCTGTATTTTAAACTTAGCGACTTAGATTTTTTTGAAAATTTGTTTACTGTAAATCTAATTGAAAATGATAATATTATAATTAAGCTTCTGTATAATATATGTTTTCACAATCATAAAAATAAATGAATTTTAGTAAATGCGCTTTTCTAATGTATACCGTTACCATACGGAAATCCTCCACTGTAGAAGTTTCCAACACCTCCTCCTCTGTGTGTTTACTTGAGCGGGACTTTATGCAATAAACATAATTAAAAAAGTGAAACACATATTCAGAAAGTCATCCAGAAAGCCAAAAGGGTATTAAGAAACCAAAAGCCAAAAAGGCATTCAGCATCCGGGAAAGGCAAAAAGGCGTTAAGAAACCCGAAAAGGCAAAAGGGTCAGGAACCTGGAAGGGCAAAAAGGCATTAAGAAAACAGAAAAAGCAAAAGGACATTAAGAAAACAGAAAGCTAAAAGGGTATTAAGAAACCGAAAGCCAAAAAGGCATTCAGCATCCGGGAAAGGCAAAAAGGCGTTAAGAAACCCGAAAAGGCAAAAAGGTTAGGAACCTGGAAGGCCAAAAAGGCATTAAGAAAACAGAAAAAGCAAAAGGACATTAAGAAACCAGAAAGCCAAAAGGGTATTAAGAAACCAAAAGTCAAAAAGGCATTCAGCATCCTGGAAAGGCAAAAAGGCGTTAAGAAACCCGAAAAGGCAAAAAGGTTAGGACCTGGAAGGCCAAAAAGACATTAAGAAAACAGTAAAAGTAAAAGGACATTAAGAAAACAGAAAGGCAAAAGGACATTAAGAAACCAGAAAGCCAAAAGGGTATTAAGAAACCAAAAGCCAAAAAGGCATTCAGCATCCTGGAAAGGCAAAAAGGCGTTAAGAAACCCGAAAAGGCAAAAAGGTTAGGACCTGGAAGGCCAAAAAGACATTAAGAAAACAGTAAAAGTAAAAGGACATTAAGAAAACAGAAAGGCAAAAGGACATTAAGAAACCAGAAAGCCAAAAGGGTATTAAGAAACCAAAAGCCAAAAAGGCATTCAGCATCCTGGAAAGGCAAAAAGGCGTTAAGAAACCCGAAGAGGCAAAAAGGTTAGGACCTGGAAGGCCAAAAAGACATTAAGAAAACAGTAAAAGTAAAAGGACATTAAGAAAACAGAAAGGCAAAAGGACATTAAGAAACCAGAAAGCCAAAAGGGTATTAAGAAACCAAAAGCCAAAAAGGCATTCAGCATCCTGGAAAGGCAAAAAGGCGTTAAGAAACCCGAAGAGGCAAAAGGTCAGGAACCTGGAAGGCCAAAAAGGCATTAAGAAAACAGAATAAGCAAAAGGACATTAAGAAAACAGAAAGGCAAAAGGGTATTAAGAAACCAAAAGCCAAAAAGGCATTCAGCATCCGGGAAAGACAAAAAGGCGTTAAGAAACCCGAAAAGTCAAAAAGGCATTAAGAAAAACCAAAAGGGTATCCAGCATCCAGGATACAGCATCCAGCATCCAGAATCATCCCTAAAGATAAATTACATCATCCAGAATCAGCCCTAAGGATAAAAAACACGCCCCCCACGTGGGCCTATTGTGGGGTTAGTGACGTCAAAATCCAAGATGGCGGAAGGTGCCTGTCTTCTACTCAAGACTAACCAAAGCACAGTGAAGAACAATATTAGCCCCGCCTTACAACAACCACAAGCAATATTTCTTGCAATTGCATGAAATGAACTTTAGCAGGAACGCTGGAGCCGTTTGTTTTTTAATTTGACCAGACCAGACCTGAATTAGCCCGAGCGACGGATGGTGAAATACTCTTCCACAATGAACTGATGAATGAATGAAATTCAATAGGATCCGTACAGGTTTTCAAAGTTAACATATGAGATGGGTGCATTTAGGATAAAAGAAATGTCTTGTCGCGTGAAAATATGCTAGCATTCGTTCAACAGAGGTGAGGTGAAGTTCCCTGTTACCTAATCTCTTTGTATTATTATGGTCACCATTTCTATGTACTGTTTAGCTGTACGGCCACAATCTTCCAGTCTATTCAGGGCTTCCCTGAACATGGTTGTGAAAGTTATGCATTGTTCATTGTCTTCTTCTGACAAGGACGAAGACTGATATAATTTAGTAAGCAAATCTGCGATCACATCTCTATTTTCAGCAGTAAAATGAACTGTCTCCATTACTAATCCAATCAATGCCAGATGGGTCAATGTGTGAGCTCGAACCTCTCCAGAATATGCTATTTTGAGCATAAATCACAGAAAACAGTTCTTTCAGGTCGTTTCCTGCTATAATTATACCAATTGTTCCCATGTATAACAATGGCATATGGAATCCACCTAGCGTAGCTACTGCCTACTCTGGGTTATTGGAAATTAATGTGACCATATCTAAATGAAATCAATGCGGGACACCGGGAGTTCCCCCCCCCCCCTCCCCACAGAAGGGGAAGTGCAGGAGTCCTCCTCCGTAGTATGTACAAACTTTTCTATAAAGTTATGATTATGAGTTATGCTTTCCGAATGCCCCCCCCCCCCCCCTAGATACACCCTCAATGTGCGGACACATTATTACGAATCTCTCCTAAAAATCTTCACAAGACCCTTCAATTCAAAGTTATGTTTTACTAGGTTACTACGTACATAAATGGGTTAAGTAGGGAGGGGTGTTTAGTAGGGTGGATCGATTTTGTTTTTTTCCGAAATTGGATTCGGGCCATTTTGGAAAATTTGCTACATAAGAGTACAATTAAAACTGCGTTTTGGAAATTACAACATTTTGGTGCTTTATATTGCCCCAACGTTCTTGAAAATTAAAAAAAAAATTTAAATGATCTGGTAGATATCTGACAACCGAATAGTTTGGTGTAAGTGTTTAGCACCATAAATACAAAATGGTTTCGTCTTAATGATGAACCACATGGGTGCGTAAACTTTTAATATGTAATTTACCAATATAAGTAAATTTTTGGCTGGTTCCAGTGAAGAAACGTACAATCTAAGAAGTCTGTTAGCCGTTGTAGTAAGCCATCTTGAATGCACCATTTACCCTGGATTGTTCTTAGACAAATTTTGGGCACATGTTCCAGAATTAATCGCCTCGCACATTTGGAACAAGCAAAGCTGATCTGTGCTTAAATCTTCTTTGTTAGTTATATCAGGAAGTACACAAGTGATGGCATTAAAAGGCACTAGTGGAACCTGCTCACAATTGTTTGTCCTGTAGGCCTATAGAATGATGAATTGGCTGATGCAATTATGTAATAGGAATAATTTTTATTTCATTCGCAGAATATAAACCTCCAAAACAATTAAACGAAAAAGTAGTAGATATTCCCATTTTTAAAAAATGTTTGGACATCTTGGGGGCAGTACTAAAAATTGATATTTTTGAAAAATATTTTGTTATTCAGAAAATATATTTCATAAAGCAACTTTTGCATACTGACCACTTTTGATATTAACTTAAGAGATTTTTTAGCAAAGTAGTAGATATTCCCACTTTCATAAAAACTTTATAGGTCTTGGGGCAGTACTAAAAATTAATATTTTCGAAAAATATTTTTTACGCAAAATATATAGTTTACCAAGCAACTTTTCCGCATTGGCCCATTTTGATATTTAAAAAAAAAAAATTTCCTATACTAAACGATCCACCCTAGTGTTTAGTGTTATTACTTATTAGTGCGGAATTTTCGCAAAAAAGAATCAAAAATTTCGCAAAAAAAATTTTTTTTATTCATAATTTCGCTAAAATTCGCATACCTATACTACATAATTATATTAAATAACTTTTTTTATTGGTGTCCTATTTTACCCTTTTAAACCACGCCCCAGCGTGTTTAAATCGCTTTTCTAAAACGCGCGTGTTTTAAAGTTGCCATGGCAACATCAACAAATTTGATAAAAATTAAATTCTATTGCTTATTGATCTGACAGGAGTACTTCGTTATGTCAAATAAAGTGACAGATTGCAAATTAATTTCCGTTTTTATCATTTCCATGACAACGAAAGGTATACTGATTTTCCATTAGGAATTCAACCATTTCACATTATTGATTCTTATTTCCATTTTAATACCAGATTTAAAAGTGAACCGATAAAAAAAATAGCGTAAAGTATTCGTGGATAACTGGTCTTTAAAACACTTGCTCTATTTCAAGCACTCCGGCTGCGCCGTCGTGCTTGAAAACTCGCGCGTGTTTTAAAGACCTGTTTATCCACTTATACATTAATATACTATTTTATACACTTAAAATTTACATTTAATGTCAGTTAAACGCCAAAATTGCTGTAATTTCAACATTTCACTCTTTTTAAAAAAAACGTTTATTATAATTATATTATTATATATATAATTATAAAAAGGACAGCAAAATTTTAAGGGCGCGGTGCGCATTGAATCTTTGTCTGATACGGCGCGCGGCGGGGGCAGAGAGAGAAGAATTATGTTGTGAGCGGGATGGGGTGATCATTTTGCGAAGAGTATATATTTTCGTAAAAAACCACAAAATGGCATATTTCGCAACTATTCTCAAATATAAGAAATTTTCGCGTAAATTCGCGTCTATTTCGTAAAAACGAAAATTCCGTACCTCTGCTTATTCGTATTACCATCGATTATACACACTATGACATATTGCAATTATGAGGGACATTTTGCGGGACATTCTCTCTGCGGGTTTCTAAATTTCAAAACGGGACAATCCCGCCTAATGCGGGACGAATGGTCACATTATTGGAAATGATATCCTGAGCTGTAAAAAACGGGGGCTGATCAAAATTGATAATATAAATTTTCTGATTGAGTGATTGGGAAGACCGTGAAGGCATAACACTTTTGAAGGTTCGAATGGTCAATCTTTGAGTGAATTTTCCATAAACCCGTTCCAACGAGAGATATTTAAACTTTTAGAACACTTACAAATAGCCCAAGGAAATGATGAGTGCTTAGTGTAATGGCTTTCAATGAGGGATGAATCAACTATTTTTACGGTATTTTATAGCTCAGTCATTTTAATTGTAGTCAGTTAAAATATTTATAGGTAAATATCTAAATAGTAATATTAAATAAATATTTCTTTTTCTTTGAAAAGCTGCATCTCAGAAAGTACTTAACTTAGAACTCTGGTTAAATACTCAATCTGTACAAAATTTGAAGTTCTTTAAAAAATATATGAACAATTTCTTTAATACAGCGGTTAGTTTTTATGTTACATGGCAAAAACCAATATTGAGAACCAAATTTTCGCGTGTGGTCGTGCCCCGAGGTCGAAAACTTGGATTTTACATCATCATTGTAATCCTACTGGGCTTTGTGCAAGGAATTGCCTTTTTTTCTGCTATATTAACTGGACTAAATCGCTTAGATATAACAGAGACCTAGCATAACTATGTAAAAAATGGGAAAAGATTACTTGCCATCACCTACACGAGTTTAAAATTCATTAATAGCAATATTTCATGGTGTCGATAATAACTGTAATACTGAATAATATAAGCAAATGAACCAACACACAACAAAGCAGTTCTCGCGTTCTCGAACAATATACACTAATCCTATAAAACCAATACATTACCATGTCTGTAGTAATGCACACACCAATAAAGCGAAGCAAATTGTGAATAACGAATTCTAAAGGCTTTACTCGACTATTTTTCAAATTTTCACTGTGTACTTTATCATTCTCCTTTAATCTCTAATATTCTTTATTGCATTTAAAATTCCACAACACGCGATGTGACAAATTCACATTGTGCGTGCTCCAAAAAAAAATACAAGCAATTATGTTATTAGAAATGTATAAATGAACTGGTGCATTAAGCGATGAAATCATTATAGTGAACGAATACGTAAATATCGACCTATTTTATCGTAGTAGCTACCAAAAATAACGCACACGTTTCAGGTTTACGATGAACGTAGTAAAGGGTTGAAAAATAAAAGTTTAATTCGGAATATACTATAATACGTTCAGGAATGTATCCAGTCATCCAGTAATACCTACGTTTCGGGCGGTTTCTTATCATTTAAACTTACATCAATCACCCGGAACTTTGACCTCTCATACCGGAAGCCTGCACGTGTGGCACATTTAGGGCGGTTTTACTGACCTTTAGTTATGTGTATATACATACATTTAACAATTCAGTGCGTTCCTAAACTTGGACGTGTTAGCCGATAGGCAGCATAGTGTACACTTCCGTTTGTATTATACCGGAACGCCAGGCGGAAACTTTGTCAATTTATAAATATAATTAGTGAATCCGTTCCTATGTAAATACGATTTTAAAAAGTTCAGTAAAAAGCGATTGTTAGTTAATAAGGTAATGAAGTAGAACCGATTAAACGTTTGCGAGTTGCGTGTGTTAGTAATGGCTGTAATAAATTACTTCTTCGCTTTTTGTTTTAATGCCATACAATATTAATGAGTGAATTTTTTCAAAATTACTGTAGTAAAAGTGGAAGTCTTGGGAAAAGCTTGAACAACGTTTAAAATTCATTTGAAGAAACCTCGCACAAGCTTGGTGTACGTATTCCTACTTTTACTAAAGTTGGCAGCTGAATATTGAATATTTGTTCAATTAATTGAAGTTAATTAATTTCTTTAATATTTAACAGCATAGGGATGCCAATCTTAAGGCAATGAAGGCAACAGGTCGCAATAAACATGATGCATAAGTTGTGATTGTAAAAGAAACGTAAGTTAAACACAGACGTATAACAAAAATAACTTATTTTCCAAATATTGTAATTTTGTACAGGGCAAAATCGCAGTGATGTGTCATATACAGACTGTTCAACGAAAAGCGCCCAGGAGTATAGCGACTTCAGTGGTGTTATAACTCTAACAAACCATATATATTATTAAATGGGACGGTCTTTGCTACAATTTGATGAAAAAAAAAATCTTTTACACGCAGTCATTCGTTTGTTGTGGCGTAATCGACAATTTTTTTAAATTACACGATCTAATTTTTGTTGTCTATTTTTGTAGAGAATTTTACGTACTTTTCATCTATCTAAACATTTATTACGATTTTTTAATTTTTTTTTAATTTATTTTTTTTATTTTTTTTTATTTTTTTTTTATTTGTCAGTTTAACCTTAGAAGTGTTATACATGACATTTTTGGTGTAAAATAATTAGGCTATATAATATTTACATTACTGTGTTGCCATTTTAAGAAATTTTTGAGAAAAATGCAAGAAACTATTATGTGTAATAATTTTGTTTCTATAAAAGTGTTGATGTAACGGCGTACTAAATCGAATTAGTTTATTGCATCGAAATGTAGATTAGGTGACTACAACGATACTGGTGCATCGTCGTCCTTATTTATAGCTTGCCAATCTCGACGATTAGACGCAGACCTAAGAATGTGGCGAGGTGCGTGGTACTTTCATTCATGACGGTATGAGAAGAGTTTTCTTAAACAAATATGTTCATAGTTTCCTTTACATAATCTATTCTTGATTTCATTTGTCTTGTTCATTTTCTTCCCTACTCTACATATTTTTTCTACAGTGTTGACGTAGAGAGAGTGGTTGCAAGGAACAGGGGCCACAGCAGTAATTTTTTCAGCTTCGCTCTCTACCATAGCATAGTGATGACGGAAATAAAATTGTAATATTTAGAATTAAAACCCATAGGAAATACGTCAAATCTTGTTTGAGGTCAATTTGAAATCTGCCCATGAAAAAGTTAGTACGGAGAAAAGCTGAATAAGAACCGATCGTCAGTTTTCTGCCACAATTCAAGCTTCAATCTACAGCATGCAAACTTTAATCTTCAGTTTTCGGTCTGCAGTAGTTACTTTTTTAGTCTTCCAGCTCTAATAGAAGCCTTGGACGTGGTGGAGGTGCTGACTGCTTTGTCGCTTGATGGTGTTTCTTGTAGTGTTTGTCTTCGGGTTTGAGCAGATTGCACTCGAGAGCTTTGCGCTCAACTTGAAGTCACTTCCGTTGCCGCACTTTTTGTGCTTTAAGGTGGTCAGTACCATGGATGAACCGCTGGCCCATTCACTTTGATTGCTTCTACATTAGATAAATGGTAGGCTCTTTTCCGGCTCTTTGATACGCTTCTCGCCCTCTCTACGAGGTTGACTTGAGGGTGAGGTATGGGCATTGCCTATATTTATGTAGGCCTGCTTCCCATATCTAACTGAAGGGACCGTTATTCGATCAGTGATTCACCAAGCCAAGTAGCTTGACTTGAAATATAATAGCTTGGCTTGGGCTTGAAAGGCAAGCTTTTTAAGAAGAAAAGCTTGGTTTGTCTTGATGTTTGCGAATGCAGGCTTGGCTTGGTGATCAAGCTTTTCCAAGCTTTATCAAGCTTTTTCAAAAAAATGGAACACATTGCACATTACGTCATACATGTATAGCCCAGTGTTGGACTGTCGCAGTATTACTCAACTGCTGATTAGTGGTTAGTTTTAGTCGCCGTTGAGTGCTTAAGTAAGCGATTGTTAAGTACGAGTTCTAACAAATTATCTGAAAATTCTGAAGAATCGTTATTTAGACCCTACATTTTCCAGAATATCTACACATTCACATTTTCTAATTTATAATTTTTATCATTTTTGACTTCGTACAAATCAAAAACCGTTGCAGGACATCACCTGATAGCCGTATCATTTTACAATTAAAAACTAGTGTTACAGCGTGGCGTGTAACAGATTTTGTACAAGGTATAGTTCCGTCCATTGTGATTTTGAGATTGAATACTTATGTACAGGGTGTTTCTACTCAAAATGGGCAACGTAATAGAAGTTATAGAACTCGTCAAAACTAACACGTTGTTTAAAACATTTTTTTCATTTTGGTTATTGTTTTCGAATTGTGGAACTTTTTTTGTTTTTTACATTTTTCCATATCTCCATTATTTGTAGTCGGATTTCAAAAAATCAAAGTTCTTTGGAATCAACAGTTTAATATCTACTGCGTTTGTTCAAAGCTTTTTTACAAATGTAGAACAGCAAAACGGCGGTCATTTTAAATTTTGGAAATTGAATAGCACAAAATCTACTCTATTGCTATAATAATAATAATAATAATAAAAACAAAAAAAAAGGTCTATAATTCGAAAACAAAAGCCAAAATGAAAATAATTACTTAAAAAAGGTGTTAGTTTTGATGAGTTCTACAACCTCTACTGCGTTATCCACTTAATGGTAATTTTTTTACAATGATTACTAAATCGAATCAACATACCTACTAATAGAACTAAAGAAAAACTCTCTCAACCTTCCCCTTTACCATTATTGCCATTATGTAGGTTGAGAGAGTTTTCCTTTTGTTCTATTTCCTGCAACCCCTTTTGTGAGTTACAAGTTCAATGGGCAGATCTACTTTAAGTAGTACTTGACCTTCGTACATAACAAAATAACCTATGGTGTTGGGATTAAACGATGACAATACAATTTATGGTAGAATGCAAAATCATTAGCTGGATCTTCTAAGAACTATGTTCCATGTAATAGTAAAAAATGCTTAGAAGTATAAAGCTTGGGAAAAGCTTGACTTGGAAAAGCTTGAGTTATCAAGCTTTTCCACAAATAAGCTTGGCTTGGATAATACTTAAGCTTGACTTGGTTTTTTGTAGGCTTGACTTGATTTTATGTCAAGCTTTAAAAATTCAAGCCAAGCCCGTGAATCGCTATATTCGATGGCCCAGAATTTAAATCGGATAAAAAGGTTTGCGACTACACTACGATATAGCGGTAGATAATACTGTACAATAGGCTCGTTGAATGCAACCATTTAATTTACCTACTTCACCTAACTTCAATTTTCAAAACTTGATTAGGTACAAATATACTGGAAAGAATAATATTTACCAGGACACCTTAATATATTACTTAGGTAAGAACCGAGGAATTCAAATGGTTCATTTAAAAATATGTAGGTTATGAAAACGAAGTTGGCGAGAGCTTTTCGTTCCATGATCGGTTCTTTTTCAATTACATTAACCCATTGTTCTCGCGTCATCTTGTTTAAAGAATTTCCCATTTATATGGAAAAAGGTTTGATCCGTACACAGCTCTGTTACTTTAATACCATCGTTGAGCTGGGCACAAATTGTTTTGTAATGAGACATTTCGCAGACAGCCTAAAGTTATATCTATCGGATTACTCGGGGGTAGTAAAATGACGTGAAATGAAACTAAAAGTTCACCTTCTGCCAACTCAACGTTTTTTATATTTTTTTTTCAATAAATTCGTGTAAATTGGAAAAACTGAAATATGGTTGTTGATACTAGAGATTGTTGAATTTCTCGCTCAGCCATTTGGAAATTGCGTACGGGGTCGCATCATAGCTTTTATCGGTTTATGGATCTTGCATACATTGGGAGTAAAACAGGATTACATAATATCCTTAATCGTAGCCTAAGCGCATCATTAATTACGTAGTTGATGAAGGGCGGTTTTCTGCCAAATTTTCTGTATTTAATAAGCTTCTTATTTTCAACGTTTCAAGTCAATTAATCTAGAATATGAGAGTAATACAAAATACAGAAAATTTTCCAGAAAACCACCCTTCATCAACTATACATAATAAATATTGCCGTTTCAATATACCTACATCAAAAATCATTAATTACATTTCTATGTTGACTAATGGAGGATTTTTAGTTATTAATGAAGATGAACCTTTTACTAGCATATTTTCAGTTCTATAAAAATGTTCAAAACGACCACTTTACTAGCTTTTATCTGCTTTGAGATAAAAACAGTCTTTCTTCCGCAAATTGCCATAATTTCTCTTAAGAGTACCTAAGTCTCACGTGATGTACTCTACAATAATTTTAATTGTAATTTTGACAATTTATACATTTTCGCTGGGTGAATTAAGCGCCTTTTTACTAGTATATGAATTGAAATTGTCGTACATTAATAAAATTTGGAAAAAGTCCGAATTTTTTACAGTCTTTCAGAAATACGGTGTCAGTACGTAACAAAACTAAATGTAACGTTCCACAAAGTCGACCTAGAAAGCATTGCAACTACAAGAACTGGGACATTGTGGCCGTTGCGCACAACACACAAACACCAAAAACCACATTAATAATAATTATTACACCTTACAAGTTTCAAACAACAAATATTGTTTGAATGTTTGAACTTTGAAGAACCAAAAAAATTTAATTTCCAGAAACTAAACTGAATCGCTATATTTGTATAGGTACCTAAAGTGTGAAGGATGAAGGTATTATACGATGATTCCATAAGTTTATTGTCAGTTATTTTAAACAATGAAGTTTACTTATACAGCACCCTGTATAATTATACTTACGTGAATGAAAAATTAAGATTTTAATGGTGTATAAATAGCACCTGCAATAAAATATTAGTACCTACACGTATCTAAATAATCCCACTAATAATCGAGCAAACCGCTCACCATCAAATATTATTATAAACGCTTCCATTGTTTGCAAACGCAGTATTTCATATTTACCATACCGCTACTATATGTATTTAAATAATCCAGGTGTTATACCATGTAAGTACGAGCTTTTATTTGAATTGTACTTCGTTACAGCGTAACAATGCTTGATTTTTTTCGAATGGAATGGGGAGGAAATAAACATTGATGGCATTCAGGATAGCGACGCTATCAGGAAACTGAACTTGTAATATCGGTATCTACTATTACAATTTACCAATACCGAAGCGGGGTGTGAAAACGAGGGTCCAAAATAGACGTCAATTGCACTACTGCAATCTCATAGATACATAAAACGTTGTATTTACACAGTCCTACTACGTTATTATTGTCGATTTCCGTACCGTTTTGTAACTGAATTACACCACAAAATATGAAATTTATGGGCAGGAAGTTGAACGGACAAAATTTCTTAAGTGAATTTCTAGGGAACTTTTTATCGAGCGAATCAATACCGCCGTAAATAGAAATTTAATTATTTACATTTTTTATTAGGAAGGCAAATGTATAAGTACATTAGCGTCTCATAATTTCTCGTTTATCCAACTTTTTCCCGTTCAAAATTAATTCCGTACTTTTAGAAAAGATTTTTTTTGCGGAAAATTGCTACTATAAGTGTAATATTAAATTCAGTTTCAGGAACGCGCCTGATTAGATTTTTGTAGTTTTAAAACAACTGGATTTATGTAGATTTTTTCACTTGCATTTGCTAACGCGATCTCATACAGGGCGTTTAAAATTAAATGCGAAAAATCACAATATGATTCATTGTCCAAAGTAAAGGTAGGTTCATTTGCAATTTTTTCCTGTGACACGCTCCCCGGAGACGCTACATCCCTGAAAATGGTGTGGCAAAAATAAGGTTTTAATTTTTGGAATAATTAAAAAATCGTAATGTTTTATATTTGCAAAACAAGTTAGTCAGGGGGAGTTTTTCAGTTTTTCTCCTGTTATTGGAGGGTTAAATTAGCAACCTTTCTTCAAGTTACGATTTGCGATATAACGGTAGGGAAATATCGATCTCTTTCTAAGCTGCTTTGGGTTTTTTATTTTGGCTCTAAATAGTTTTTGGGTCAAAAATTTCCAGTTCGAGATGCTTGCAAAAATTATGGAGGAAATTATAACATTGAGATCATTTAGAATATCGAAAATATTAATATAATTATTACAGTTAATGGACTTATTTTGGGTACGGTTGTGCCAATTGAAATTTGTCGAAAGCAAATATGTAGTCTGTTAACAGAAATGTTTCCTTAATATAGTTGATTCTTCATCATATGTTTACTCGTCTCCATCAGCATCTCTGTGACCCAACCGGTTCAGTCGCCTTGGTGAAGAACTTGAAGGATATCCCGAAATGAGGACCAGCATAATCTCGAACAATTCTAGGATCTGGTATATTTCAACGCCTTCTTGGACTTATAACACGAGGTTTTTCACAACTGGCGGTTTTTTTCTCATTGAGGTTTTCAAATTCTTGCCCTTCATTATTTTCACTCGTCTTTGTTGGCGACGAAGGAAACAATTCAAAGAAGCTATCCGAAACAACCACGTATGGCCCGAAAATAACCCACATGCCAAAAAGGAAGCCGATTACCAAATATAGGTATACTACAAGCGTATGGGGTGGAATTGTAGAAGACCACTTAATCGGGCTGCAGTTCCTATTGTTAAGGCTGCGTTTCGAAACACTAGCGATTTTGATTAGTAGCGGGGATTGCTGAAATTACAACATACTTGATTGAGGTGATTTTGATTTGAACTAAAAAATAGACTACTCGCGTATAGATGGGGTCTGTATTTTTTAAAAACCAAACTGTAACTGAACGGAGAAGTTTGAACAAGGACGAAAAAGCAACACAAATATCACATTACACCAACACCATTGTACATGATTCATGAATTACTATTTGCTTGGTTTGCTTTTTAAAAATTACATTCCTCGAACTTATGATAATACTGTTACGAAAATTTTAAAATTTTGCAGTATATCTTAATATGCCCATTTTTAACGATTTAATTTTTTTGTTTGACAATTACAGTTCTTTTGTTATAAAAATAGGTACTTAAATACAACGAAAAATTTTACGAAAAACAATTATTACTATTACCACATTACATATACAGTGTTCGAAAGTATGGAATATCGTACCTATATATATCTTTGTAAATATCCATTTTATGGAAAAATGTTTCAAATAAATGTTATTTGAAATTTAATTTCTCATCACATGGCATGTTTTACTTCTTTGATTTTTTTTAAAACAAAAGCGCAACACAAAAATTATTATTTTTTAATGACATAAGATATATCTTTAGCCAACTTATTTGATAAAGTGTTTCATTCTGTTTTCAGGAATATAAAATATTAATATCCTTGCATCGGAAAAATTTTGAGAAAACCGCGAAAACTGCGTGTTCAACAATGCTCATTAATCTAGTGCCTCACAGAACCTATTTTGTAAATGGGCCCGGTGGGCCCCGGTGCAGGAGCGCAGAGGTTTTGGGGCGCACGAAGTTGGGCGCAACAAAATTGTTTCACAAACTTAATATTAATAAAAAGCCTGAGTAACGTTTAGTTTACGGTATGATTAATGGATGTGTTTTGTACGTTTTAGGCAAAATAATCGACTAATTTCGTAGTTGTACGTACTCTTCCTCCTAAAATATAGCATTCAGAAAACTGGCGGAAGACAGCGGCACGGCACCCCTAGGCCAGTGACAACCTGTTCTGCTGAACGGGAGTTTCAGCTCTGAAAAGAATAAAGTGTATGACGGGTTCTACACTTGGACAATCTAAACTAAACAATTTGATGGTTCTTTTCACTGAAACTGATATAACACTTTATAACTTTTAGAATCCTTATTTATTCTTCTAAATCAATTTGATCGCCTTCAAAGTACTCCCCTCCCGATACAGTACACGTACGCCGTTTTTTCCAATCCCCGAAACAATTGTTGAAGTGGATTTTCGGAATCGTCTTCAAAGTGCGCAGTGATTCGGTTCTTATCTTCTCAATCGTGTCGAAACGGTGTCTTCGGAGCGAATAGCCAGAAGTCAAGAGTTAATGAATTTTTGACGAAATGGTCTCGAAGAACCAATGCAGTGTGAGATGGTGCATTATCGTGGTGCAAAAACCAAGAATTGGCTGCCCATAATTCTGGCCTCTTTTTGCGAATAGCTTCACGTAAACGTTGCATAACGCTTAAATAATATTCCTTGTTAACAGTTTGGCCTGGTGCCGGCGCGGCGGAAGGAATTTATAATGCACCACACCACGATAATCGATGAAAACTGTTAACACGACCCTGATTTTTGAACGACTTTGGGACGATCTTTTCGGTCTTGATTGATCTTTTGCAAGGTATTCGCTTGATTGGTCGGTTGTTTTCGGGTCGTATGCATAGATCCAAATCTCATCTCCAGTTGTGATGCATTTCATTTTATCGTTTATCCTGATAGTCAGAAAGCATTGTTTCACAGACTTCAACGCGACGCTGTCTTTCCAAAAAATGAAGGTTTTGCCACCAAACGAGATTTCACTTTTCTCAGGCACAAAACATCTTTCGAAATGGTCTGGACTGATCCAAATGAAATCTTAACAGTATCAGCGAAGTCTCTAATTGTCCATCGACGATTCTTGAGCACCTAATCTTATATTTTCTTTACGTGTTGTTCATCGGTCGACCTTGATGGTCGTCCAGTGCGATTTTGTCTACAGCAGTTTCTCTGCCTTCTTTGAATTGTTTGTATCACATGTAAACATTTTTTTGTGACATAGCCTAGTCAGTAAAGGCCTTCTCCAACATTCTCAACATTTCTGCGGCATAAATTTCACTCCGCAAACAAAATTTAATGCAACTTCTTTGTTCAACAAAATCAGGCATTGTAAAAATCGCTAAATTAACACAAAACACGTGCGCAACTATTGACAAATGCAGATATCGGCATGAAATTTGACACACAGGTGTCAGTGACAGTAGGTAACTTTTGGGGTTTGTAAACTGGGGGGGGGGGGGGGGGGGTCTCTTGGGACCAGAGCCCATCACATGCTTAGCGCGGGCCTGGTGCCTCATGACCCTTTTATGCGCATCTAGTTATTGAAACAATTAAATAATTACTTAAATAATTAATTTAAATTTAATTAAAAGCGAAAGCGAAAAGCGAGTGACGTTTATTGTGATAGTCATAAATCTAGACACCTAATGATTGCTTTTAATTGTCGAAACAATTTATTGATTGCGCCTTAAAACCAGGGTATGAAAAAAATCGATGTTTTTTAAAAAAAATCAAAACACATGATTTTTTTGATTTAAATCGATTTTTTTGATTTAAATCGATTTTTTTATGTACATTGATTTTTATGTTTAAATCGTTTTTTTTTATTGTGGTACCATAAAATAAAATAACTATTTAATTGATGATTTAATTATTTGACATTACATATTTTAATAATTTTGCAGTAATGTCAGTAACACAGTAACATAACTTATATAACAGGTTAACAGGTCAATTTTTATTTAATAATTTGTATAAAAAGACTAATTTAGCAGCTTTCTCGACACCTAACCTATTCCTTAATTTGGAATGTACTAGTCCAAATGTTGAAAATGTTCTCTCAACCCCGGCTGATGAACATGCACCGCACAACAATTGAGTAATATTGCTCATATGTGCGTCAGAAATACATTCTGTTATATTTTTCATTGAGAGCCAAAAATCCATAGCATTTTCTTTTTGCTGCGCTAATATTAAGTTATAAGTTTGCCCAATAAACGGTTCTCTCTGGTTGTGAAATTGCATCACCATTTTCGAAAATTCTCCTCCATATTTTTCTTGAGCAAACTGCAGGGCCTTTTCTTTTTCCACATTTGTTAATGGAAACGTTTTTCCAATATACTTTGGATATAGCAAATATGCTAAGAAATGTGCAGGCGTCAAAGCATAAGTGTACCTTTTTTCCAATAATTTAAATTTATTTAATTCTAAAATCTCTTCCAGCTCCTGTTGCAAGACTTTCCAAACGAACACAGCATCTCCAATCTTGGTGTTGTTTTTCTGTGTCTCATCCAAAGCTATAGCTATTGGTTTTAAAATCTTTAATAAATCCTCGCAATTTCTTTTAAGTCCAATGTTTAGGACTAATTTTTGAATAGTGTTATCAGACACGGATAATTCTTTATGCTCCTCTACAATTTTAACCAACAGCGGCCAATTCTCAATATAACTTTGGAGTGAATCACAAATAGAATTCCAACGCACTTCTTGTGGGACGACCAGTCCGCGCCCTGATGTACTTCTTTCTTCAGCAAGTTTTGCTCTGGCGATATGATTGTTTCTAAAATATTTTATAACTTTCACCACATTTTCTGTAACAGAAGGAATGTTTAAATCTTTAGCTAATAGATTTAAAAGATGTGCCGAACATCCATAAGTCAATACGTCTATGTTTTGATTTGATGAGTCGAATAAACTTTGTCGCATTTTTGTCATATTGGCAGCATTGTCAGTTACAAAACTAGCCACTCTGCATTTAAATTTTTCTTGTGTAACCGTGATGATATTTTTTGTGATATCTTCTAGATAGTCACTAGTATGGGGGTGTCCGGATGTATCAATAGTGTCCACTAAATACACTTCTCCATCATTTTTTATAGCGCAAGCACAAATAATTGGTTGGTTGTGTACGTTTGACCAGCCATCTAATGTCAAACAAATCGTCTCTCGTTCCAACGTTTTTTGGCATTTTACCATTTCCTCCATATGTATTCTATCTAGCAGTGGTCCAGATAAATCCCTCTCACTGGGTGGAGTATATCCAGGTCTTAATAGCCCAATTAGTTTTTGGAATTGGTGATTCTCCACACAACGAAATGCAGAATTTGTTGCATACATATACCGCGCTATTTGTAGATCAATTTCTTTCTTCTGTGTTAATGATGTTCGAACAATAAATTTAGATACGTTTCCGTCTTTGTTTTGAATTTTGCATTGCATTGCCTCCGATCCTTCACTTTCAGCCTTTCTTTTTGTTGCAGCATGAGACTCGTGCACTTCTGTGAACAAAGACGTTTACGTAAGTCTTTAAGTCATAAAGTCTATTTTAAAAAACAATTTAGTATAAATTTTAATTGAATTGAAAATGTAAAGTTCATTTTATATTTTTATAGTACCTATACGAATTTTAAATTTGAAAATACTCACCCAACATTTTGTCAGCTTCCCCCTCTTGAGGATTGGTAGAAGTAGAACACTTTGAAACATGCTTCTTTAATCTTTCAACCAGCCCTTGCATTTCAGCATTGCACTTTTTACATACTGCCCTAATTCCTGTTTTGCTAGTCTTTTTGGTATCAAAGTTTGCCCAAATGGGATCCCTTTTTCTACCCGCACCTGTATGTACACTAGACATTTTTGCAGCACTACTTTCAGCAATCAATAATCACTTACAATTGGTAATAATATATTGGTAATCTCCCTTTTATTTTGAGGGTTTATTGCTTACCTGCTTAAATAACAAAGAAACAGGAAGGCTTAAAATTCCAAAGGTAATGTAAAAATTGCAACCTCATTAATGTGCCATTATCATTATACCATCAACAATAGCACTAATTATCCTGACTAATTATATAAATCCATTCTACAGGTACCTATGTAATTTTAATATTATTCAAGCATTTATTTAAATTTTGTAGATTTTACTAAAATAGCTTTGATTTAAATCAGATTTTTTTTAAAATAAATCACTTGATTTTAATCGCGATTTAAATCAATGATTTAAATCAAGTGATTTAAATCAAACATACCCTGCTTAAAACTGTCACGGTAGTACATGCACTTGAAGTAAAAGGTTACTTTATTTACTGGTTTACATCCATTTATGAGTGAAATCGCTTTTGAAGTAAACAGAAATGGCGCATTCCGGCATTCTTCCGAAAGGCAACGTACGAAATTTTAATGATGCTGGGATATGGAGATAAAAAGAGGACGCAGACAGAAGTTTGCAATTTGTTTAACAATTTGTATCCCGAATTTTACATTACGCAATCAAGTAAAGTAAGTAAAATTTGGCACAAATTTCAAGGTACGGGCTCTGTCAAAGATTTACCAAAAACTGCCAAAGCTGCAGCTTTAAATAATGAAGAAAGTAAAAACGTGATGTTGGCCATCGCGGAAAATCCACATGTTTCCGTTAATTATGCGAAATTGTAATACAAGCAAATCCACTGTACACAACGTCCTAAAAAAGGAAAAGTGGCACCCATACAAAGCGTGTGTATTTCAAGAGTTATTTACAGACGACTTGGATCGCAGGTTGGAATTTTGTGAAGAAATAATCCACCAACTTGAAATGAATGCAAATTTTTACAAAAATATCGCCTGTTTACTTATTAGACAACGTTTTGTTTAAACGGTACAGTTAATAACCAAACACACGATACTGGCCTTCAACGCTTCAACAAATCCTTATTGGTATATGGAAGGATACACCCAGTACAAGCAGAAAGTTAATATGTGAGCAGGGATGATGAGAAGCCAGATTTTAGGACGTTATTTTGAGGGCAATTTAACGGCCGAGGTTTATCTAAATTTTCTACGATTTGAGGCAATTCCTGCATTAGATGTTTTATACCCAAATGAAGGCGACCGTATATACCCCACGACGGAATATAATATGGTTCCAGCAAGACGGGACCTCCACATTTTGGGATTAATGTCCGCCACTACTTTAATGATATCTTTCCAAATCGTTGGATGGGCAGAAGAGGTCCAGTACAATGGGCAGCTCAGTCACCAGATTTAACTCCGCCGGATTTCTTCCTTTGGGCCGACCTTAAAAGTAAGGTTTACGTAAATCGCCCGGGAGACATAAAATCGCATTGGTGTAGAGATGAGGGCCATCACACCTGAAGCTGTTTCAAATGCGATTGATGAATTTCAAAACAGAATTTGTAACTGCTAGGCTGTGAACAGTGCTCAATTTGAACATTTATGGTAGTTTCCTTTTTTTGTTGTGTCCAGGTTAATTACTAACTTAAAATGAACTTGTTAGAGTTATTTCAGGTTAGTTCAGTTATTCGTAAAGATTGGAGATTGCGTAATAAACTTATCACTCTTCTATCACTGTTTCGCTTTTAATTAATTTTAATTAAATTTAAATTAATTAATTAAGTAATTGTTTAATAAAACGGTCATGGGGCACTGGATTAAAATGAGCATTGTTGAACGTTGTTGAAATAACCTACACGCAGTTTTTCGCGGTTATTAATCGCATATATACGATATTCCACACTTTTCGGACACCCTGTATGTAATACAACGTTTATTAAGAAAAATTGAAATACAAAAAACAGCCTACGTTAAATAAATACGAAGTGAAGACGAGACACTTTATTTGAGACGTTTCTGTGCCTTTCAAACTCCTCTCAAAAAATGTGCGAGTCGAACTCGCGTGGAGAGGTTTGCGTATAATCCGTTTTCCGTGTAAGACTTAGAATTTTCGTTTAGATTATCCTATAAACTTACTATGAGTAAGGTTCTAATATATTCCCTATTTTTTCTTCAAAATTTTCGACTCAGTAGTTTCGAAGATAGGAAGGCATTTGCTTTTATCTATAATTTAAGCTAGGTATACATTTTAAAGTTATAAAAAATATATTTGTATTTCTTATAACGAGTCCTTTCATTTGATATGTCACATGATTTTTTTGTAAAATGAGTGAAGAAAGCATAACTTTCTTCTCTTGTACAAATAACTATTAACTTTCTAGTTTTCCCCCCAAAATTGAGATTTATTTATTTATGCTAACTATACGTCCATCTTGAGATCATCAAACTCTATAATATATGTACCAAATTTCAACTTTTTTAGTCCAGTAGATTTTACGTTTTATAAAATGTGTTCAAAAAATGTTACTGTAGTAATAATATAGTAAACATGCAAGAACGTAAACACAATAAATATTTGGTTCCACTAACCACATCCGATCTTGAATTATGCGCCTTCTCTCAATTTGAAGACGAAAGTAGTGGCACCTTATACCGCGAAGCTAAACTAAAATTGAAATATGTAATAAGAAATTTGCAGCTTTCTTGGAAAATCTTATGAATGTCAGATCGAAAAAGGTCTACGTATTTCGACCTACATATGAAAATAACAATAATAACAAACAAATTGTTGTATTAGGGTGAAAGCCGAAAGTTCAAACTTTAGCGTGTGACCTTTTTTTGCTACTAAAAAGTTATTTATCTTTGTTAAATTCATCGTCAAAGGTATGCCCCTAAAGTGTACAAATTTACGAGAATTCAAGATTTTTTTTCGACGTCATTTTAATTGCTTTGACAAAAATAAAATAGGACATCCTGTAGCCCGTATATTAAACATTAACTTACATAATTTTATTGGCTATTTTTAATAAGGGTTTGTACAAATAGGTAGAAACAGTAACCCTCTGAACAAACGGTCAATTTTAGGCAACCAATCATACTCATTTCGTGCCCTTAAGGTTTAATCATAAATCATATGGTCGTTTCCTTGAAAATGAGTTTCCTACATTTGTTGAAGATGTGTCGCTTCATCAAGTGTCGTTTATGTATCATAATGCACCGGCACTTTTTACTATACTTCTCCGTCAACAGTTAAATACCGTTTATTAGAATTGTTGAATTGGCCGAAACGAACCCGAAACTTGAAGCCCACGGTATCTGGTCCGTACTGAAACCCGTTAGATTTCTGCATTATGTGTCGTTAATATTAAATCCCTGGAATCTCGGTTGAAAATATTAAAGATTCGAGGAATCGCATTGTAATATTTTGAATATTTTGAACGAATACGTCAGTTGCTGAGACGAAGGTGGTCATTTCCAGCATTTGATGTAATTTTACAAATTTGTTATTTTTTCTCTTTCAAATGAATTAAAATTTTTGAGGGCCACTTTGCTCTGTTTTCAGTTCATGAAAACGGAAATATTTAAAAACACACACCATGTACATACTTTTATTTGCCTTATTTTTTACTCAAAAACTTTGTTTTTACGGCCAAAATCAAAAGAGTTAAAACAGTTATGAAAAAAATAAATTTCAACTGTAATATTGCTCCCTCAAGTCCTTTTTTGGTGTAAACAATTTTGTGAAGAGCCATAAAGTTCCGTAAAGTTTATGCAACATAGGTGTCGAAACTTCTTACCAACGCTCAAAAGCAAAGGCGGATTGAGCTGTTAGCTGCGATTCTTCTCCGTTATGAAAGTGAAAGAGAAGAATTTTTGAAGCATATAGTGATGTGCGATGAAACCTGGTTTCACCATTTTATTCTTGAAGCGAAGAGGTTATGCACCCAACTTCGCCTAAGCCTCGAAAGGCAAAAAGCAGCAGGAAAGATTATGGCTACCGTGTTTTGAGACGTTCAAGGTCTTATTGTGGTTGATTTTTTAACGGAAAGGTTAATGTCCTTATTATTTGTAACTTTTCTCAGAGGATGTTAAGAAGATCTAACAAAACCGCGATCCTCTTCCACGAGAACGCACACCCACGCTTTCCTGATTTGACTGAACAGACTCTTACAGATTTGCATTGGGGATCGCTTCCTTATCCCCCATAAAGTCCCGATCTCTCCCCTTACGATTTCTATTTATTTGGACCGCTTAATGAAACTGTAAGTGGAATAAAATATTCAAATGAAATGGCGATAGGTGCAAATAAATACGTACAAACTGGTTAAAAACGCTATCAAACAGTTTTTCTGAAGACGATATCTTTAAAATGGAAAAATTGCGTTGGAGTGGGGAGAAGGGTGTTACTTCTCAGGAGCTTCTCAAAGGAAAAAGTTACAAAGCAACCCCCTTTTATTTTGGAAATAAGGTTTTTCCGATTTAAATTTAAAGGCCGCCGTGTTCACTGGCAAAGAAATTTTACAATTCACGTGATGACATTAAAACAACAAAGACCATTTCGGCCTAATCGGCAGCATTTACCACAAATTTCATAATTATCGTGTATATAAAAAAGAGAACCGACTTGTAACGAAAATCAAACGTTTACTATTCAGAAATTTTTGTGATCTGGAACAAATGTGATAACTATTTAGAACTGGTCTGTGCGATAAGCAGAGGTCACGTACACCTGTTTGCCAGTGAACATTCAATTTAATTGCACAAATAATTTTTTAGTTTCGGTTTTGTTTTTGAACGGAACGGTTCAAAAGTGTTCGAAATTTCGTTTTCGTGTGTGTTACTACAATTACTTACAATTACCATGTGGATGGGGTAAGATTGTTTAATAATTAAATAATCATAAAACTAAGGCTAATTATTTGTAATTGTTTTAAGAATAAAACGCTCTGTTACATTTTGTTTGCCAATCACGCTAATTTTCACTTTTTTTGTTTCAGGTGAGTGGTCTTGTCATGCCTGTACTACCTATCGGTGAGTTTCCTTGTTATGATATTGTTTTGTTATAATCTCTTAACTTGTTGCACATATAACATATTATATGAAATTAGCTGCGTGTTACCCTAATTATTCGGCATTCATGTTGTGGAATTATTTGAGAAGAAGAGGTTAATTATCAAAATAAATTTTTTAGTTTAATTAGTCATTTCAAAATGCATTTCTCACAGTTACTGATCCAAAGTGTGTGAGACTCTCCTAACAAACCACGTGTCATATTGTAGATCATAGTATTTTCTAAAATTCTTTGGCATTATTTGTAAGTAAATCTTAAATTTATGCAATGTTCACATCCAAAGTAGATCCTGAATTTCCTTGGTAATGGTACGTTTTGGGTTTCACATGATTAAGGGGACAATTTTTTCTGTTTAGTACTATTATCGTTGGCGACCATTTAAAAAATTACTTAATACTGTTTTCTCTTGGTGATAACGGAACATATTCCGCGGCACTTTCAGCAAGTTTTACTTTAGTATTTATTTGGCTTAGGATTTCAGTAACTTTCCAAAAGATTTTTGACACGCCGGATTATATCAAATGTAGTATTTTTGGGAAGGAAATTAGAAATATTTTATAATGACACGATCACCTACGACTCGTATTTAAAAAAAAAGTTTGTGTTATATGATGGGTAATGCCAAGGAGGTACTAAGAATTATTAATAATGTTCATAGAAAAGTGCCTAAAGAACTTAAAATAATTTTCCACATTTATCTTTTCAAATAATAAAGTTATAAGGAATTGAGAAAATTCGAAAATTTCCTTTTTCCTCTATAGGTCTCGGACGGAAAAAAATTTGTTACACTTTCCACGTGATTTCTAGTTAATCTTAAAATGCTGAACATTTGGTCCCGTTAAACGAATCTCAATCTCCGATTGTTGACGAGATTCTCGTCCGTAAAACCATCGTTTGGACACACTGTATATGTATTATTAAAGTATTTAAATTGTAGAGAAACATCTCATCGTGATTTAGGGGAGGGTTTCGATTCGAAAAACCTCCCCCTGTCCGCGAACTTGTCCCAGACACACTTTTCTTGAAAAGATAAGTGAATATCAAGTTTCAAGAATCGAAAGCGTGAAAAAAATCACACATCGCAACTTGTTCAATAAATCCTTCAGTTACGATCTTCGAATAGAAATTTAAAATTTCTTCCTTCTGATGGGAATAAATGAATTGCCTTTTAAATTAATATTCTGCTTCGGAGCTTCGTTGTTTACCATGAATCTTTCTAAAACACGTTGTAACTGGTTATCACTAAGCTAAGCACAATTCTTTATCAAATAATTTTTGAATGACTATGGAATAATGAAAACCACCCTTATTTATCCCTATACTATAACTGCGCCCATGTCATATACCGTAAGGAACGTAAGTAATATTGAAAACTATATACATTTATGTAACATTTACAGCCCTTTTGAATTAATTGCCTCATAAAAGCATTTCTTTAATGCTGTTTAAATTAGTAAGCAGCACATTTTATTCCAATACACGTAGGTATTTGGCGCGTATTTACTTCCAAATAGAAAAAATACAATTCCATTTAGTACTGACACGGGGGTATCGAATAGCACACCTTTTAGAGCAACGTTAATTCACTTAATAAACCTTGCTTTTAGAGTACGTGCAGGCCGGGCTCTTTACGTGAACGGGGCCCTTTTTTAAACTCATCGAAATTATTTTACACGATAAACATTAAAATAAGATCATATGAATATAAAGTTAGTAAATAAACGTACAAGTAAATAATTAGATAAATATTTTAAATATACAAATATATTAATTTATTTCTTCTTACTAAACATTTTGTTTAAAATAGGGACCCTCTATCTAATGGGGGCCCCTCTAGCTCCCCCGTTAATCCGGCCCTAAGTACGTGTATTACCCAATAAATAATTAATTTGTACGAAAGTGTATAAATTGGTATTTCTACTCTCAACTTTTAATTTAACAAATTGTAAACTTTAAATTGTGGAAATAACTATTAACTAGTATAATTTATCTTTTACACTGGCAAAATAATGTGTCTTTTATGTTAATGGATTTTCTTTTTAAAATAGAAATGTAACTTCCTTAGAATTTATGAACATTAAACAGAAATACATACTCAACTAGCTATTAGTAAGGCCGATATCATTAAACGACAAATGTTTACTCATATTGTTTATGTAACTGGTAGATTTATGGCACTAACCAATCTAGATCGTGCGAATTATGATTGCTAATGATTCAGTGCTTATATCATCTCCCATTAATCAAATTGATTTTAAAAAAATATACTTACATACAAGTATTTGATTACACAAAATGTCAGTTAGTCACCAATTGAAACATTTTCCGTATGCATAGCATAGACTCTTAGTTAATTTAATGCGCAAATAAAATAACAGATGACGCCATTCTCCAGACTAAATTATTAACCATTAATAATATAAAAGTGAGCAATTTTTAACCGTAACGTTGGAAGAATGCGCCATAATATACGTAATACTACATTCTTGTACATCCTTTAAAACGACCAATACTAGTAGACATGCAGACGCTTAAATCTATTACATCATTTATACCTAACAGTCTATTGATCGGAATGTCATTTATGAGGGGTTTGATGAAACTTTCCAAAGTAGTTGCTTAGGAAAAGCAATACAGTAAAAGTACTTCCTGAACGTTACGTGCGTAGATTCTTGATTTTTTTTCCTAAAATTTAGTTAATTTTCGTCCCCTTCATAATGTATTCTGACAGTACTCAACTAAAGTTCTACTTATATGTATCAGCCCCTCGTACAATCGTAGTATTCAAGCCTACAGCAAATATAGGGGTGTTACTACCTAATTCCTTTACATTTAGATAGGGTTCGTATCTATAATGTAGTATAGGAATAAGAATTGTTCAAAGTATCCAAAATTTTGACGTGTTTACTTAAATAAGAATGTTTATTTTAAAATATTGCAAACATAACAAATGTGGAGACACATATGGGGGTGAAGTATTTCCGGCGGGCGGTAATGCGGCGTCTGCATGCATTTCGTTCCGTTGACAGTTAAGGGATGGAGAAGGTCAGGCGGAGCTTTACAAAATTTGTCATAAGCAACATGCTAAATGTCGCAGACAGATATATGATGTGCACTTGAAGGGAACCTAGTTTTTTGCTTGTTTGTTTAATAATGTGGGTACTTATAATTATCTTTTACATGAGATAGGTCTGAGGAGCGTCTTAAAAATATAAACGGCCACCTTTTTCAACAAGTTTATCTGCTTCGTTAATGCAGAAAGTTAAGGCGAATGCGGTTTATAAACTTCATAGTAAAAATATTAAAATTAATATTAACAGAGGAAAGTTTTGAGAATTACCATTAAGAAGCTTCACCGAGATTTTATTCAAATAGCGTTTTAAACAAGAGGTTAGATTCAAGTTTTTGCTAGTTACTAAAACTTATAGTCATAATACATGCAAGTTTTACATAATCATAAATGAACTTTTTCGTTTACAAAAATACTTTGGGGGAAAATTGTTGTCGTTAAAGCGTTATTTATGAATAACATAATTTGCTTCACTTTTGTTGGAAGACACTGTGATGTCTTTAAATTCATTACTTTATTATCCATCCTGTCGATGCTTTTAACCGTCTATGTTCGAATATTTATGCAAAATACCGATGGTTGTCACCGTAGTGGCCGTAAACATTTCAAAGATGCTTAAGAAATTGTTGAACTGGTATTTACCAATTTTCATTAACTCGTTTAAATAAAAATGAACAGTAGAACCGTAGAATGTAGAACCAATGGGACCTGATCACAACGGCCACTGATCATAACGGCCACCTAGGACCTAGGTTATTGTTATTTAATAACAGCCATTTTGATCACATACGGCCTCTAATACTATTTGATCATAACGGCCACCTTGTTCACGTTATGATCAAATAATAAAAGTGGCCGTTGTGATCAAGGTGGCCGTTATGAAATAGCAAAAACCGGGGTGGCCGTTATGATCAGTGGCCGTTGTGATATAGACCCGAACCAATAAGGGGTGTGGCAAGAAATGAAGCAAAGGAATTAAATAAATAATAGGGGATAATAAAGGCATGATAATAGTAATAAATGATGCTTTTCACTAAAACTTTGTAATAAATGTTTCTCTTCGTGCTAATAGTTTTTCGTATATAGCCTTCTAACCTTTACAAATAGTCTCCCGAGTCCTCCTTAATACACCCCAAAAAATGCATGCCTTCTTGAGCGAACGTCGACGACTTTTATTCTGAGAGACACCAGTAACTTTACCTACCCTTCTTACTGAGAATTCTTGTAAATAATTTCCAGCAGTGTGTTAGTTACCATAGAGTAGTTCAAATGTTGGTCTACTGACAGACCTTACTCAGTCCTTTTGTTTGTAAATTCATACTTGGACTCGTTCAATTTAAATCAGCTAATTTGGTTCAGCTGTAAATTTCGTGTAGGAAAGTTTGTAGTTTTGCTACCGCTTCTTCGTGATTGTTTCCGAATAATATAATTTCTGTGCCAGCAATCAATGTAAGTAATTTAAGGCAGATATGAAGGGTGGAGCGGAAAGATCATTGTAAACCATTGGCAAGAACAATAGAATGGTAACGGTTCTGGAATTAAAGCCTGATTCTCAACATCCAAGCATGGGCAAAAATGAAGCCCGGAGAACTGAATTATTATTTAACGGAGTTCCTGTCGGTGCATTTGGAAAATCAGACTGTGTTGACTGTGACTTACAGCTCTACTCAGCAAACAAGATAGTTGGAGAGGGGATAACGGCGCTATAGTAGCTTTTAAGGTACAATCCGAACAAAAATATTTGGGCGCTTAATTTAAATGTGTATTGTTGGATACACATAAATGTATTGTATGCTGCATGAGAAGTCTTCAAAAAGACTGATTTTAACAAACAAGAGTACCACAATAAAAGGATTAAGTAATAAAACGCACGCGGAAAATGTCAGCTGTAAACTGTAACAATTTACTTTTAGCTGTGAATGTACACCTTAGAATTCTCAAATATGATTGGACAAATAATTTGGCGCGTCAAAAATTTCAAATACATTATTTTAGTTGACATATTTTCCGACTATCTTGTTTGCTGAGTGGAGCTGTAGTTCATAACGTAGGACCCGCGATATTTCAGTGCGGGGTATGAGGTAGGGCAAAACTCACACTGATATGGAGCACGGTAGATAAGGACACAGGACACAGTAGTTAGTAGCATGATTGAAGGCCGGAAGAAGTGACTGAATACATCAAATAAGACCTTTTCCCGTTCATATGATGTATCCTTCAGGACCATGTGAAATTTCTTGATTCACAATCTTTTTCCCGTTCATTTTCTTTATTCTCTGAGACCATTTGAGACTTCCTGCCCTCATGTCCTTCACGATTTTGTTCTCTTTCACTTGTTATTTGGTATGTTGGCAACACATATTACTTTTGGAACCTCCTTGCCGAATGTGCTTCACGATCAGGATTTTTTTCCCGTAATGTTTCACGATAACCAGGAGCTATTTAAGATCTCCTTGATTCTTGAACTTCCCTATTCCTTTCGCGCTGTGACTCGCACACTTCAGATGTCAGCTGAGAGCTAGCCTCCTAAGCCTATTTTGTGACCTTTCTTCTTCATTTCTTCTTGCACGGGATTCTCTATCATCTCTTAAACTTTGAACCGAGGGGTATTTCACTATAAGCAGTAGGTGTACAAATGTAAGGCAGTAGCGGGCAGCATCGAGCAGTCGTAGGCAGTAACGAGCAGTCAAAAGCAGTAGCAGGCAATGTCAAGCAGTTATCTGTTATAGGCAGTATCAACCAGTTACAGGCAGTATCAAATAGTATTAACTAAACTCGGCAGTAGGTGTACAAATTTTATTTAGTTAAATACCGGAAATACGCTCGACAGTCTGAAATAGTTGTACTAGTCGGTCTATTTCTCACTTTTAATAATAGGTATAATAATAAAAAAGAGTAAGAAATGAGACCGTAGTCATTAGGCAGTAGCAAGCAGTACCGCGCAGTACTGAGCAGTTATAGGCAGTCATAGGCAGTATCGAGCAGTCATAGGCAGTATCAAGCAGTCGTAGGCAGTAACGACCAGTCAAAAGCAGTAGCAGGCAGTGTCAAGCAGTTATAGGCAGTATCAACCAGTTACGGGCAGTATCAAACAATATTAACTAAACTCGGCAGTAGGTGTACAAATTTTATTTAGTTAAATACCGGAAATACGCTCGACAGTCTGAAATAGTTGTACTAGTCGATCTATTTCTCACTTTTAATAATATAATAATAAAAAAGAGTAAGAAATGAGACCGTAGTCATTAGGCAGTAGCAAGCAGTACCGCGCAGTATTGAGCAGTTGTAGGCAGTAGCAAGCAGTACCGCGCAGTACTGAGCAGTTATAGGCAGTATCAGGCAGTCATAGGCATTATCGAGCAGTCATAGGCAGTATCAAACAGTATTAGCTAAACTCGGCAGTAGGTGTACTAAATTTACTTAGTGAAATACCCCTCGCTTTGAACTCTTTCTTCAGTCGTTTCTCGATCACGTAGAGTTGAGGTATATGTATAAGCGTTGATTGAAATATTAATAAAGATAGACAACCTTACGGTAATATACGACCCCATTGTCGTACAAGGCATCAGGGGTCGTTGCGGTCGCGCGTACTCAAGTAGTGTGTAACCTGACTTTTATGATAGAATTCTGTAATTATGCTAGTAAATTCGTGTACATTCTTAACAATGTTGCCAGTAAAAGAACATTTGAACCCGGGACTTTTAAATGAATAAAAATAAATATATACTAGTAGCGCGTTATGCGACTTAAATATTTATGTTAGGATTTTTCTTTATATAAGTATAACTTTATTTTCTTTTACAGGAGAAATTATATATATCCTCACCCGACGCGACAGTTTTAATTCAATTTCAAATTTCAACCTACATAATATAGATTGTTACCACGACCAAATTACATTTTTTAATTTACTATAAAAGTACTTTGAACTAGTTTCGTGTAAATAATTTTTTTTAAAGGCCGTATCATTGATTGAAATATACCGAATATTTGCATCAACGGCAGAATCTAATTGAGTCATAATATTACTTGACCTTAGTATGCAAATTCCGAACAATTATGATGACTTTAGAGTTTTCGTGTCTTTATTTCACCGTTTCTGTCACTTGAATAATTGTTTTCTCCACGACTATATAAAAATGCACAAATTTTTTTTACATATTTAGCTAAACAAAGACATAAATTCTTCACACCAGTGAAGAATGAAAAAGAATTCACTCTCGTTAGGCAATCACATTCTATGATTATCAGAAATCACGGTAATTTTCGTAAATAAATGTGGTAAATAGCTCAGTAGTAGAGATACTTGACGCGGGACATCGACGTTCGATTCCCAATGGAAGAATTTTTTTATGCATAGTCGTGGAGAAAGTATAGTCTTTTACGAGGTCTTTTACTTGTGTACTAATGGCTAATATTCACTAGGATGATTCCAAAACTCACTCGCTGCGCTCGTTTGTTTAGGGCGGCAGCCCAGCGTCATTTTAGGTATAATAGCCCAGTAAAATGTTCGCTTGTTTTGTGTTCGCTTTGAAGTGTTCAAAACTCCCCACCCGTACCCCCCCCCCCCCCTCCGAGAGAAATTGTGGGCCAAAAAGTGTAAAAAAAAACAGGTTATCGTAAATAACTGAAAAAATATCAATTTTATCAAAAACAAAAACGTTAAGAAAATTGTAGCAGACAAAATTCCGCACATTTTCATGTTTTATTTTTGTCTCTGCGACCAATAGGAGCTGAGATAGATTTTTTTAAAATGTCGACTGTTTTGCGGCGACACAGTAACACGTGTGCCGCGTGTGCGCATCGCGCGTATTTCGCTTGTATCTCGAGAATGGCCATTTGTATCGCAAAATGCTTCAAATAAAAGTTGTAGAGAATTTAATTACGAACAATTTTCGTTTTTAAACATTTCTATACGATTAATATTGACAGAGATATAATCATTTAAACCTTTTTCTAAGACACAATCGCTGCTCGTTTTGCATAATAAAATCAATAATAAGTCGAAAACTATTGATTCTACGTACTTAGTGTATATAGTGAAAATTGTAGAGAATTAAATTTTGAATCTATATGTATGCACGAAATATCATTTTGGTAATCCTTATAAGGCGATGGAGGAAGAAATAATGAAAAATTCTCATTTTCAAGCATTGCTTTGCAAATAACTATGTTTTGACTACTTGTAGACAGTAGTGTCTTATAGTTTTTTAAAGATAATTAATGTACCTGTAAAATAAGCGTCAGCAGAAGTTCGTACGACAAATAGTTCGGTAGTTACAGCTGTTTGAAGATATACTCAAAAATTAACATTTTATTAAGAATCCCGATTTCAGCTAAAAAATGGCCGTTAACTTTTTGTTAAAAATTGGTTTTATCCTATTTACAGTAGGTGCTTTATATACACTGTGTCCGTAAAGTATGGAACAAATTCATTTTTAGCTAAACAGACCATTTGAAGAAATAATCCTGAAACACGTCGATTTTTGATTTTAATTTACCGTATTTTAAAATAATCAGCTCAGCTAGAGTAATCCGAAAATTGAAACAAAATGGGGATGTTCCATTTAAAAAAAATGGCGGTGGCGTCATTACTCGAAAGAAATTCACCCTGTATATTAGATTATTATTTTAAAATACGGTAAATTAAAATCAAAAATGGACGTGTTTCAGGATTATTTCGTAAAATGGTCTGTTTAGCTAAAAATGAATTTGTTCCATACTTTACGGACACAGTGTATATACAAAGGTACCTAATACAATACAATAAATCGTTCGCAATCGCAAGTTGCACTTTATTGTAAAAATACATCTTTGAAAACTACCTATTATATGTATATTTTCACAGAATTTAAGTAAAATGTATATTTGTATTCAGTTTTTCTTAAATATCTTCGTTTCCATTTATTTTAGGACAAACTTTTATATAAACTAATTGAAAGCTTACAACATTTCCTATAAAAAACACTTGGTCGCGTATGTTTTTCTGTAAACAGCGACGAGAAACTGACGATTGAAGATGCAGGTAATGTTTAATTTTTACAGAAATTGTAGCTACTTTTGAGACGAAGAAAAGGTAGTATAAAAAATGTGATCCTATGATAAATTTACTCAGAAATGTTCAGAGAATAACTTCCGATACTTGGAAAAGTCAAAACAATTTTTTATTCTACCATTTCTTCGTCTTATGTGCGAACCATACTACGTTGAAGATGATGTAAAATATAAGAGCATAAAAATGGTCGCAAGTTCTGAACCTGGGGATAACATGTTCAAATTTGTGGATAAAAAATCACTGTTTTAAAGTGATTTGAGCGCGTCTGTAAATCTGTAATTCAGGTTAATGATTTATGTTCTTGCGTATGTCACGAAAAAAAAATTGCAGACAATTCGGATGGGTCGTAGCTCTGGCGTTTTTTCAAGATTTGGTATAAAATTTATTTTTATTTTTAATAACTTTTGCCTTTTTTCTTTTTCCCAGGGGGGCCCCTTGGCGGCGCGCTTGTCGGACAGGTGCACCGGCCTCAAAAACGAAGAGAAGTTAAAAGTGCATGATAGGCGAAGAAATAATAAAGCACTGAACCTACCAAATTTTTTTAGTAAGACGGATTGAGATTCATTCGCTTCCTAAATTCAATAGGAAACTTTGTACCTACTTTTGATCATGTTTTTTTTTCCGAAATTGCATTTGTGCAGTGGAAAAGCCATCCTGAAAAATGCATTTTCATAGAAAAAATTTATACCTTTGTTGTAAACTTCTACAATCGAGTCAATTCGGGTTAAAGGGGGTTTTCGAGGTAGCTGATTCCGAATATGACCTCCAAATTGGCTCACCGCCCTTCTGGAGCTCAGCATAACTGAGCAACCTACCATCTGCGATGCTTTTTCTCAAATTCACTCTCAAATGATTGTAGACATTTCATCCGTAGGTTTTTGGGTTGCTGATTCCAAATCTGGGATTCAAAAGGCGCAGCGACACTGGTGATGCTAACAAAAATATAACCGCTATTCCAATTTCGACATACTTTTTATCGGTGTGTGTGAAAAGCATGTCCGATATCTACCGATACCGTACCGATAACACAACACCGATAATATCTGTGTGTGTGCAGCCGCCCTAACACCCAATACAAGTAATATTATAATAAATTTATACAGGGTGTCCACAGCTGAGTGGGACATAGGGAGAATACACACAAAACCGTTTTTTGGTGAATATTATCTCCGTAGTACTACCTCATCCAAATTCAATCGCCGCATTACACAACTGGGCTAACAATGAACAATTCTACATAAAAACTAGTTGAAATCCCTGGATTACAAAACGAACTTCGAATACCGCAGTAACGAAAGTATAAAAAAATCTGGCCTTATCAAAAAGACAAAATTTGATAATTTCAAAATTTCGACTTTAAAGTCGAATATTTCGAAAAGTATTTGAGATATCGAAAAATTGGGACCGGATCTTGAATCAGCATAAAATTTCACATAAGATCCATACCTTAACTCGGTTGTAGACAATACGCATCTCTTGCAACGCACGGACGCACGGACGGAATATTGATTCCAGTAACGAACGAAGTTCGTTGAAAAATTCGTTTTGTAAAGCCAGAAAATGAGGTTTTGTTGTTGGTTTTTCAGGATGATTGTTTACGATTTTATTCTGCCTTTTACAATTTCACTAACATGATAGTAGGTAAATAACAGAAGAATTAATTCAATTAAATAAACAATTGGAAATTAAGTAACATTATTAAGACCACCTGATCAATTTTGTTATCTTAATTCTCAAAAACCGATTTATTCTCCCTATGTTCCACTCAGCCGTGGACACCCTGTATACGAGATAGGTACGACAGCGACGTAGCGGTGTCTAACTTGAAAAAGCCAAAATTTGCGGTTTTCCATTTTGTACAATCAGAAACACTTTACTTCCGTCTCTCATTGACATAATTTCACTTATGTTTTGTTTATTACGTACTATACTACTTATGAAAGAATGTGCTGTCTAAGTTGATTCGATGTGTAAAAGAGCAAATCCTTGTCAGCAAAATGTGACTGGAAAAACTTTAACAATGACATTCTAACTGATTTTGAGGTTTTTAATATCAAAATAAATGAGGATGATGCAAAACAATGTAAATCGATAGTCGACACTAACTACTTTAAGGAATGAAAGGTTTTTCATTAATCATTTTCTATATGTTTTTTAGCAATGGCCATTTCAAATGTGAAATTCTTGGCGTTATTTATATTTCTTACTGAGCGATTAAAGCACTTGTAAATTATTTTAAAATAAATTATGAAATTGTAAAAGCGAATCGTTCAATAAATAATTTTGGGGGGAATAACTAATGAAAATCAAACGATGTTTATCGTATAGAAATTTTATAATAAAAATTAATTGCTTTTTATAATTCTTTAAGTTCTAGAGTAGAGTAATTTTTATATATTAATTAGTGGTTAAATGTTGCAACATTGCATGACTAACAATAGCTATCACTTGTATTTTCGAAGCGCCAATTCTAATTTGCGGCGAAAATTGAACTATTATTCATAACATTTTGGCGATGGCGCTACTTTACAGTCAAAAGAAAAAAACAAAAACGCAACATGGATGAATTGCTCTCTTAATGCATAGGTTGCCCATCTTTATTAATATTTCAATCAACGGTATAAGGCAACGTTTGTTTTTCTTCCCATGTTCGCTTTTTTAGGATTCATTTCCTTAATATAAAAATATAAGGATAAGTTATTTAAAATTTAATAAATCTGTTCTTAATGGAACAAATTTTATTCTTTTATTATTTTAATTTATTTTCTTATCCTTATGAATTAGGATTATTATTATTGTGGCAAATCGTATTTTGTTAACAATGCCGGTGTCGGTTGCTACTGAAGAACGTAGTATTTTCAAATTATTGATTAAATTCGCTCAAGAGTGACCTAAATGAGTCTTATGTTTAATATAATATTATTTAATCTATTGCACTTTTCACACCGAGAATGCAGTATCGAGCCTTACGGAGCGCGCCGTTGCCTTATGTAGCATTACTGGGCCGGTCAGGAATCAGGTGTGGCCTCAATTAAACTGCTCCGCTCGAATCTAACTTTATTTTAACGTTATTTATGAACAACTTTGTTAATAAACAATGCACTCTAATGTATGTGAACTTGGAAACAATTGATACAGTTGTGTACCTACAGTCCTACATGTACATAGTTACAATAATTATAAATAACATCTGTCGTGTGCTCTTCGGAGCGAACCGACCCTGTCACTACATAATATGCTAGTGACGGCAACGCTGCCTGCATTTCTCCCATTTAAAATGCATTGCCTATGCTAGCCATACTGAATTCTGGGTGTGAAAAGTACTTTAATAGAATGTTTTTAATATAGATACTAGAAGTGCGGAAAGAAAAGTTTGCGTTAGCGCCGGACCTGTCTCTTAATTACAGATCGCACTAAGTTTGGAAAATGATTAAAGCGTAAACATTCGGTGAGTGGTTTAATCATTTTTTGACCGAGTCACTGTAGGGTTTGATTATTACAGTGAACCTCAGGTGAAGGTTATTAAGGAAAATATTTATGAACGCATTGAAATGATTCCTTAATAACGTAACACCAGTAGTAGATAATATTAATACGAAGAAGTATGGTTATCTCATAAAGGGTGCAGTTATCTATTGACCAGCAAGTTTTCAAAATTGACGTACACTAAATATAGTTTGATACACAGGGCGGTCCAGTTTATAAGAGCAGAATATGCCCAAATGACAGAAAATGTTAAAATAATTGCAGTTTCTCATATATTATAAACTTATATCCTAGGAAGCTTCATTTTCAATATACAGGATGTTGAGAATTTGGGAAAAAGTATATGATTTTGAATAGTGTTAAAACGGCTGTATGGAAAATTGCAAATTTGTTTCACGCGAGTATAACGTACTCCTATTAAATATAATTTGCACGTTACTGATTTTGTTTGCAAATCTAATAATGCTTTACTATTCAAATTGGAGCTACACTAGAAAACGAACTTGTAACTATATTCATCGTGTATAACAATTTGGTTGTAGATATGCACTGTAATTGAAAAAAATGTAATAAAGCATGTTAATTAGACAATGACGCTGCTACTGTATAGTTGTAAAATTTATATAAACCGTGTGTATATTGGTTAGTTTATTTTTAAAATGTAAAAGAAGTTTCCATTCCTTCTCACAATGTAAACGTGTAAAATTGCTATAACAAAGAGAATCTAAGATCTTTACCGAAACAAACAAAGATAAAGTATCTATTAAAATAACATCTTTAACATTCCTGAATATAATTAAACAATTGCGGTATAAAGAAGCCGCGTACGTTTAAATTTGAGATAAAAATCTTATAAACACAATATAATTATAACCGTTTGCTTAAACTACCTACATGTGAATTAATTTTATAATTTATAATCCATCATCAGATCCGCGCAGATAATCCCCGAAACGTTAGGAGAGTACGTTAATGTAATACGTCATAAATTTAAACGATTAAAAAAAATATAATAAGATAGCGCACCTTATATACAAGTCGTAAACACATAAAATACTGAAATAGAAACATAATAGTTATCCGGTTGTTTTGTCGTTTAATTATTTGATTACAGGCGCGAGTTTACGACGTGTTTTATGGGCTACTGCAAGGGGGATGCACACTCATAATGCACCACATGCCCAGCCGCATATAGTGATGTTTACTCAATTATATTCCCATATATTTCCCCAAGACAAATTTGTATGGACCCCTGATTTAGAAATATTCCAGTTGCCATAAACAATTTTTTATTTTATCGCGAGTCGGTTTAATCTCCGAAAAATAATTGAATTTCGTTCACGGTAACAAAACGTACATTCGCGTCAAAAAAATATTTGATCACAAATAATAATAATGAAGCGAAATGAAGATGTCATCATCTTAGATAAAACTTGTTGAGGTTCGCCGATAGAAATAAATCGGAAATCTACAGAAATGGTTGCTTTTGAATTACAGCCCTTAATTTCCGATGGATTGTAATCGTTATCGCCATGTACAGAACGTTGATGGGAATAACAGTGTGTTCCAATGACATCTTCATCAAAGAGGGGGTCAAATACATAGGGGTTGCAGGTGACAGGGTGGAGTTGAAGAGAATAAAGTACTACGTAAGTAATAGAACTCCAGCGGTTTACGATAACGAGGTCCTGAAACGCATTAATTTCTAAATGATAAAATATTTGTAGAGTAAATTGCTTAACTGTTAAAATTAATATTCATTTAATTACGAATCCTTTCAGGCGCGCGTTTACACACCATTTTCAAAATCGTAATCGAAATAACTTTTTTCAATAACGTAACGAAAGGAAAAGGAAATTAAATTCAGTCTTCGTAATTTGATATGGATCGAAATTTAATTGTTTGTTCTTCAAAGAAAATTTCCTGAAAACTGTTTGCACGAACGTGAGTTTTAAATTAAATTTGGCGTTAATATAGAAAAATCTAATTTGTAGACGCTTAATTTTAATTAAAATTTAACTCTCTCTCACTTTCTCCTTCTTTAAACTTAATGATTAATATAAATGTAGAAATGTTTAGTTAATTCGAGAGGTCGTTTGTATACTGATTGAAATTCTTAATTTCGGCTTAAACACGATTCGGGTTGTCGGAGTTTCTGCTCTGTACTCAATATGTGAAGTGTCATCCACTTCGTACCCACTATTTTGTTATCAACACTTCAGTTTATCATCGGTAGAGACTCTACATGTGTCAGTTATAAAGAGGAACATCCGACCATGATGAAAAATTTAAATTTGTCAGCTGCTAATAGACCATAAACATAAGATTCAAAATTATAATCGAAAGATGTTTGTTTTGAAATACTATAATTTTCAACACTCAATGAGAAATTATTACATTTTACTCGAGTGGGCAATATCACGACTTGTTTAATGTTGTCTAAACAAGAAAAAAATATGGCATTTCCTTTTCGCCTTTGAAGTTCGTGCAAAATATTTAGCTTAACTTGAAATCTAAATAAACAATTTGTTACTATACTTTATTTGGTAACGAAAGCTTAATGTTTGTAAAAAATTGAGAAACTTCTTTTTTCTACAATCGACCCACGGTCGACTGTCGTTTCTCTTACTTTACCTTTTTCTTTAATTCTTAATTCAACTGAAACTTCACTCTTTAATTAGAAATTAACTTTTGTTTCAAATATAAAATGGCTTTACTGTTCTCTCACGTTCAGTTTAAGGCGAAATTGAATGGATTTTTTTTCTTCGTTGCCATTTTATTAACTAATTGGCTAATTTTCGCTTGTTACAAATAATGAGTTTAATTTGCGAAAAATCAACGGATATATAAATGAAACTGTAAGGCGTCATGTACCTACTTATCATTCTGAAGATTATTAATTCAAACGTAATTGGCGAATAATTTCCCAATTTATAATCAACGGAAAACACATAACCGGCGAAAATTGTGTGACCTGGCGAATTAAATGGTTTTTCTTCGTCTTAGTGCCTGGTTTGGTTTTACAATAACGAAAAATCGTTTTTTTTTCTTTTCTCGCTTAATTATTGTGAACAAAACTGAATACTCCCATAAGCCACAGCCGTTAAACGCATTTGTATTTTTTTTAGTTGATGGAATTGTAAAATGTAACCTTTTTTCGGTTTTCCTTTGCGGCTCAACCGAGGAATCGGTTTTATTTTTTTTCTCGAAAACTAATTGGCATATCTACAAAAAAACTCAACCGACAAGAAAATTGTATTTTTAATTGTGCTTTGAGTGGTAAACCAAGAAAGTGAAGAATTTGTAATAAGAGTACGATTTGGAAGAAGTGAAGATTTGAATAATGCTACACCTCTATAATGGATAAAAGTTGGTGATTTTGTGTTTGTTTTAAATTCTCTATATTTATGTTTCATATATTAAGTTGAGCCATTTTCTTTGTCTTTTGCGTAACAAAACTCGCAGAATCACCTTAACTTTTCGTTGAGATCACTTTAATCGGCAGCATATGTTCTTTGATAAATTGTGGATCAAACGTTCTATACTAACCTCTCCCGCCTTACAACGATTAACTCTCCCAACGATAATTTACAATATAAATCACTGACCTTTTACCCTCAGATTTCCCACACCCTCAAAAATATATTCAAAACACATCATATTTGTATTTCTTTTTCGTCCAAAAATACTTTTAGAACTACCCTTGTGTTCAACAAAGATCCTATCGACATTCTGGATAAGTTCAGTATTTATTAACTTTTCTGCCAGTCTTGCCCTGCATTTCACCTGGGCCAAACTAGGAGATCTTTTCAACTCGTTTTAAAGAACATTTTCTAGCTATCAAAAATAACAATCTTACCCACAAATCCACCTTTGCGGAACACCACTCCTTTGATCTCTCTATTAACTTCAAAACTTATTCATATGGGAAAAAAGGCTTTTTACTTAATGTTTTAGAAAATTTTGAAATCTCCAAATCAAAAAATTACCCGAATTTACTTAACGAAATTATTAACTTTCGTCGGGACTACATTTTTCCAATTTGTTTGTAAAGTTTTATAAATTGTGATTCACTCTGTAATTTTTACTAAATTTTAAGCGCCATCTAGTTTACACCTTAAGTTTTTTAAAACCTGTCAATTCTTTGTGTGACAGTCATTGTTCCTGTTTAATTTATTATTCTTAATCGGGTTTTATCCAGGGTAATAATCATGTGTTTTCACATTTTTTTTTAGTTCCCTTTAAGGGTTTAAATGATTAGTTTTCACTTCTTGCTTGTTTTTTCCCCTTCAGGTAAGTCGACAAAGATTGGCACGTTTTATAACCTAAATTGTTATTTTTTCAGAACAAAATATGTAATTTTGTAGTCACAAAATTTAATGTACTTATTCACGCATCTGCATTTAGTTCATTTTTTACTCATGGTGAGTTGCCTAGTGTTAAGTATTTGATTTTAATTGATTCTTTTCAGCCCTTTTTACTTTGTAATCGATAGTTGACTTGATAATGATGCCAGTAACAGCCAGTAAGGCGTCGAAACATGTTGCCATTACCCTCCACGCTTTTATAAACTTCAATTCAAGTTTTTTCTCTTCCCATTACTTTTTCAAACGAGACGGCTAGTCACAGTATCATTGGATAAGCTGTGTCAGCGTCCACTTAGGTCAACATTTTACCCTGGCGTTTTGCATTGGCATCAGTTTTAGTACTTCGGTACTTTACATATAAAAAAATAACTTTATCCTTCACCACATCATTTTCACCTCAATATACTGTTTTTAAGGGGAGGCTTTGAGTTTTTTCTCTGTTATTTACCTTTAACCCCCTTTTTGAGTTTACGAACCACTACAATGTTCTTTGAAGAGTATCTCCTCCATTGTTTGTAACGGTGTCTATTTCTTAATTATCACTGACTTCAATATTCCCTATTTCTAAAATTTACTTCAGGGAAAAGATACCCACACGCTCGTCAACCCTATTTTTATTGATAGTGGGTCTCGCGGATCCGATAGTAGTTATTAAACAAATCAAACGATCAAATCAAAGCCTAGTTCTAGTCTGTTACGAGAACCCATTGGTCTCGATCAATATTGCAACTGTTTAAAAATGATGAGTGCAAGGTATGTATCGCTTTTTGTTGACCGAACCATGGACGGGAATAAGACGTATTTGAGGATACAATGTAGTGAAGTTGAGATATGACCCGAAGAACGCTCTAAACAATTTTCTAAAGTTCTAAAGATTTCAGATTAATCGCGATTCTCGATTAATCGCGATTTCCGATTAATCGCGATTCTCAATTTGGATTAAATAATTAAATATGTTCGAGCGCATCCATTCTTTCGAACACGATTAATAGGCGATCGTTCCAGGCCTAGAAATCGATTAATTCTGTTTTTTATTTATACCGCTAGATTAATTTAATTAGATTTTCGATTAATCGCGTGATTCTCGATTAATCGCGTGATTCTCGATTAATCGCGATTCTCGATTAATCGCGATTCTCGATTAATCGCGATTTCCAATTAATCGAGATTTTTAATTTCGATTAAATAATTAAATATGTTCGAGCGCATCCATTCTTTCGAACACGATTAATAGGTGATCGTCCCGGACGCAGAAATCCGTTAATTCTGTTTTTTATTTATACCGCTAGATTAATTTTATTAGATTTTCGATTAATCGTGATTCTCAATTAATCGCGATTCTCGATTAATCGCGATTTCCAATTAATCGAGATTTTCAATTTAGATTAAATAATTAAATATGTTCGAGCGCATCCATTCGTTCGAACACGATTAATAGGTGATCGTCCCAGACGCAGAAATCCATTAATTCTGTTTTTTATTTATACCGATTAGATTAATTTAATTAGATTTTCGATTAATCGTGATTCTCAATTAATCGCGATTCTCGATTAATCGCGATTTCCAATTAATCGAGATTTTCAATTTCGATTAAATAATTAAATATGTTCGAGCGCATCCATTCTTTCGAACACGATTAATAGGTGATCGTCCCAGACGCAGAAATCCATTAATTCTGTTTTTTATTTATACCGATTGGATTAATTTAATTAGATTTTCGATTAATCGTGATTCTCAATTAATCGCGATTCTCGATTAATCGCGATTTCCAATTAATCGAGATTTTCAATTTAGATTAAATAATTAAATATGTTCGAGCGCATCCATTCTTTCGAACACGATTAATAGGTGATCGTCCCAGACGCCGAAATCCATTAATTCTGTTTTTTATTTATACCGATTAGATTAATTTAATTAGATTTTTCGATTAATCGTGATTTTCAATTAATCGCGATTCTCGATTAATCGCGATTTCCAATTAATCGAGATTTTCAATTTCGATTAAATAATTAAATATGTTCGAGCGCATCCATTCTTTCGAACACGATTAATAGATGATCGTCCCAGACGCAGAAATCCATTAATTCTGTTTTTTATTTATACCGATTAGATTAATTTAATTATATTTTCGATTAATCGTGATTGCCGATTACTCGAAATTTTCGATTAAACGCGATTTCCGATTAATCGAGATTTTCAATTTCGATTAAATAATTAAATATGTTCGAGCGCATCCATTCTTTCGAACACGATTACTCGACGATCGTCCCCGGCACAGAAATCGATTACTTGTGTTTATTATTTATACCGATTAGATTAATTTAATTAGATTTTCGATTAATCGAGATTTTCAATTTCGATTAAATAATTAAAAATGTTCGAGCGCATCCATTCTTTCGAACACGATTAATAGGCGATCGTCCCAGGCACAGAAATCGATTAATTCTGTTTTTTTATTTATACTGATTAGATTAATTCCAATTTTCGATGAAACATGATTGTGTCAAGTGGAAATTTTAGAATGTTTTATACGACCGTAGATCCAATAAAGATTCAATAGCTGCGGTTAAAAAATAGTTTTAAGGGCGGCGTCGGCGCTATGTACTTATGTAGTTGTATAGCTTAATCACGCGAAAAACGCATTGTATAACTGGATAAATTTCTCCGGAAAGTAAATGTATTTTATTAAAGTATGCATATATTTATATTCAGGAAAGTGTCATCATTGCCGTCAATGAAATAGTAATCTATAATTTAATTTTTTATCGATTATCGATCTTAGGCTAATCGCGATTAATCGATTTTTTTCGATTTTCGATTTTTTCAGAAATTGATTAATCATTTTTCGATTTTCACAATTTTTGCCAGACCTAGTTGTTAGTGCTCTGAAACAGACGATGATCGTACAATGAGCTGAGACTGGAGTGAGACTTCTTCAGAAGTAAAATATAAATATCACATCACACAAGCTACCCGATGCAATAGAAGAATAACGTGTACATCCTTGCGTTGTTTTACTAGTAAAAACATACTTTAAACTGTGTTCGCTTTACTAAAGTTTTCCCCAACTTATAAATCTGTGAACAGAAGTGTGACCCAAATGACAGGATGATCAGGAAAACTAAGAGGTATTACAACATGAGTACATTAATCCAACAGTTTGTTTTTGATATCCAGACTTAGCAATTATTGATATAATCGTATATCGAGTCGGAGTTTCATAAGAGATTTCATTGATACTCAATTGGATTTCTAAAAATTAAAATTGTTGCGTTTGCATCAGTGCGTATAGCTTTTCTGATGAAACTCCCAGAATATATTTTACCATTGTCAACAAATACCCTAATGACGTACCAATTAATCGCGGTTGGATTTCGCATCGTGCTTAGTATGTCAATCATTTTTCAAAATCTCGAGCTGCCATGTAACAAAGCGATCATCTACTCGCTAGGTTAGAAGTAAAACAGCTCCCGGGGAACTAGTGGATCCCAATTCCGATGTTACGTCCTCAATAAGTTTTATTGTATGGGAACCAGCGATATTTCGTAGGGCAAAATCACATAAAAGATATGCATAAGTTTCAAGAAGAAGAATACGACCGTATATTGGCAGTATAAGCCCGATTCAACAAAACCTGTCCGAACACTCCTCCAATGTACATTTGACAGAGAAGATGCAAATTATTTCTAAACTAAAGTCAATAATTTTCGTTGCTTTCATTGAACATTGGCATAATCGTAATATAGGTAACATGTACGTACAACTTGAATTGTAGTATAATTTCTTCTCCTTTGTTTCCCAGTACCACTTTTATGTTAGTAACCGTATACAAACATATAGCACTGAAATCATTTTGTCCAATATCAAGTACAGTGCATTGCAGTAAGACAGAACAAGGAAAGCATCCGGCTATAAAGACAATGGGAAAGATTCCACATTAAAATTAACCCAAACATGAAGGCTCTACCTGTTGCCTTTAACTTTGAGCGCATTGTTTTCACAATGAGCCCTCATTAAATTATATAGCATAAAGCATACAAAACTGAAGAAATGTTAATTAATCGCACACCTGCTGTCTGTAACTATTTTCTGGAGTCGAGATCTAGAGTATATAGTTGAATTTCGAGGCATTTTAAGCACGTCATAATTCCTCTCCGTTTCGAGGACTAGTATGTTCGTATTATACATTCAACGAGACAGTACATACAAATTGCTAGTTCAAAAGCCCGCAGAAAATTACGGCTTTGCCTTTTTGGGCGGTTGAGGATTCTTACGAATCGAATTACATGAACTCTTGTTTCGCGGGAGTGTGTCTGGTTACAATTAGTTACAATTAGTCAAATTCTTCTCGTAAGTAAAATATGCAACTTTTACTCCGCCTTCAGACAACACCCAATTTAAGTCCTTGTTGATATTCGTTCGTCACTCCAGAGAGCTTTTGGTCACCACTTATAACTTTTTTGTCCCATTTAAACTGCTTTCATTTCACCAGAAATCACTCTGTCATGACTATTCTTCGGCTTTTCTTTCAAAAGAAACTTTATGAGATAACACAGAAATTTTGCATAAGAAAATTAGCTCGAGAGCATATATTGTTAAATTCAATAAAAGTTCGCGAGGTACCCAGTCATTCAAATGTGTAAACTTTTTAGAGGCGAACGATAGACTATAATATACGCTAAAGGTAGATGTGGCAATTATATGTACTGATTTTAATAACAGAATTTTGAACGACTTTGGCAAAGACACACGTCGCCAACGGCGTGGATGAAGGGGACGTTAATTTCGCACCATAAAAGACCAACGAGTCGTAACCTAAGCCAGATGATAATAAAAACAAAACAATCACTTGTTAACGAACAGGAAGTTTGGGAAACTCGTCCAATGTCGTTTTTTTTTAAATTCTAAAAGTAAAAATGTATTGCAAATGTTGTCGACGACATTTAAAATAACAATTGGAACTCCATAAATAAGAGAGTGAGTTTACAGGAAATATTCACTCGTGTTGGAGTGAAAACATTGCAAGCGCACTTTAAACAATAAGCACGAGAAGGACATAAAACGACGCCGACGTTTATAGCGTCGTCGGTTTTATAGGGAAGTACAGGGAGGGCTTATCGGCTGATAAAATCCATCGAGCCTCAGGTTAAACGTTCAGTCGAGCGTGGTCGCTCTACGTTTATGATAACCTGTTATCATGTAATCACACGTTGCTAAATGTTGAAAAATTACACGGACAATTTTTTTCCTTCAGAAAAATAGACTTTTTTTTTAAATTTACAGCTTGAAAAGCATTGTCATCTTCGTTCATGAATGAAATTAAGTGAGTGTAAATAAACATTGTTTCACAGAGACCCTAACCGTCTATTTTATTAAAAGTGGATTATCGCTTATCTTATCTGCGGCTACTGGTTTATTCGGGAAAAATTCAGGTATGTTAAAATTCTTTTTCTCTCCAGACATGAAGGTGACAATTTTGCTGAGTCTACTTGGATAATAAAGATAAAATTGTATTAATAACCTTAGAGAAAGCAGCATATGAATTTCAATTGTTATTTCAACCAAGACGCATGTGAGCATTTTTATTGTATTACAGCATTTTTTGTACACAACACGTATATTGTGAGACCAATTCTGAGCACAACACTTAGTTAATTACATTTAACTTTCTGTTTGACTTTTTTCTCGAAACTAATGGTGAAAATGCAGTTTCTTCTTTTCAGCTACGTTAATTATATCTTTCTACCAAACCAGAATATTTACTTTTAACATGATCATAATCATATCATTTTTGTATTGCTGACTATGTGTTTACTACAGGTATACGTAATAATAACGAAGTGTATAAAAAGAATTAACCCTTCACGAGATTACACGCAAGCTAAAAATTATTACACCACCGTATGGGGTAGAATAATTTATCTGAAGCAGTTTTTCATTTTTTCAATTTGGTTGAAATTTCGGGAGCAAAAATATACGAGGTTTGGTCAAAATGTAAGTAAAACTTGTTTTTACCAAAAAAAATATTATTTGATATTAATTTCGTTTTCTGCGAAATAATTAGACGCATCTAATAATACACGGTGTTCTTTGCAAGCTTCGAAGAACATTTTTTTTCGTTCTTACAGCTTCTATTGGAGCAAAAGCTCCTATCAATGGTTTTGATGAAACCTGGTTTACTACTACCATTGAATAAAGAATACCCAAAAAAATCGTTCGTTGGTAATTTTTTACAGTACCCATCTCTGTTATTTATATTATTTTCAAATTCGTATAACCGAGCGTTATGGTTTAGACATGACTCCCTAGCTTTCAAAATTGATAAAAAATGCCACTTTTCAAAGTTCTAAACTCCAGTATTCCATTGAAGCTTCCAGAATTATCGTAATTTATGCAGGTACTATATCAAAAATATCATTACGAACTTTGATGGACGACTTTGCTACACAAATAGAAGAAAAAAACCATATTAACATTCGAAAATGAGTTTAAAGAATAATACGAATAATAGTAATAATAACATGTCAATGATTTCAAATTACTGTGCTGCTCTTTTACCTTCTTTATTTTGAACATCTTTCTAACCTCCTGAAATACAACCGAAGATTCTAACCTCTAAATTAGTTCATGTTCATCAGTTCATGTAACACACCATTTCTTGGGTCTCGGTGGCAGTTTTGACGTGTTAAAAATAGTTTACGCTTTCTGCCCTTCATTAACATTCCTGATTAAGTTGAATTATGCAATTTTTGCAATTTCAGCTTTGGATCTCCTAATGTATCGTTGGGGGTTGCTTAGAGCCCCCCCCCCCCCCCAGCATCCCCCTAATGGTTCCTATCATTCAGTTCAGTTTGGTGGTGAGCGCAGATAATGTTTCTTAGATGCGGTGGTACAAAGATTTCTCATTTGATGACATTATAAAAAAAGAAAAGATCTTCGAACAATGTTTCTTTTATTTCACCCAACCATCGAAAGCGTTTGATATAGTATTAAGCATTCCTTTTTCCAAATTTTGTATTATTCCCAAATGTTGCAGGATCATGCTTATCGAAATATAAAGAAATCAAACAGGAAATTACTTGTTCACGTAATGGTTTTTTTTTTGTAAAATGCCTTGGAATGCGTTATAATTACATTATAAATTGAAGTTAATGAGAAACTCAATCTTAGTACTATCTTCACAGCTAGAATAGATTTTGACATTTGTAAAAAATTGCTGCCTACAGGTCTTGTGCTGTTTAGTAAGAGAAAAATTGATGAATTGACCACATTGAAACCTATTTTAAGTAAACAACAAATAGTGCAACGATACAAAAGAACTCTAAGCTGTAAGTTAGTATTGGTTCACAATCCTGATCCTTTTTCCTATCATAAACAGTTCCACTTGCAATAAAGCATCGAATCATGTGTGAAATTGATTTTGTCTCAGTTGTAAGTGATTTGTTACTAAATGTAATGCATTTTTTAAATCTGCACTGCTTCAAAGACAGTTTTCATATTTCCAGAATGCTAATGCTTTCCCCAGTTTTATTTAGAATAACCTTATGCTGGCTTCATTAACATCTGATGGTATTCTTCACTCCATTTGCTTCAAATTCAGCTTCTGGAGTGGAAACGACATTTCGGATATTAAAACGTCTAAAAGAGATAAACTCGATTATACAGGGTGTTTCTACTCAAAGTGGACAACGTAATAGGGGTTGTAGAACTCGTCAAAACTAACATTTTGGCTTTTGTTTTCGAATTATGAACCTTTTTTGTTTTTTTTTACAAATCTCTATATCTCCATTGTTGGTAGTCGGATTTCAAAAAATCAAAGTGTTTCGGAATCAACAGTTTAATATCTACAACGTATGTTCAAAACTGTTTACAAAAAATTTAGAACAGCAAAACGGTGGTCATTTTAAATTATAGTAGTACAATAGATTTTGCGCTACTTGATTTCCGCCATTTTGCTGTTGTAAAATTTTTGTAAGAAAGTTTTGAACAAACGTTATAGATATTAAACTATTGATTCCAAAGAACTTTGATTTTTTTGAAATCCGACTATAAATAATGGAGATATAGAGATGTGTAAAAATACAAAAAAAAGGTCCATAATTCGAAAACTAAGGCCAAAATGAAAAAAAATATTTTAAAAACCGTGTTTAGTTTTGACGAGTTCTATAACCTCCATTACATTGTCCACTTTGAGTAGAAACACCCTGTATAGACCCTATTGTTCTTGAAACTTTCACCAATGATATCTCTTTAAATCTGATTTGTTACAGAGAAACATGCACTTTTTTCTGTTGGTCTACCAAACGATCTCCTTGTGTTACTTGGTTAATTTAATATTTTGTCAACTACTTATTAATGTTTTTCATATTTGGATCTCTGCCTTTGTGACAATATGGATCTATTGGACAAATCAAAAACCATGTAATCCCAAATAATTCCAAATTCTGTGTTATACTTCCCGAATACGAAGTAAAAAGGAAGTATTGTATTAGTGTTCCAAAAAAATTTGACCTATGCACATTTTTACATATGTTTGCGTTTCTGAATACGTAGATTCAACAAATGAAAAAAAAATTCCGTCTGTCGTCTGTAGTCTATAGCCTGTCCGTACACATTTTCTTGCAACGCTCTAAACTCAGAAACTATTAAAGTTATCGAAATGCGGTTTTCGCCAATCGATTGCATTCGAGCCAAGGGAGAAAATGCTAATATTATCTTTGATGAGGTCATTTCCGGTATAAGCTAAAATGGCGGCACTCATTTTTTTATAATTGCAGTTTTTTATGTAGTTTACGTGTATTATTTTCTGAATTGAGCTATATTTATTTTTTGAAAAAAGTTTCAATACGAGGGAAGTGTCGTGGCAACTTGCCAGAATTTTTTACATTCGAATAGGTCATTTCGTATAGTATATGGAGAATCATTTTAAGGTATGGCCGTGCATTATGTTAATATCATCCACCACTTTTTCTTTCAAATGTGAAAAAGTAGCACATGCGAACTTCTTCGCATATGAGCATAATTTTGTTTTCAAAAAGCTTTTAGTAATGTTTTTGAAGATTTTGATTCAGCGACAAGTTTTCATTTTTTGGCGCAACGCACGGAGACTATACTCTCAATGCCATTTTGCCGTTTCTTCATTGATAATGGCAGCGAGAGAAGCCACATGGTTTCAATTCGTTGTTTACTTCAGATAAGGCAATATTTTGAAGACTGGAATAGCCAATTTGACGACCACCATTAATGAGCGGACGAAAATTACCGTGGTACAATTAATTTTTGAACTGAAACTTTCCTCCATATTGGCAAGAGAATGTTCTTCAGTAATTAAGTTCGAGCACATTTTGGTCATATTTTTGGGGATCTACAATGCCAGTGGGAGACTCAATTGCATTGTGTATCTCAATACTTTGGATTTTCTTTATGGATCCACCTTAATATACATTTCTAACGCAGAGACACTTCCGTCAATCTTGGAAATTCGTGCAATAATATCCAGGGGTGCGTTTTGAAAATGTCTTAATTTCCGAGTTGAGGACGTCTTACCTAAAGACTTTCTCATAAGTTGCCACTGTTCGTAACTATATTTCTTACTGGTGTGTGAAATAACCTTCCAAATTGTGTATAAGTATTTTTTTTTAATTTCCGCCCCACGAACGAGGTTTGGGGCATCATCAGTTGTGGTCATTAGTCCTATACGCTTACAAACATCCATGTCCGGAGGTTTTTAGATCACCAATCGGTCGGGATTCGAACCCGAGACCGCCAGGTGTAGTTTATTGGTATACCAACGGTACATCCACTACACCATCATAGTTATATGGTTTGAGCTACGAGGAAGTAATGCCAAAGGCGATTTACTACCATATACAGTGGCTCAAACCAATACATTATATGAGAGCAGCGTAGCGCTCATACTCCGTAAGGACCATGCAACTGGTCCGTAAACTTAGCAACAAATTTCAACCAAATTCTTCGATTTTGTTGAAAATAGCTCATTTAACAACAACCTAACCTGTAGAAAAATGTTGTTTTTCTCCCACAGTTAAAAAGGAGGAAGGGGGATGTTCAGAAGAAAAATAGTTGACCATCGGATTTTTTTCATGGTAATACCTTTCTAGGTATTTAATTTTGATTTATTGAAATCGCGTTGTTCGTTTTTTATGAAACTGCCTGTTTATTGTTGAGTAATTTTTCTTTTACCTCAATACCGTAGAAATACCACCCCCAACAATACGATCAATCCAAGATTCGTGTAACTATTTCAGTATCATTATAATTCCGATCATCCCATTGTTATAGTAGTACAACATCTATTTATCTTTCAGTTGTAATATGGTTCCATTTTGTATTATGAATGTTCAATGCACACGAGCTTATCGTATAACAGTCTATATACTAAAAGACAATTAATTTCAAGTGTTGCCTCTTCATTCTTTTATTTTACGTCTATTTAATCCTTTTAAAATTTCTTTGCTGTAGGGTGTGTGGAAGTGTCTGATAAAATAGATTTATAAAAGGGGCGTGTGTGTGCATATAGGTACTCAGTTTCAATGTTGGAAAGGATGTACGCCCTATCAACTCCAATAATTACTATTTACCCAGACAACATCATTAATTACTTCTCGCGAAATTACATCTTCGTCACAATGCGTTGTTTGTCTTTAATGAAATTTTGAGTAACATTTCTAATTCTCTATCAATTTATAGATTTAATTAAGTTGCATCTTTTATAACTCTATAACGTTAGTTAATGGTGACTGAAGTACCCACTTATATGTTTTAGACGCAAAGCTTTAAGGGTTAAAGTGTTTACACTCATTTTATACGAAAATTTCATCTCGTTTCAGTTTTGTTAAATATTTGATTTATATTTTCGTTTATTTGTTCGAACTCTATGTAATCACCCATCCGGCTATGGCAATAAATTGAATTGAAAGCTTTTTCAGTCCAACATTAAATGTTAAATTTCTTCCAAACATAATATTTTAATATTTACTTACAATTCACAAAGACGAAAATATGGTATAAAGGCAGACGTTTCTGTTGTAAAATGGCTTCAAACGCATAAAGCACAATGAACAATTTATTGTGGAAAACCGACGAGAACAGCTTTATTACGAAATATTACTTTAGAGTTTGTTGAAATTGAGAAATATTATTCTGAAAGCGAAATATAAATAACGCGTTGAAGTTGCGGATTTTTCACGGCGTAAAAGTTAATATACGGCATGCCCCTTTTTCATTGTTACACATTAGAAGCGGCTTCAATTTGAACGAATAACACGACTTTTTAATAATAATTAATGATTTCGGTATTTATACTTTGAATGATTTGTAGAATTAGAAATTATTTTACAATTTAAAAAGCATTAGTCTGAATCTACTTAATCGTTAGATAATCATGAATAATTGTTGTATAAAAAGGTCGTTAACACGTTTTTTATTAATAGTTGTGCTCAATCGAAATACTAACAATATCTTCTGTTCAAAAATTCCGATTTTATACTTCCGTTGTATTGTGGATAGATAGTTAAATGTTAACTTGAATTTTTATTTATTTGTGCTGAAACGTGTTGAAAATTTTACTACTAATAAATTGGAAATATGTATGTAGGTATAAACCATGCACCCTCGTGCAATTTGAATTTTTTCTAAAAGAAAAAGTTAAAATCACTAGCTATCAGATCAGATAATTGTAGTGGCCATTTTGTCACTCAATGACAAAATGAGATTATTTTGACAAATATGTCTAGACATTTGAGCTTTTTATCATTGTTGTAATGATTATTCCCGTAGAAACAAACAAGGATGGTTTTGATACTGAAATAAGCCGACGCAAGTAATATAAATTCAAAATGAAAACGAAACGTAATGAAACATTTTTTTTCATCAACTGAATTATAAAAAATCTTGTATATAAACACGATGCAAAACACCGTGTTTTTTGCGCTAGATGTGACACACATCGTGTTCATTTTGAAACTAGCTATATAAATACATAGCTAATTGTGTATTTTCGATCGACAGAGATGACTTGAACCTCTCGACGAAACAGTGCCTGTAGGATAACAGGTTCCATCATCTGGAATTAAATGATAAAAGCAGTGGATTTGGATGTTGATAGAAATATCTTTTGTTATACAGGGTGGGGCAAACCTCTGTCGTAGTTTTATAACCCTTATTGTATAAAACTTACAGATTTATTTGGAAGGTATCCATTAATGGTGGTCAAAAGCAAGTATTTTAAAATTATTTTTATGTATACAGGGTGGTCAAACGACTTACTTTTTTTAAAATGAAATACCTAACCTTTTTTCATTTTTAGAACCTCTGTAGTCACTGTTATATTGCCCTTAAATTATTTTTTTTACTCTTCTACCCCATGCGGAGAAAAACTATTTTTTTCGGCAAATATGAAAAAATTATACCCCTCTTTAAGAATTCGCCATCGTCTCAGATTTACTGGTAGAATTTTGAAATTTACAAATTTACTTACTTACTGAAGGACTCAACTTCTTTTTTGGCTAAGGCTTGAATTTTTATTTTGTACAGGATGGTCAAAAAGATAAATTTAAATTCACAACTTTTTCATCGACTATTTTTCCGTTTTTTCAAATGGAACACTCTGTATATTTATTCACCAATTGACGTCCAATTGCATCCTCTTCAAGTTTTCTATTAACTTTGCTATACCTATCCCTCGTCGTTTACTGGTAAATTGAAATAAAACATTTTTTTAAATCTATCCAAAACAATACACGGCGACATTTAAACTTACTGTAGTGTAGGACGAGTCCCTAGAAACGTTCGGTTTACAACAGTTGATTTTGAAGTGTCTATTTTAAAATTTAAATTTTACGTAAGATGCTCAAAATGGTGACCATTTTCCCTAATGCACAAATTTATTCATTTATTGAATTATTGACTAATATTTCTAAGCATCTCTGGTGTAATGGACCTGCATGTCTGCACTATTCTTTCCTTCGTATCTTCTGGTGTTGTAGATGGCGTTGGATAAACTAGATTTTTAATATAACCTCATTTTAAAAATTCGGCTTTTGTTAAATTAGGTGATCGACACTCCGACCAATCGATCTATTAGGAAAGTGTTCGTTTAACTCATCTACCACCTCTCGTAAATAATGCCCCCCCCCCCCGGCCTTCCCCAAAACAAAAATCATGTCAACTAATTCATTTTTATTGAAATTCATTGCGAATAAGAATACCTTCAGCTACAGATAAATCTGAAATTGATAACATCAAACAAAAACTGTTTTGACAAATTATTAAGACCCAGGGGCTCGATTGATGCTAACTTTTGATAAAAACTATGGAGAATTATTTAAACGTTCTGTAAAAAATGTTTTTTTTTTTAAATTTAGCAGTAAACGACGAAAGATAGGTATAGCAAATTAATAGAAAAGTTGGAGAGGATGCAATTGGTCGTCGATTGGTGAAGAAGTATACAGGGTGTTTCATTTGAAAAACCCGAAAAAAATTCGTTGGAAAGTTTAAAATTATTTTTTGACCACCCTATACAATATAAAAATTCAAAACTTAGTAAAAAACGTTGTGTTCTTTAGCTTTGTAAATTTGTAAATTTCAAAATTTCGGTGGCGAATTCTTAAAGGGGGGTATGATTTTCCATATTTGCCGAAAAATGTTCTTCCCCGCAACGAGTGGAAGAGTAAAAAAAATATTTAAGGGCAATATAAATACTGACTACAGAGGTTTTTAAAATGTAAAAAAAGTTTGGTCATTTCATTTGAAAATAAGTAAGTCGTTGTTTTCCACTTTAGTGTTTGCAAAATTTGCTTTTGACCACCATTCAAATAAATCTGTAAGTATTATACAATAAGAGTTATAGAACAACGGCAGAGGTTTACCCCACTCTATACAATATTGATTGAGACTGCGGTCTTGTAATCCTAACGCACTGTACCCATCTGGGATTATTGTGCTCACCCCATGTAGTTCAGTTCCATTCAAGCACCCCTGCAGCTGAGGAGACAACTCCACAGTCTTAGTTAAATGGAAGTTTGTGCCTGTGGCGCCCTAATGATTTACAACAGCATGGAATATATTTCACCGTTTCGGTATCTTCCCCGAACACTCTGGATCTCCAGTAAACAGTTTCCTCTTATGCATGATGATTTATGAATAGTCTCATTGTAGTCTTTCGTTATGAGTTCTCCTCATTGCTAACAGTTCTTCCCGTGTATGTTTATCCTTGTTTAGAACTTACTATTCTTTGGTGTATGTCTCAATAGCTTTCCCAGTGCCGGATTTACCCCATGCAATTTGTTCTTTCGATCCTAGTCTTGCTAACGAGCCACTTATTCGTTGCCTTCCACACCACTCTATCCTGGTATACAGATTAGACTTCTGGATCTGGATTACGATGGAAGGGTGGTCCCCAGTCCACGCGCGCTTAGGACGCTGGACAGGGAAGCGGCTTAGTCAGAATGTAAAGAGCATTCGGGCATTGTGCATTGTGTTACCAGTGTCCAAACAGTATTGGTTATGATTACAATTTATGTAAATTAGCCAACATGGTTGACAAAATTCATGAAATTACAAATTCAAGAGATGAAACTATTAATGCCGTGAGTAATGAAAAAGAAGATCCATTACATGTCGTTAAGGCACAAATTACCGAACTTTCAAATCAGATGAAACCACTTGCTAATCATCGTGGACCCGATCGCCATCAACAAAACGCTATGATATCTGTTGGTATCATAACAAATTTGGATTACCAGAGACTGTTAGTGTTACATCCGACCAAGGTCCTCAATTTGAGTTATTTCAAAACTTTCTTAAAATTTTTGGAATTAACAAAAACAGAACAACTGCTTATCATCCCGAAGCTACTGGCCTGATAGAGCATAATGGCACAGATCATTAAAAAGTGCCATTTGCTGTTGTGAATCCGACAAGTGGATCGAAATTTTGCCATATACTTTATTTGGTTATCGAACCGTTCTTAGAGAAGATTTGGGAACATCAACAGCCGAATTAGTGTATGGTACGTATATAAGTCTTCCAGGAGATTTCTTTCATAACCCTTCTACAACAGAAGGAAATAATATATTTTTACAAAGATTAAGGTCAAAAATGGCCAAATTAAAACCTCTCCCTACATCAGATCACAGCTGTAAATTTAGTTTTCTACGCCCCGAACGTTTATAATGTAAATTTGTGTTCGTGAAAAGATCGCATTAATATGAAGGGCCGGTACAGGTTGTTTCAAGATCTCCAAAATTCTTTGTTCTTCAAATTACAGGAAATCAAAAACCTGTCTCTATAGATAGACTCAAACCTACTTTCATTTTAGAAGAAAAATCTGATAGCTCGGTTAATATTAAAAATAACCAAAAAATAATTTTTTTCCACTACTAGCTGTGAAGTTGACAATTATTGCGTATCCTAGACAACTGAGAAGTTTAATTTCTCTATCTACTGGCCAATAATCTATTATATTATTCACCTAGGTTAATAATGGGAATTTGCATTCCTGTGCTACCTACTTGATTTTAACAAGAAATTTTTTTATTTTTAATTTGTGTCTTAAATTTGACTAGTAGTGGAAAAAATTGTATATACACCACGGTGGTGAAGCCATTTATAGACCTCGCACCTTATTCCTTAATAGATTATTGACCACTAGTCAATAATCTATTATATTATTCACCTAGGTTAATAATGGGAATTTGCATTCCTCTGCTACCTACTTGATTTTTACAAGAAATTTTTTATTTTTAATTTGTGTCTTAAATTTGACTAGTAGTGGAAAAAATTGTATATACACCACGGTGGTGAAGCCATTTATAGACCTCGCATCATATTCCGCTCGGGGCAAAGCCCCTCGCGAAATAATCTTGGTGCTCGGTCAATAATAAGTCTTCACCACCTTGGTGTATAATATACTATTAAAGCTACACCAAACACCGAAACCATCCCCGATAAACAAATTACTTCTAAATATGGAAGAATAATCAAACAACCAGTGAGGTTTAAAGAATCGTTGACATTGGAGGGGAGGTACTGTGGCGGTTAATACTGAAATAGTAGTAGTTGTAAAATAAAAGGTTGGTTACCATGGACAAGTGTGTGTTTAGTTGGTTTAAGTTTTTTGACGTAATAAAAAGATATAATTTTGTATCTCATCTTTCATAATAAATAAATGTTTGTGTCCCCCACACATAGGCAATGGATCACCGCTTGGTGTATGTCTCGTCTCAGTTCTCTGGTGTCGTCCACCGTAGTTATTAAAACTGTTAATTTGTCACCAGCTTTTTTTACTTCTGCAGTATCTCCCTTGTCCTTGTCCCTTGTTATTTACTACTTCATAATTTCTGGATTGCGTATTCGCAATCGTTCATTTCTGTCATTACTCCTAAGACTGAATGAAGTTAAGATATTTGACCTACAAGCTTTTGGAAGCATTGCGGAAGCATTCAGTATACCCCACGTATTAAACCAAGCACTCCCCCACTTAAATACTTATTACTATCCATGTTGTTCCATGTCTTGTCCTGGGAATAGATTTCTTACTATGGTTTTTTCCTCAGCTCCACCTTCAGAATATAACATACCTATTTGATCACAATTATATCCTCATCCTTTTTTTTATGATTTCCAATATTTGCAGTTGAGTCTTTCGCGTCTTCGTTTGTGAGAATTAAGTATGTCAATAATTGTTCCGCGTAGCCACTTCGGTACAACTGTAGCAAGCACTACCAATCTTGGTAATCCGTTCTGTTCTCATTTTGTGTCTATATGGATACTCTACTATAAAGAGGGAGAAGCCATCAATTGCTGCTTATTGACATGAATACTTATCACTTCGTCGATACTGTCAATTCCATACCTATACATATGTATATCTTTGCATCAGATGGTTATAGAACTATAAACAATTTATAGCGTTTCTGGGCAAGATGTTTGTTCTCCTAGTACACGATAGCTGCCCTTCCCAAATTATTATAGCCAAGTGATTACTTTCTACCAGTTGCTTTCCAACTGAAAAATCCAAGAAAGCTCCATCTACCAAACTGTGTGATAAACCATTTAAGGAAAAGAAGCTACAAAGAGAAACGAAAGTAATAAATGATCGTCTGACGCCTGTGTTTTGAAAGAGCAAAATTAAATCTATATTACTATCGTAATCTGAAAAATTAAATGGGAAAGTAACGAATTCAATTCAAAAATAATAAGTGTGCGAAAATTTAAAGCCTTATTCTTTGGTTCAAATTATAAAAAAGGTTTCGAAAACGATTCAAGATACAGAGTTACAGTTTACAAAAAAGACCTTAGAGAGTTGTCTTTTGGACTTATTAAAGTTGATTCAATAATTCAAGCGACGTCGACGTGCTCCTGCAAGGAAAATTTGCGTCCTGTTGGTTTTTTGCGTATTTTATGTTTTTTTATGTCTTCTCTTTCTTTTCTTATTATTTGGCTTCCTTTAAATATAAAAGATGTTGTTTTTTCTTGCAAAAAATAAATTACTTATCGTAACGTTTTTCACAAAGTACATCGATCAAAAGAAATGCCAATTCCAATTTGAAATGCACTGAAACTAAATTTCCGTCCCTTTCAAAATATGTGCAGGTCTTGTATTATAGTGATAGATCTTTCATGCCTCGAAACGGACATCGAAGAGTTTGTAGATTATTTGCAAATTTCGTGAGTTCCTAAAGTTACTAAATCTTTATTTTTTTTATTAACGATAACTTGTTACGTCTCCTACTACGCGTTCTTTAGCTTGTCACTTTCGTGATTGGAAGTGAGCTTTTTATGCTTGTTTATTATGAAGCTGCGACTCAACTTATTTCAATTTAACGTCATTTTTTTGACATAAAAACGCTTGTGTTTACGATACAATTTCTTAATTTAATGTTCAACTTGATGATTATAAATAAAGTAGCGTTTGCAGAATACCTACATAACATACATACTTCATAGATAGCCGCATATAATTTATGTTCAAAATGTTATCAAACTTTGCTCGCGAACCCTTTTAAATAAGATAAATTACCCTTCATCTTACATAAATTGCGTGCATATTCAAAAATCAATCTTCAGGACGGCTTTTACGTTATAAGGTAAAATAGAAAACGCGCCATATCGTAAAACTCCTGTAAGCGTACGGAAGATGGAAGTATTTCCGTGTTCCTTTTCCATTATATCCTTTAAGAAAGATTGTCTCCTTAGAAGTTCTTTAAATTAAAACTACGTTAGAATCATATTCCCATATATACTCATTTTGTTTCCATAAAGAAAACTGTTTAAAAAGTTTCGCGGTTCCGGAAATGGAATTAAAAATTTAATCCTTGCCCTCGATTTGCTACTATTCTTTATATGTAGAATGTCAAAGGGAAAAGGCGCTTTTGATATAACCTTACTTTTGTAATATTGCATGGTAAAAAATTCTTTGAATCTCTAGTGTTAAAGGCACTTGGGATATCTCGTTCTCGTTTTCCATTTTTTGTTTCATTTTTTCTACATTAGCACTTGTAAAAGTCGAGGTTCCAGTCAACATGACTACGCAGTAGAATGGCGTTATTGCATAAAGCTTGAAAGACGACGCCGCTCAACGACAACAGTGGCGTACGTGAGTGATCACCCTTGCGTACACCACTTTATCCTCGCTATCCTAATTACGTACTAGAGAGGCTAATTTATGCTTGCGACAGAAAACGTAATTGAAACCGCGGACGCTTTGTCAACTTTAAGTACTTTTTACAAAGTAGAACTTTAAAAGAAATTAAATTCGCTTTGAGAATATTTTTTAAATTCTTCTCATTAATATACTTCAAAGAAAAGTTCTAATTATGAAAATGGCACAATCGAAATTCCATTTATTATCTCTTCTCATTAATATAATATTATTACCATATTGTGTTAGGTCGCATCTGCGACTGAATTTTGTATCGCATAAATAAAGCGGTATCAGTTAGTGTCGCATGTGAGATACCCATCCATCATTCCTGGTTAAAATGAGTCCACCATCCTTCATCTCCGTGATAAATTTCCTATGATAAATTATATGAGCACATTTGCGGTTGTTAGTTTTTGTGTGTTGTATCCATTATCCTTTTAATTTTCATTAATCATTATTCAAGTTTACGTATGCGACAACTATTTATGAAAAGAAAATATCGAGTTTCAAAATTCAATATAAGGAAAAAGGATGCGTGCGAAAATCGGCAAATTCCTTTTCGCGAATCTATCCTTTTAGTAAAGTACGAATAAAGGTTTTTCTTCTCTCTAGAACGAATGCGTGAAACAGCTTTGTAAAGCTGTCAGAACTCGTCACTCCTTCGAGGATCAAAGCCTGTTTTGCATCTCAATGTTGCGCCCCGACCAAACAATGACGCGAATTTATACTGAGGGGATTTCAAATTACGTAAGGTTTTTTGTTCGATGTTAGTTAAAAGACATCTTTTTGTATCCTCGGTTTACGTTTTCAAAAGAAATTGCTATGTTGCAACTGAAATTAATTCAATTTAGGTAACGTTTAGTTAAATTAACACTACCTACATTTCTGTTTTTAAAGTAATGACGTATATGAGAATGTTCAAGAATTACCAATTAAATCGCTTTATGATACTCGAATTAATATGTGCAATGCATGTAAAGTTTCTTTTTGAACCAGAAACCCATAATTAGGTTACATCTTAACCGTACTATGATAAGTTGATAAGGACTCTCAAATTCCTTATATTTTTTTCTTCTCCGAGTTTTTGATATTCATTTGCCAATGATTATTTTGTACACTAAAAATAATAATAATAATCTTGCCATACAAGATCAACTCATTTACACACGAAATTAACACAAAACACATACTAACTAATAAAAGACAGCTCCTTTACACATGATCTATGTAGGCAATGTTCGCAAAGACCAGAAACTATACAACACATTATATCAGCATGTACAGTACACGTCTATTGTACTTTTCGCGCTGAGAATTCAGTATGGCTAGCATAGGCAATGCATTTTAAATGGGAGAAACCCGAGCAGCGTTTCCGTCACTGGCATATTATTGACAGGGTCGGCTCGCTCGTTAATCGTTGTAAATTATATTTGAATATTTGCAAGCAATATAGGTAAGTAAAGATAAAAAATACTTTTGTTTTTTGTATAAATTGTACTTAATAAAAATAAAATGCATCGTTAATAAATTGTTCAAAAATGACGCTAAAACAAAGTTAGATCCGAGCGGCGTAGTATAGTTGGGATCACACGCCATACCTGATACCTGACCGGCCCAGCCATGCTACATAAGGCTCCGTAAGCCTCAATAGTGAACATGTACAAAAAGTTGGCACCCCCACAATCAGAAATTCGGAAAATTCCTATCTAATAATTAAGGAACAGTTAAAGACTAATTTTGGAACACAATTAATGTTTTTGGAACGCAATCATAAAATTGGGAAACGCAATTTTTGGGTGGGGGCGCCAGCTTGATGTCACACCAGCGAACTTTTTTTTGAAATTCAAAAAAGAAGTCTTGTGTAATAATTAAGGAACAATTAAAGACTAGCTTCGGAACACAATAAAAAAATTTGGAATGCAAACATAGAGTCAGGAAACGCAATAGTTTTTTGGCGTTTATGTTTGCGTTCCAAAATTTTTTATTGTGTTCCAAAATTCCCAAAAAAAGTCCTGGTTAATAATTAAGGAACAATTAAAGACTAATTTTGGAACACAATAAAAAATTTTGGAACGCAAACATACTGGATGCAGCGGTTGTTTAGGTGTGAAGTTAATTCATTACACATGGGGCCGCAGTTGCACCTTACTTTTTTATTTATGTATTTATGTTTAGTTTACATTACGATGTATGCTAACCCTTCGGGTCTACTTGTGTGCGGTACAACAATGTAACAAAAATTACCTGAATGGTCACTTTATGTGTGTGTTTCAAAATTTTTTATTGTGTTCCAAAATTAGTCCTTAATTGTTCCTTAATTATTACATAGGACTTTTTTTAAATTCCCAATAAAAAGGTCACTAGTGACGTCAACCTCCACGAAAACCTTCGTTTCCTCACTATATTTTTGCGTTCAAAATTTTTTTACTGTGTTCCAAAATTAGTCTTTAATTTTTCCTTAATTATGGCATCGAAATCTTTCGTTTTCCTTCAAATTTCAAAGAAAAGGTCGCTGGCTTAACGTCAAGCTGGCATCCACAACCAAAAACTGCATTTGCTGACTATATTTTTGCGTTCCAAGATTTTTTATTGTGTTCCAAAATTAGTCTTTAATTGTTCCTTAATTATTCCATCGAAGTCGTTCGTTTTTCTTCAAATTCCAAAGGAAAGGTCGCTAGCTTGACGTCAAGCTAGCACCCCCACCCAAAAAACGCGTTTCTTGACTTTATGTGTGTGTTCCTAAAATTTTTATTGAGTTCCAAAATTAGTCTTTAATTGTTCCTTAATTATTAGATAGGAATTTTCCGAATTGCTGATTGTGGGGGTGCCAACTTTTTGTGCATTGCTATTTGCTAGCTTGCCCTGATCTAAAATCGCGGCAGCAGTCTTTAATACAAAACGTTTTTCTTTGAATAATGACGGCAAACAATTTGAACATTTGATATTGTTCAACTTATGTTTTTTTTGTTTTTTGCATTACTAGTCCAAGTTTGTTTTCTAATATAGATAAGTGTTTGTGTTTCTTGAGATTTCCATAATTTTCAATTAAAAAAGAAAACACAGTGAACTTGTGTGATATTTAATAATTACTTAAACATAATAAATTACACGGCCATCTAAGATATCGACAATATTAAAAATGGGGTAGTGAAAATTACCAGAAAAAGACATTTTTGGTCATATCTCGAAAACGACAAGAGATATCATTACAGGGTTTTCGCCAGTATCTTAGACCATTTAAGTTCTTCAAAACCAACACAAAAGAATGATATATATCCTTCCATTTAAAATTTTAGAGAAAATTTGGAAAAGCAACTTCAGTTGGAGATAACCACCTGTATCAAATGTATTAAACGGTTATTGTTAAGTATGATTATAAGCACAGAATCTGCGTTGAATGCCCTTTCAAATAATCAAACATTCATTCAAATCGGCTAAAAATTATAGAAGTTACAGTGGTTTTTGTTTCGTAAGGTTTGGCCACGCCCCCTGGCTTTATTATTGAAAACATCAAAAAATGTTTTAAACAAAAGTTGTTTGAAATGAACTAAGCTTTAAAAAAACTTATTTTAAATTTTAGCTTAGTAGGGCATTTCCACTGAAAAATCGATTTTTAGTGTTTGTCGTAGCAGTTACGCCCTCTTGCGGTTGTTTTTATAGTTTAAAAATATTTTCATTGAATTTCTCATGCCTGATTTAGTTATAAAATTTTTTATCCCATTAAATTGAGACCTTTGGTTTTGAAGATATAGCCGGTGGCCGTCCAAAATGGAACGGCCTGTATAACAATAATGTCACTGTAGTAAAATATAGAAAAATTTATGCTCGATTTTATGTGAAAATTGACAGTTTCTGGTTTTTTCGATATATCACGTTAAGGGTTGACTTTTGAGAAATTTTCACACCGACATAAAATACTCAAAACATAATTTTCTATAATATTTATTCACATGTTTTTCCTCATAAGTTACAAATAAAAAAGATACGAGCGATTTCATACTTCAGGGTTGCTTACTTTCAGAAATATCGAAATAACTTGTTAAGGGTTGCTTTCTGTGAAAATATTATATATATATATCTAAAATATTGATCATATTAATATCTACATCTTTTACTCGAATAATTTTTCTGAGAAACGATAAACAAGAAAACTATGACCGATTTTGTAATGAAACTGCAAAAATCAGTTTTTCCATATATCTCGATAAAGGTTGATATTTGTGAAAAGTTTATTCTTATATAAAATGTTCCTTATAAGAATTCCTAAAACTTTTATTAATATATTTTTTTCAAAAAGTTGTAAACAAAGGAGTTATCGTTATTTAGATGTACCGCTACGACTACACTGAACGCAGTTGCATTTCAGGTGACGTCATGCGCTAAGCGAACGCCTTTGATACAAATAATCAGCATACCCCATACCGTGTTTAAGTGTATCGTGATTTAGCCTATATTCTCTCCTGTACAAACACCTTTAATGAAAACGAAGTAAGCAAATAGGATGCAGACACTGATTGCAATATCAATGTTGGATTGGTTGCAAAACGTACGTAAATCATTTAGAAAACTCCCATATCAAGTATAAAAAACATTGATCATGGAATTAACTGGTTATATAACTCATGGAAGTGCATAAATTGGGGCTAGAGCGCTATATTAATCACCGATGTCAATAAATAACGCAAAAACAGAAAATTCGGCTTAATATTTTAACTTTTTCACTCGTAAATCTTGATTTTGATATCGAAACTTTTCCGAGGGCGAAATTAAGACGTAAAAATGTACCAATTTTAAATGGAAGTGGATCGCACGCGAACATTTTCTTTAATAACTTTAAAACATTTTTTTACCTATACGTATATATAATTTTAAAATATCGTAAAACAGGGATTCAAGTTGAAATCGGAGGGTCGCATTTACACAGTAAAAGGGACGTATGAACAATTTGCGTGACAAACCCCAGTCCGTCACGTGGCGTCAACCCCGTCTGTGCGTATATATCAAGGGTGAATACTATACAGAAATAACCCTAACCCTTTTTAACCAATGAGCAGTACAATCAACACATCAGTTACGATAACCAAAAATTGACAAGGAAGGAATTGAGTTTAAATTAACACTTTTAAAAATAAAATCTGAAAGAAACACGATCCGACGTGCAGGTATTCTTATTCGATTTTCAATTCCACTTCACCTGCAACCGAATCTCGAGATTCGCTATGATTTCGTCCACTAAAAAAGCGTAGCCGAAATTAAATTCTGCCTTAACATGGCAGCTTTCAATTTGCACTTGAGAAAAGTATCAAGTTGTGCGTGAAAAGAAACACTTCACAACCTACGAGGTGAAATCACATTTGCTTTGATAAAATAATAATATTTGCTTTACCTATACGAGTTTCATTATTTACACATTTAACCTGAATTTCCTAACACGATGGTCGATGGACGGTGAGATCGAAATCATTAATTCTCAAACGTATATCTAATCAGAAACGTGGTTGGCCAAATACCTACAAAATAAATATTTATTTTAGGGTTAGTTGACTTGTATTAATTTGTTTAAGTGGTTTTTATGGGAGTAAAATCCATGAAAGGTAGCGAGACAAATTTTCACCGTTTTGTAGCTCTTTGGAAAGATGTCAACGTGCTTTTTTTTTCTATTTTCACACGTGAGGTCGTCCATTTAGAATTAATCAAAATGACAGTCCTTTAATATAAAAAAAAATTTCAAGAGAATTTTTTTTGTTTTGTTAGGCTTTTTTTCACAAAAATATAGGGTAATGAGATCTCTCTCATTAAACTTTCATTATTTTACCAACAGAAAACCTGTAAAATTTTCATTAAAATTTCTCTTAATCAGTAGTAATCAAAGCTCTACCTTTGGACCTTTGCACATTTACAAGGTATTTAATTTGTCTGTGTAAAAGCAAGGTGGTTGGCGAGAAATGAACCCTACTATTCATTGAATAAAGAAGTAATTCACTCAACGCTACTATTCATAATATTTTTATTTTGAATGGTGCTCTTGCACTTGCATTAGGAACGTAAACAGATCAATAAAAAAATCCGCTAAGTAACTTTCTTATTAATTATCACAACCACCTTCTGTTTCGTTCCACATGCTTTGTAGATATATTCAGTTCTCTCCCCATGTAATTTTGCACGCAAGCTTGTACTTACACCTATTATATGTTTGACCCTATTGTGAAATTAAGGATTTTTGATGAATCGTATCGCACTAAGTGACTAAGATTGTCGCTTTTTAATAGTTCAAATCAAATAGGTACACTCGCCGACACGAAAACTGGGGCAGTTGAATTTTTTTAAACAAACTATAAATTTTACAGCTTTGTGATGTTTTATTATTATCTGTAATATCGTACACGCAAACGAAACAACATGTTTTAAGTATTTTTTAACAACAACTGAACCTTTATTTGAAGCAAAATGTGATTTTGAGTAAAAATTATAAATTCCAGAAATCTTATTACTTCGCAGTGCATAGTTGTCTGTTGTTTTCATTGTTTTGAGAAATCGGACAGATCGAAAAACGTGTTAAAGTTGTGCTGCATTTATTTGATTCAAAAAATATGGTTGTGAATCCCGAAACAGCGGTGGCTGTTGTTGCGTTGCTTCAAGATGGAAGAAGTGAGCGATATCTTGCCCAACAGTATCATGTATCCAATAGCACTGTGCTTTTTGTAAACGAGCTTACACCAGAAGACCTGGAACTGATCCCCAACGCAGAACTAGCGCTCGTGATGATCGTTTTATCATCTTACAAAGTCTGCGAAATCGTCATGCTACAGCTGTTGAAATCAGAAATCGATTTCACCACGTCAGGCAAACCAATGTAAGCGAACGGACAGTTAGACAAATATTCGGAGAAGCCAATTTTAACAGTCCTGTCACAAGCCCAGAATTCTTAGGCGTCATTGTATTGCACGACTTCAGTTTGCCCGAATTCATGAGCACTGGGGTGAAAATGAATGGGGGCGCGTTTTATTTACCGATGAGTTCAGATTTAGCCTGCAATCATGAGAGAGTATGGCGAAGACCACATGAGCGTTTTGCAGAATGTACCTTCAGCCCTTGGGTAGGATACCAAGGGAGCTCAGTTATGGTGTGGGCCGGCATTTCCCTGGAGGCGCACACAGAATTATATATTCTTACGGGAGACTCCTTAACTGCTGCCAGGTACATTGAGGACATTCTCCAAGATTTTGTTGTTCCTTACGTTGGTTTGATTGGAAATCACTTTCTTCCGATACATGATAATGCCCGACCTCACATCGCGAGATTAACTCAACAGTACTTACACGAGGTCAACATTCCTGTTATGGAATGGGCAGCGTTAAGTACAGATGTTAATCCCATAGAGCATGTTTGGGACATGCGTGGGCGAAGGATGCGAAGTTGTGTTCCTGCTCCTTTAACTTTAAATCAGTTACGACAAGCTCTTTCGGAGGAATGGGAACTTATTCCACAAGCGGGCATTCGCCACTTGATTTTAAACATCCCAAGGAGGATAGAGGCAGTCATTCGCGCACGTGGGGCAACAGCGGTTATTAACAATGCGGCCCCCCAGTTTTTGCTAGCAAGTCGTTTCAGTTTTGATTAATGTAAGGTAATTTTGCCGCAACACCAATTTGTGCTTTTCCGTCATCTTTTTTCAAAATTTTTAATTTAAATAAAAGTTGCATTGTTGTTAAAAAATACTTAAAACATGTTGTTTTGTTTGTGTATAAGATATTATAATAACAAAACATCACAAAACATTAAAATTTGAAGTTTATTTTTAAAAATTCAACTGCTCCCTTTATCGTGTCGGTGAGTGTAGTACAAGTTTTTCAACAATTGACATCTTCATATCCTTTTACTTCCCGAGTACGAAGTAAAAGGGAAGTATTGTATTAGTGTTCCAAAAAAAAAATTTGACCTATGGAAATTTTTACATATCTTTGCGTTTCTGAACACGTAGATTCAAAATATGGAAAAAAAAATTTCCGTCTGTCGTCTGTAGTCTGTAGTCTGTAGTCTGTCCGTACACATTCCTTGCAACGCTCTAAACTCAGAAACTATTAAAGTTATCGAAATGCGGTTTTCGCCAATCGATTGCATTTGGGCCAAGGACGAAAATGCTGATATTACCTTTGATGACGTCACTTCCGGTATAAGCTAAAATGGCGGCACTAATTTTTTTATAAGATGAAGTTGCAGTTTTTTTTATGTAGTTTAAAAGAGTATTTTTTTCTGAATTCAGCAATATATATTGTGCTATACTTATTTTTTGAAAACAGTGTTAAAAAAAATAATTTTCAAAAAATGACTGCAACGCTTGATACTCAGAAACTATTAAAGTTATCGAAATGCGGTTTTCGCCAATGGATTGCATTCGGGCCAAGGACGGAAATGCTGATATTACCTTTGATGACGTCACTTCCGGTATAAGCTAAAATGGCGGCAATCATTTTTTTTATAAGATAAAGTTGCAGTTTTTTATGCAGTTTAAAAGAGAATTTTTTCTGAATTCAGCAATATATATTGTGCTATACTTATTTTTTGAAAAAGGTGCTAATACGAGGGAAGTCTCGTGGCAACTTGCCAGAATTTTTTTTACTGTGTGATATAAGTGTTTACGTAAGCGTTGTTTTTTCCGGTCTTTGTAGCTGTACCATTAGCGCAAATATCCTTTTCTCCCATGGTAAACCATTTTTTTCAACGCATTACGTAATCTTCCTAAAAATATTTTTTTCTTGGGATTCTAGTACATTTTGTAATACATTCCAATGTTCGTCAATGTAACGCACAAACATACCCAATTCTACTCGTTAATTCGCAAGTTTCATCTAACGCCAAAAAAAAGTATTTGCACTTTGTTACAATCTCAGTCGCTGATATCAACTGACATCGCCTCCACTAGTCTTGTAATAGTGTTTCGCGAAAGTGAAAGACTGTCGGCTTTAGCTTTAGCGTTTTGGCCATTACAATTTTGTGCAAAGATTGTCAAAGCACTACCAACATGACACATGACATTTTTTTTCAAAATTATTATAGTTTTGGTTATAATGGCTTTCTAATAGTAATTAAGGTATCTAGGGCGTTATGTTCATAATGCCCGAGGTGCCTTCTTTACTTTATGTCACACTTGCAAGAAGTTGATTAAAACAGATGAAACAATAAAATCAGTATAGACTCACATTTAACGTCCTTTTTAATTTTACATTTGCGGGAGTTACAAGCGGGCGTTATAAAAAATAACGCCCGTTGCTATCTAAAATCCGGTTGTCATGTAAAGAGGCGTTATTTAGTCATTAATGTTTCTTGTTTCAGCAGTTGTTATGGTGAAATAATAAGCTAGTATTATGTTATATAAATTATATTTTTTTATTGGTGTCCTATTTTAGCCTTTTAAACCACGCCTCAGCGTGTTTAAATCGCGCTTTCAAAAACGCGCGTGTTTTAAAGTTGCCATGGCATCATCATCAATTTGGAAAACGTGAATTCTTATTGGTTATTGATCTGACAGGAGTACTTTGTTACGTCAAATAAAATGACAGATTGCAAATTAATTTCCGTTTTTCTCATTTCCGTGACAACGAAAGGTATACTGATTTCACATTAGGAATTCAACCATTTCACATTATTACTTCTTATTTCCATTTTAATACCAGGTTTCAAAGCGAACCAATAAAAAAATAGCGTAAGGTATTCGTGGATAACTGTTTATCCACTTATACTTTAATATACTATTTTGCTACAGCTTACAGCAAAAAAGCAAAGTAAACATATGTGTTTCCTTCGCGTTGTTCTCAGTAAAACAATACTTATTTTACCGTTCCGATCCCGAAGAAAATTTGATATTCTACATCTCTCCTTCGATTAAAATACGGTTCCTTAACTTTAGAACTTCTACTTTTACCAAAGCCTCTTTCGGTTATTTACTCTTTTCCTTTTGTGGTTCGTGAAGTGTATTTCCCTCTCCTTCTCCTTTATCTTCCTAGTTCTGTTCAGTTAAATATTTTAAGGAGCGACTTTGATGGTCATCATCATTTTCCCCTTTCTTCTCCAATCCAACAGAAAATCTTGCTCTATCTTAAGAACACCTTCTCCTTTGTCACATAAAGAAATTCAAACCATATTTGATTGATGTTTTTGAGGTCCTTTCCTAATGTCGACTTTCTACATTTATCAAGGATATGAAAATAAATAAATTTTGATCGGGCCCAGGTACTTTTGGCTCGATTGTCGAAGAACAAATGAGCATTTATTGCTCTCACCTTGATTGTTCTGATATATTGAATGGTTTCTTAGTTCCAAGATGTCCACTTAAAAGACCTTATGCTCAATCACTGGTAAATACAATGAAAAATGTTCACTAGTGTCCTTTGACGAAAATTCTGCCATGTTCGGTAAATTTAATGGTGCACAGAAGAGTGTCGAAGAGTTCTTGTTGCATTCGACAAAACTTTGCTACAAATCCACAATTTCAATCGTCTGTCATTGACATCGTAAATCACTTAGAAATCATCGAAATTCAGAACTGATTTGAAAAATTTGAAAAACTTTATAAAGAATCACAAGATATTTTCCAAAATTGTGTTGCTGCGAAAAGAAGTCAAAGAATGCAACCTTCACCCTCTCGCCTCAAAGATTTCCTTTTTCTTCACACTATCGGTAAAGTCGGTGCCGAGAATACAATACATGGAAGGGGTTTCCTAATGACAACATAGTAGGTGAAATGAAGAGTAGATGTTTAGACAATGCCAGCCTTCTGCAGTTTCTCGCGGCTTCTGGGCCCAAATCTAACACTTCTCTAAGATCAGAAATTTTGTGTTCTTTTGCCAAGCTGGGAAGTAAGGATTAGGACCTACACGTTGACGGGTTAGTGTAACATAGGACAATCACTGTAATGATGGGTAAGCACGCTGTTGATTTCACGCGATCACCTAACATTGAGATTCATCGATACCCACTACCATTTTGAACTGGTAAGCGGAAGTTCTTAGTGCTCCAGCATCTAAAATGTTCAATAGAACATTTGCTTAAAATTTCAGTTCTACATATAATCCTTTGGTAAATTCAGAAAAAGACTCGAACCTGAGCCAATGCAATTGCATTGGCTCACGTGTCAGGGGCTTCGGCGCCTTATCTAAAAAAAAAAACATAACAACGTCATCTCATCTCATCGTCTATCATCACACTGTTTTATTACGTAACTTAATTTTGGAGATTAAATGATATAAAGGGAGGCTTCGAGTCTTTTTCTGAATTTACCTGTTCTTGCTCCCTTATTTTGAGTACCGAACCACCCTTTCATGATGTCCATATAATCCTTTTTCAAAAATCCAATGTGATAAACTTATACTCTTCGAATATTTCTAGTTGTTTGTAATATTGGAACGATTTCCACTTTTGTGTGCCATTCCCAAAGTTTCACCAAGCTCCTTTTTACATTTAAATTTCAACACTTTTGGTAACGTCAAAATGCCCTAAAATTCTGTCGAGCGTCCGTCCTTAGAAAGGGTACGACGTTCAAGCAAACAGAGATTTTTAGCTGTGTTTTCTCTAGCTAGATCATGATCTGATATCTCATATCTGCACCATTTATTGTTACTAGTATTGCTAGTTGAACCCATTTTCTTGTTATGGCTTCTTGGAAAGAAGGTTGATTGTATGTTGTTTTTTTTGCATTGTTCGTGGCAACTCTCGGCTAATTTCAATCTGTTACCCTTGATAATGACGCATAATGTCATTGCTCAGTTATACCGACACGTACAAGATGGATAGACGTCCGAAAATCTTTTTTGATTGCACGCTTCCATATTCTTATGAATCATATGCAATATGTATTACTGACTCATAAGAGAGACGAGAAAGTGGCGATATAAACGTATCTTTGTGCAAAATTCATTAAAAATTTTAGTTGAATTGCTTGTTATTAGTATAATTACTTATGGAGTGTCGCAAAATAAGTTAAGAGAAAATTAATTTTAGCCGATAACAGCTACATCTAGATGTTGCATTTTATGAGATAGATTAGTTTTCATCAAGAAAACGGCTGTATCGTGTCGTATCTTCAGGTTTTTCCATTAAAGAATAGGGTTTCTGCCTTCCATTTTGTTATGTTCCTTAAGAGAAATTTTGTTTTCTGAATAAGGTGAATTCAGTTTTAAATATTATCGAGGAATGTTGAGTTTTCGAGCGTCCATCGCCCATCTAAAGATAAATATAAATAATATGTTCTCGAATTGCAAACATGTTCACAACGGAATAAAAACTTATAACTAAGGTTAGGATCAGTAAGGGCGACAGTAAAGATGAAACAAAAGAACATAATATTACAGTTTAATTTGAAGAAATTCTACAACCGTACAACGTATCAGCAGTCCTGTTAGATGTACAAGAGACACTCAGTTATCAGAGCAATGCTCCATATCTTTATGCTAATTGCCTGTCCCATAGGAAGCGTTAAGATAAGTAAAGAGAAGAGCTAGAAATATTTAAATCAAAAGTAAGTAATATGCCACATTTATAAGATACTTATCTTGACTTAAAACGCAATTTAGATGTTAAAATTATAATACTTCTTCACAGTAGTGTTTTAGCATCCTTAACGATTAAAACCTGGTGTAAATGGAGTCATTAAAAGCTAAGATTAATCTTTGATGATGTATTTAAACGCCGTCATCAAGGATTAATTTAATAAAACTTGAGCGCGTCTTGAGGATTCATGACATGTTCCTATTTACGATCTTATAATAATATTAAATTCCAGTTTGTCCATCGATCTTTCATTAATAAAGAGTAATTACGTTCAAAAACTTGTCTACACTATCCTTAATTTATACTGTGTTTTTGTATGATTCACACGATTAAAGTACACGAATTCCATTTATTTTCACTACATCCGTCTGGAAAGTGATTTGCTCTCTGAAGAGAGACAAAGCACAGGCTCGAATGGACTGTTGATGGATTTATATGTTTATGGAAACAGACATCAGACGCATTGTATAAACAAATATTGATATGTTACAATCTTCCTCTTGTAGGAGATCGTTACGAAGATTTAAACGCAATTTAGAAGAAAATAACATAAAATTGCTCTTTCTTTCATCGTATATCTGTCAATGGTAGTATATTAAATTTAACTCGACATTTTATTAATGGGATTGCAAAGAAGGGTCTTACGCTTTTTTTCTAATTTTATACCCTTAAGATTCTACTTACAAATTATTATTGGCGTTAGTGTGATTTTCAACTTCGACTAGTAACATCCAGCACAAAGTTGTTGAAAATCGGTAAATTCCTCTTTCTTCAGATTTTTGGCCCTATGGATAACTTCTTCTTTTTTGCCTTATTCTTGTTGTTCTAAAAGGGATTGTATTTGTTATGTTATAAGGTTTCTAGTTAAGGTACTAATAATACTTGTGTAAAGCAACTCGATCCTCTCACAGCCTTATGACCGCGTATGGGCCTGCTTCCAAGATAATGGTGGAATAGTTAGTTTTAGTACGAGGGTTGACCATTTAGCTTCGCTTACAATCAAAGAAACTAATATAATTTATCGACTTAATTGTGCTTATTGTTTTTCAATGTATTCACACCCGAAGATCAATACACTTTATAAACCAGATCTTTAAGCAGTAATTCCAGTCTGTAGTTAGAATAGTCCACATTGGCAATTTTGAAAGCTTCGATTGCTTAATCCGTAGACTGGAATCGTTGATTCCGCTTTACTTTAGAGTAGGATGATATAAACAATTTGACGGTTGGCACTCCTAAAAACTAAATTGTCTTTCGTGCTGTGCGGGACCATCTGCATCCGCTATTTTTTTTTAAATAAGTGAAAATAACTTAAAAACCATGCAATAATTCCCATTTAAAATAACGAAGTGTCTAGCTACTTCCGGCATTTCCGAAAGCGCTGTCATTTTGAAAATATTTTACATCGATTCGGTTTTCAGAGTAACCCCTAAGTTCAAATTTTCAAAAACCTATCTATAAAACTTTCCCAGAAATGTCTAACTAAAGCTCCCAAAAAACACCCTGTATACTATTATTATTATGTTCAAACTTTAATTTGGTTATAGTTTGAAGCTGTTACTCGATAGGCACAGCAACGTGCCAAAATAAAATTAAAAAGTTTTCTGCCAAGGTATTAGCACAAGATTTAACAAGGCAGAATTTTTTTTCTTGTTTAACTATACAGGTGTCCCACTGCTCCGTAATCGGTCGATAACTCAATGTGGGTTGAAGATACAGAAAAAAGTTTCAAATAAAAGTTTCTTTGATTTGAATTGCGCATCTTTTAAAAATATTCTTATATCTACAGTATGTTGCATTTTCACGTGGCAGGACAATCACTTTTTTTAAATGGCACACCCTGTATTTTTTTCTCTTAATCTATCGACCAACCATATTTCTATCAATATATCAAAATATGGTACAATTCAAGGTCGGACTATAATATTCATAACTAAGTTATTCTTCAAGAAAGGAAAAATTTATTTCACGAATAATATTACCCTAATGTCGTGTTACTCTACAAAAAAAAAACTAAGTGATTAATTTTATACCGAGTGTTTAAAATGAGAATTCAAACTTTGTGAACTTTAAATAGAATTTATACGAATATTTTAAATGGAACACCCTGTATTTTTATTTACCATCAAATTCTCGACAAAAAACCCTATTCAACGGTGTATTATTTCCTCGTATTATTTTTTGTACTTTTGTTAATATTTACGATTTTTAAAATTTCACGTAGAAAAAATTTGTTAAAAGTCATTTTTATTTAATTATTATTACAAAATACCGTTTAAATAGTTGTTATCAACGCAAAAGAACCAAACTCAAGTCATGTGACTATCTTAATTTCTAAATAATTAAAACAAAATTTTTAGTAGGTAAACGGCATTTCTCGAATTTTTAATAAACGGTGTTTCTCGAAAATTATAATCGGAAATAAATACACTATCTCTCATTAAAATAAATGTTCAAAATGTCTTCCACTTTGATCAATGCACTTTTGAAGCCTAATCCTAAATAATCTCACATTGTTTAAAGTCATAGGACTATAGGAGTAATCGGTTGAAACGCCTCTCATGTCATCTCGTGTTGTGGCACCTGTTGATATATTTGAGATTTAACAGTTCCCCAAAGATAGTAATCCATAAAGGTAAGGTCCGGTGACCTTGGCGGCCAAGGAACAGGGCCTCCTCTACTTTATTAGGGTACAGTAAATCCAATTCTCGCGCGCACCTCTAACTGTTGAGTTTTGTTCTTTTGCGTTGATACCAACTATGTAAACGGTATTTTGTAATAATAATTAAATAAAAATTACTTTTAACAAATTTTTTCTACGTGAAATTTTTAAAATCGTAAATATTAACAAAAGTACAAAAAATAATACGAGGAAATAATACACCGTTGAATAGGGTTTCTTGTCGAGAATTTGATGGTAAATAAAAATACAGGGTGTTCCATTTAAAATATTCGTATAAATTCTATTTAAAGTTCACAAAGTTTGAATTCTCATTTTAAACACTCGGTATAAAATTAATCAGTTAGTTTTTTTTTTTGTAGAGTAACACGACATTAGGGTAATATTATTCGTGAAATAAATTTTTCCTTTTTTGAAGAATAACTTAGTTATGAATATTATAGTCCGACCTTGAATTGTACCAAATTTTGACAAAATAATTAATAACTTGGCAACCGCACATCCAATATGAAAAAAATTTCAGGCGTGATATAAATATGGTTGGTTGATGCATTAAGAGAAAAAAATACAGGGTGTGCCATTTAAAAGAAAGTGGCATTTTCCTGCCACGTGAAAATGCAACATACTGTAGATATAAGAATATTTAAAAAAAATGCGCAATTCAAATCAAAGCAACCTTTATTTGAAACTGTTTTCTGTATCTTCAACCCATATTGAGTTATCGACCGATTACGGAGCAGTGGGACATCCTGTATAAAAGCTACATTTTAAGAGTAATTTGAAGCTGTTACTCGAATGGTGAAGTTCGTATCCAAAAAATATTCAGGAGAGAGGACATGGCGAATTTCTGCACAAGTTCCGCCCAGGAAGCAAAAGATTTTATGTATGGTCTGTATAAGTACTAGCTTTTAAAGATGCTGTTACTCGATAGGCCAGCTTTTTGGCAGCCAGCTATCGCTCTATAAGGGGAGCCAAAACTATGTGAAAACACATTAAAAAAGCTGGATTAGACCAGATAACTAATTATTGAGAATACTTAACGCACATTGATAGTCGTACGAAAATTGACCTCATGTATCCTGTCTGTCTAATTTTCCTGCTTTATTCAATGTTTCCTAGGTCCTAAATTGAAGAAAGTCTCATCTTCCTTTGTAGTGTTTGTGCATTCTACCACTATCGCTTCCGGACTTTCCTCATCTATCTGTAGTCGGGACGCCTCTTTTTTCCACATTCTCAGCATCGTGGTATTCTTCGTTCGAAAGTGTCGTCTTCCGTGGTTTCAGTCTTTTCTTCAGGTTCCGTCGTTGGTGCGCGGGAATCAAATTACCAAGAGTACGCCAGGGCCATTTCTAATTTTTCCTAACGCGCGAGCCCTAGGCCTTACTGTGTCACAGTAATACGAATGCCATCAATCGGTATTGCCAGTGCAGTATAAAAAAATATTCTTATTGGGCGCAATAAACTTGAAGGCATTTATGTTCATAGCGCATCTGTAACTGCGGGATAATCTGTCCAAAATTTCACTCTTCAATGCCACTCCCATTGCATTTTCTACCTCGATCCATTTATTTGTATCAGCCGCTGTTTAGAATTGTTTATGTTGATACATTTCCTTTATTTTATTTTGGCCTATTTTTACGGAAACAGATCTTGTTACCACGGCATAAACTTGCACTATTTCTATCAATTCTATTACCCGACACCTGACACCAATGTAACAAATCTATAATAATCCATTATTGAAGTAATATTACTAATTAATAAAAATATGTACAGAAAATCCACTCAATTCGACTTCTACTTTTTTTATCAATCCTGAAAAAGTTTGTAGCAGTATTAATCCACGAAGCCGTATGTTAGATGTTAGTATTCAACTCAATGATGTGTATAAAAAGTAATTTAACTTGGCGCCACTTAGTCTCTTACCCTGAACAGAATTTTTCAAACATGTAGAATAACATAAATAACTAAATGAAAAGTTGCTGCTATCAATAATTCAATTATTCGTCTAAAAGAAACTTCACATTAAAACTAAAAGCACACGTGTGAACTATAACCATCATTTATAGTTATACCTACGCATAATGTGTGAACAACTATTCAACTTTTATACCACGTTTTTGCATCACAAAACTGTAAATGGAAGGAGGAAACGAATGCAACTTGAAGATATCCTTTTTCCTTTTGATGCATTTTTTGTGGCCCACCTTGTTCGGACAAAAAACTTTTGCCGAAAAAGACCACGTTCTACAAAGTTATGGTAATGACGATGTCTTTTCTTTTTGAGGCCTTTCTTTCGACCTTTTCCAGCATCTACAATTTGTGCTTCAATGGTGCCTAATTGATATTCAGTAGTTGTTGAATTGTCGCCAACTGTATATATGTGTTCATCATTCTCTCACTTGATGCTTGAACTACTGAGCGTATTAAGTAAAGTTCCGATCGTAGATATAATCAAATTCGATTTTTGATGTAGTGAATTTGGGACACCTTTGAAAGTTAGACGACTTCTTAAATTTCAAAATTGTTATGAGGCGAATAAATTTAGTTATCACCAGGCTGTCAAAAGTTATTTTCTATTGACACTCTAAAATGTTGGACATAAAAGTTCATATTTTCGGAAACGTTTTAGAAACCATGGAGGAACCGTGGATCTACCCTTCACTGACGAGAACGTTGTTCAAAAAAAGTTCATAAAAATGGCTCCTTTCGTGACTTTAAGCTTTCATCATTTTTTAAATTCTTTCATATTCCATCAGTGTACCTACTTGAATTACATTTGCAGGCTCTGATGGGTAACATTGTTTTACTTTCTCTGACTTGTGTTTCTAAATTTCGGCAATATCCGAACAATGATAGCATTAAGATAAAGACGACTTCCGGGTTAGGACCTTCGGCTTTTTAAACATTAACACGTTCCTACCACGGAAGTCGTCTTTATGTTACCGATTCTGACCGTGTAAGCTTCCGTTCTGACAATGGTAGCATTTTTCAGTTTTTGAGCACTAAAAATAGACATTTTTTATTTATGGTCGACTTTCATACATTTTTATTCGTGAAAAATAGTTCAGAATAGTGTGTAATAAAAAAATTGTTATTTGTACAACTTCTCTAGTTCTTTAGAAAGTTGGAAAAACATTTTCCTTTCCTATTTTACACAATATTTCTTTTAAATGCATATGATTTTTTCTTCCAATGATTTAAACGTATTTCTGACAACACTTTAAATCTCTGTACATACAACCTTAATGAAATATTTTTCGTGAAAATGACTTTTCCGCTGGTATCGTTCGATTTTCTTTGCGCAAGAAATTCCGAATTTGTCATTCTTGCTAATTGATACACATATAACAGGTACTGAGCTTCGTTTTATACATCACATACTTTTTCCAATTTCATTGATCCATAATCGATGAAATTTATTGAAAAGTGTAAACATTTTTGTGAAAATCTCTTTGAAAATATGTTGGAAACTCTTTATAAATATTGGAGCTTTAATCACCTTAAAACAACCTGTGTATTTCCATTATCATGAAAAATGATCTAAAATGATATGATCATTCTCCAAAAATCTATCTTTGATGCTCAAAAAGAAAAACATTTCGTTGCACCTTTTGCCAAATAATGTGTGCGGCCTTCCAAAAAATTTCAAAATTTGGATTGGCCCGTTGATAAAAAAGATTGCTCACCCCTGCAGTCTATCTCGTTTAACAGTAAAAAATCGCGATTGATCATTAAAATACCCCCCCCCCCCCGCGCTACGTGCCTGGTATCTTTAATTATGCAGTCTGCATAGCCGCTATTATCGCACTTTTTAAAGCTCTTGAGGCATTAGTTGACCACCCCTTATATTTGGACCAAGCATCCTGCATTTCATTTTCGATGTACCTAAAAGATCTAAGGGCGGTATATCGGCGATGGCGAGTGTGATTTTTGTTGACGATATTCTATTTCTATAGCCGTTGATCACTTTTTTCGTGACGTTTCTGTTTTAATACTTTGCACCGAACGGTTCCTGCATGTATTACTGTGGAGGTACTATTCCATTTTTTCGGTTTTGAGTTTTTAGTATACAAGTCCATATATTTTATCTCTTCTTTAGTATCGTTTTAATTTATTGTTAAGTCAATCTTTTTTATTCTTCTGCCACACGCCAACAATCCAGGTTCTGTTTTTTGGATAGGTATGGCAAGTTCCATGTTTTGCACATCGTGGTCTTTACTATTTCTACTCATGGTATGGAACTGAACCCATTTCCAATATCCAAGGCGGCACATTACAGTTCCTTGTACGTGTATGGGTTGTAGGTTGTTCTAAATTCTCGCAAGTGTTTCTAGAACCTTGGGTTGATCGGCCTTTTCTGAACCCAAACTGATTTTCGTGCAGGACGTTTATTTCTTAATATTTTCTGTTTCTATTAAGCAGATTGGTCTGCAAGCAGTCGCTGCGTTGAGGTCCTTTTTTTGGTTTTTCAATTAAAACTAGTTTGTTTTTTCCATATTTTTGGATTCCCCCTTGTTCCACACACGCATTAATAATTCTTTTAATGGGTTCAGTTCATATTTTGTTCTATGGGATTGAGAATTGTGAGGCTAGGTTTGTGGTCACCCTCTGATAGGGTGGAGCAGTAGTTTTACTCTCTGAAGCCTGTTTTACACGAGAAGGTGCATTTCATAATTTGAAATGGCGATAAATCTATCAGTTTCCATTAAAATACCTGAAATTCTTCCAAAAAATTAAATTATTATACTGAATGTAGGCTGCACAAGAAATAGAAAACGAACTACATTCGAATAGGGTCACAAAATATAGCGAACGTCCTTTAACTTAGTAACTGATGTCTCATAATCCCATATTCTAACCTCGTGTAACCCCAAAGGGCATCATCTTATAAATTTGGTCGCTCGTATCTAAGACCTTCTACCCACAAATTATAGGGTCTCTAATTATGTCAAATTTAATATTTATGAACGACAATTTGTATAACTTTAAGGCGGTATTTTTTATTCGCTGTAAAGGGGTTTTATACAAAGGCACTCGAGTTTATAGCTGTTGTTTAAAGATATCGCTACATAAAGTGGAATTAGGAACAAAGTAAGTAAATAACAATAATTCTATACATAAATGGGCGTAAAGCAGAGTTAATTACGAATTAAGTAAGTCCCCATCTGTTTTTTTGGCTTTAATTTATCAGGATTGCAATTTCTTTTCTTTTATAATAGTCAATTTTGTGGATGTACGTAATTTCCTCTTTGGGATAATTTGGTGTCTCGTAAATCTTTTGCGTGGAGATAGAAAGCTTTTAAAGTACCGAAAAAATGCGTGTCTTTTCCTACTTTAAATTCATTAAAAATTTTCGGTATAAAGCCGTAGCGTTATTATTTTTAAATTAAATCTAGGAAAATGTGTTAAAAGAGGTATTAATTAAACGTACGATTGAGAGTAAAGGGGTAAATTCCTAAAAGCGATCTATTTATATTCATCTCGACGAAACGTTTAATATTCTGTCCGTGTTTCGACGATGTGTTGTGGTTCGGTCGGTGCAATCGACATGTCTGTTCGGAAACTGTTTTGAAAGATTTGCCTTGGGTTTTACAATCGTGTATAATATCGATTGTGTTGCGACTAATGTGACAACTTGTCTTTTCAATCTGTATTGACGTCTGTTTTGATATTATCGCCGTTTTTTTCCGAGATTAATGAGTAAATCCAATATGATAAGATTAACTAATTAATATACATGAATTATGATGCCAAAATCAATATTGTAGTACTTGTTACATTTTTATATTGCCTTATATTCTAGGTTTTGGCGATAGCTTAGTAAATAACGAAATAGATGTATTGATTACTAGTACAATTGATGAATTATTAATTTATAATTGAACAGGCTTCCCTTTCATCATTGTAAGTGAAAGCTACGTTTCCAAACGGGTAAACCGCATTAACAATTAAATCCCTTACTTTATGAATACGTTTTCGTCTTCCGAAAATCTATTGTTAATATGAATCCAACTGATTCATCAAACTTCATCTTACCCGGACTTTACTTTCACAATTTTTGTTTATTTTAAATCAACAGATATCATTTGCTGTTTAGTTGTTCGCTAATGATGATAGCCTTACCGCTGAAACGCGTAAAGTTTAATATGATATTGTTATGATTTTTTGTGTTTTCTGTGTTATATTCCAATTCTCCCAAAAGAGTAACAAGTAATTCTTTATTTTAAAATACCTATCACAACCTAGACAGCACAAACATGTTCACTGTTCATGACGAATCTAGGAAAAAAAGACCCCCGGAAAGAAACTCCGACAAATAATTATAGAAGGCTGTGAATAAATTTTGTTGTTGATGAAGATTGTCATTTGCGCTGAATGAAACATAAACGCTGAATAAATAATATAATAAGACACATATACGGATTTATAAGCACATATAACAATTAAAATAAGCACTATAAATTTTCAAATAAGCACCAAAATATTGTATGAATAAGCACAAATATGTATAAATGGGCATAAATAAGCATTTATAAGCTCGAAAAACACACAAACAATAAATTTAAAATTTTTTTGAATGGTTACACATTTATCTAACAAGAAGGACAATTGCTTTATTAATTTACTAATTTTTAATTACTTTAAATTAAGGAATATTTCTCACTACATAAAATCCAAATTAGTATTATATTTAAAAGTTAACTCACCTCCTTATTGCACGGATTACAAAACACCACCTCACCATCGGATGAAAAGTACTGGTAGTCCTTTATCCATTGTTTTATTGAAACATTTTTGGCACTTTTGACTTTTCCCATAACTGAATTAACACAACACTATGTTTCAATATGGAAATACACGGGGCACAACTCTCTGCTTCAACTGCAATTTGATAAATTCGGTTGTGTACCCACTGTGCAATTGTAAAGAATCCCATGCCGAAAATACTTGTTAAAAATTTAATCCTGCACAAACATCCAAAAACAATAATTTCAAAGGGATGGAAAATTCCAGACTTGTCAGTACAGTAAGCAGCCTTCTTAACAAGAATCTATTCAAGGATTTAGGGTATACCTACATAACTACTTTTGTTAATCCTCTTACAAAACAAGTCAATTGAATTTACTAGGAAAATATTTTAGTTTCATTGCTTATCTTTGGTTTTACTGGTTTTACCAATGAACGTTAACAATACTTGTGCCTATTGTTAATCTTCTTTGGTTTCATATGAAACTTGTTGTAGATTTTGTCTGTTTAAAAATTAACCCCAAAAAGTACCAGATATAAACATTAAAAAAGCAAAATAAGCAATAATAATCAAATACAAAGATATAAGCACAAAAACGCTAAAATAAGCACAATAACAATAACCATTTATAAATGTGACTCAATCGCTTTAATATTGCATGAAACATGTATCTTTCAATTATCATTAAGGAATATTAATCCCAGGCAAATATGCATTTGCTTGTAAATCCGCAGTCTACACATACATATACTTTAGATTTATACTGCATTATTTTTACATCAATATTACAAAATCATACATAATATACAAGGTACCTATCAAAAATGAAATAGTATCAATTGAAAAAATATATACTAAACCTGCAAATAACCTAGGCACTTTAGTGGCGATCTACGTTTAATTTTAGTATTGTTTTTACTTCCAAATTCTGTTTAGTGTCATGTTGCCGTTTTGTATCAATTTAAAAAATATATACTAAACCTGCAAATAACCTAGGCGTTTTATTGGCAATCTACGTTTAAGTTTAGCATTACTTTTATTCCCAAACTTTGTATATTTATATCTCTATTCACAGCCATCTGTAATTATTTTTCGGGGGATTTTCTTTCGGTTTTTTTTCCTACGGTTTTTTTCCGGTTTTTTTTAACCTGGGGTCGTTGCTCCAGGTTTTTTTTACCTAACCCCGTTCATGACATGGATGTCACGACACGAACACTGGAAGTGTAATGTATGTTTATGTAGGGACATGAAACTTCAGCGGGCGTTATACATTTCACATTTTATCATGAAAACACCTCCGTTGTATAGTTACTATATTAGAATTACAATTTATACCCTTGAAAATAATAAATTAATATCGTAATGTAAAAGATTTAATACCATCAGAGTGGAATGTAATAGTTATTCTTTTAGTTATAAGTTATAACTATGTAAGAAACTTTGCGTAAGCGTTTTAAACAATGTAATAATAATAGAAGGAAAAACTTTAAAGTACCTAACTATTTAGGGTGATAAAAGTACAGTTTAAGCAATTTTTGTAAATATACATTCAGTGATTTTATGGTAGCTATTTGATGAATATGGCATGCGCCGAAACGTCTGGCCCCGCCAAAACATGTCGTAAAAATATATATTAAAATATAATGATATTTGGCGCTAATATTGAATTTTTGAGAATAGTTAAACAGTTGAAAATTCCCAAAAAAATTTGCCTACTTCCTTTTCCTTGCTGTTGAAATGAGCAAGTGTTGTCTACTGATGATGACAGTCTTGCTGTCGAAACGCGTACAGTTTAACAAATTGTTATTGTGATTTTTGGTATTTGCAGTGTTGTGTTCAACGGCCACAGGTCTTCCAACCCGGCATTCTCTCTATCGCTTTGGTGATCTGCGTCCTTCGGGTTTTCCATTTCCTGTTATCTTTATTTGCGATCTTTGTCAAGTGGTAATTCCGGGCTCTGTGTGTTGCTTTTCTGCCTTATGTCTCTGCTCGGTATTTGATTTAGTTTCTGATATTTCAGCTATGTTTTTGTCTTTGCTTTGCTTTTCTTTTGTTTTTCCAGTTCTGTTTCTTTCTCTTGTTGTCTCTTGACATGCCACGTTCGAATTTTTCATACGACCTTTCCCTTATTCAACTTTTCACAACCTTTCGCGCGGTGCCGTCCTTATTTCTTTGGATATATTTTTTATGGTATTTCTTCTGAATTGTCATAAAAAACCTAATACACCGTCAGTTATGAGTACAATTAATGTCAATAATAAAATACCATCGACCAACCAACAAGAGGCAATGTCCAAACAGGAACTACGATTGATGGACACACAGCAGAGAACGTGTAACAAGATCCAATCTACAAATTAGGGTAACTTGTTTCATTAACGACACACTGTAAAAACTTGAAAAAGGAGTTTCTAAAACATTGCACAATAAGAAATCATTACCCGAAAAAACGAACCCCAAATTCAATAATATAACTAATAATAATAATGATAATATAATGGAGAGAACACATAACTTATATGAAATTTCAAAACATTGCGCATCTGGATTCTGGATTACCATAGGAAGGGCGATTGGATCAAAAAGAGGAACACTATTTGTGATCTAACATTTTTAAAAAGATGCCGTAACAGTGATGTCATACCTAAAATTTTGAAAATAAAACCACGTCCTTGTTCTGTTAAAACAAAACTCCTCCAAAGGTCATTCAACCATAATCGTCAATACTACAGATTATAACGAGAAGAGTATGGATTTACTCAATTCCAATGAATGTCAAAAGAGCATCTCTTCCAGCCACATATTTGGAGAAAAGAACAAAATTCTTATCAATTAAATTTAGCTGACTAAATCAACCGAGGGGGGCTGAATGTTTCGCTGACGACCAAAACGCCAACACGATTTTTTTTAATGGCCCAAAACGGCGACTCTGGCAAAAACGCGATGGCCATTTCGCTGACCAGGGCACGTTACCGTAAAGTAAACAACGTTACTGTTACAGAAGGTACAACCTTTTGAGCACGACAAGAAATTGATTGTTTTTAATCTAGCATTTCGTTGTTAAAGCTTTTGAGACAAGTGGTCGAATCAATTGCTGGGAAAAAAATTTCGCGTAACGAACGAAACTTTTGACATACAGATCATTTAATTGTATTTTGTGTGTGAATCTATTGAAGCCAATGTATGGATCTGCACACCAATTAAATATTACAAAAATTGCTTCCAACTTTTTTTAAAATTTAAGATTGCTCCAGCAGTTCATTGAATCATCTCCAGCAATTCAGAATGAACCAATATTTTCACAACTTTGCCCTTGAAGGAATCCAACTCCAACATCCGAAATTAATGAACTTCTTCACTGATCCAAGTGGAGCAAAAATTACTACGAAAAAGGAACTGTAGAATATAAATTACGGATAGGAGGGTGGCCTTAATCCACGCGTTCGTATGCCTCTCATTCGGGCCCTTTGGACTACCTCTTTGCCGGACACACCGAACCACAGAATAAACGGATCACCCATCCAAGTACTAACCAGAGCACGAGTGCTTAACGATCATTACTTGTATATGTATTGTGTATATCCATTCTGCCGTACTACCGACCGATAAAGGAACATGAATAAGAAATAATTCGGAATTCTTGGCCACCTGAACCATGCAGAAATGGAGAAGGTCAACTTGTTCAGATGTCTCTGCTGTAAGATAGAAGTGGTCATTACAAAAAAAAAATGTAATTTGTGTCTAGTGTAATTGCCAAATTTGACAATTTTGGCTTCGCAAATATTGATGCTAGCAATTTTTGGATTTCGACCTTCGTTATTCGGAAATGGGATTAGCCATGGTCCATTTAGTAATTTTTTGGTAAATTCTTCTTAAATTTAATGACAATTAAAGACGAACTTTATCTACTTTCTGTAGTTGCATAAACAACCTTAATTCGTCTCCTTTCTAAAAGCTCAATACATCAAATTTTAACCAAAGTTCATCTTATCTAGGTCTGCAGACGATGAATATTGCCGGGGATTCCAGGGCTCATTACGATAAATGCTTCATTTTTCAGTAATCAATGTTATCATTGAAATCGAGCTGTTCCTGTTCCAAAATGATGTTCAAATTTTGATGACGCTCGATGCCTGAAGAACATTATCTTTGAAACGTAACTCTCATGTTTCTACTTTTATTAAGATAAATAAACTAAACCTTTTCTAAAGATGTCATTAAATACACACATTTCAAAGGTACATATTGAGTCTTGCAAAATCAAGCACATAACATACACATTTAAGAAATTTTCTTTCAATTTTATATATTCCTTTTCAAGCTTTTTCATTTGAACACCTTTTTCCACGCCATATGGCACAGAAATAGGCAAGCAGTAAAGAGAAAAATTTGATTGGAAAATTTCCTCTTTAGTATTCAAATCATGCGAAACGTCAAATCAGATATACCGATTCATTTTATATTTAAATAAAAAGGAAAACATTGAATTAAAAAGAAAAACTGGAAAAAAAGAACGGGAAACGTTTATAGAAACGATCAATAATTAATATCCTCAAAATTCAAAGAAACAAGTCGAAAACGACGTGCTTCCATTTTGTGATATTCATTGAATGAAATTCAAATAAGATTAATCAGAGTTTTTTTTTGTTTTTAATCAGCCGAAGTCAAGATAAAATACACAGAGAATTTCAATATTTCTATGGAGCGTGTAATTTTGTAGTACCCTTTTGTTCCTTTATTCAAATGACATTTTCCTTCTATTCTTTTAGAATAAATTTTTTTGTAAAATGAAGTTCTGTTTATTCAAGGTGTTTTTTAAAGCAGAAAAATTAGGAGAACACTTGAATTTGATTGTGTTAAAAGGACGTTTCTTTTAGTCAGCTTCGTTAAAGACAATAATATACAAATTAAAAATTATGTTCTGAAAGTCCATTGTGAAGAGTTTTTAAAGTAACAAAGGAGATGTGCTTTTTTTGACGCTAACAACTAAATCCTTGTCATTCTGTTCTAAATATAAAAGAGCGGAAATAATAACACCTTCGAGTGTTTCAAAATCCTATACATTTACTTGACAGATACACCTAAGTAAACAACGAGATGTAGAGATCTCCCGTTAAACGGAATTTTTCTCTACCCTTTTGTGAAAATATATACACGAAATGCACAAACGAGATCAAGTAATTCGTGTTGACATTGATTATACGGTTCTAAATTATATAGGAAGTGACATCTCCGTGTGCAATTAAGCAGTTTCATGTTACGTTTATGACTGAAGGCATTAATGAGAGTTGAGAGTCGTCGACCGACAAGCGTCGCGACGCCGTTGATATTTTCTGAATAGCTATTGATCAAAGTTAAATAATACGTGAAGGCGCTAATCTTTTTGAAAATTTATAATAATGTTTATACATAAAACGTCAAACAGAATTATGAAAGTCACTGCACTCTTGAACTTTTTGAAAATTCCTCTTTGCACTTATAAAGATTATGGAAGAAGCGATTGTGTATGATGGGTATTCTTGGTAAACGATTTATACCTGAACGCTTTTGTGGTTTAACAGCTGTCAAAGAGGATTAAATATTGGCGTATTTGTTCAGTCCTTCTTGATGTTATTTCACGTCGATCAAATTTCGGTGGTTGAAAAAAATTTAATCTTTTAATTAATATTAAAAGATCTTATTTTCGATTTTCTTACCCCAATTAAGGTTATTATATTATACATGGAAAATGGGTTACGAACAAATATAATTAGTTCGCTTAGTTGTATTATGTTTATAGTTTCCTTGCATCGTTTTTCTGTTGAACGTATAAATTTACAAATACGGTATCCGCCAGGATAAACAGTACCGAAACTTAGGGTGTGTCCGTGAAGTTAACCCCTCAGATTCCGAATTTATATTCAATTTGTTGCTTACTACTTAGTAAGTTATTAGTAAGTATTAGTAAATTAAAAATCTAAATTTCTAAGTGAATTTTGGAATTTATTCTAACAAAAACAGTTTTTGGGGGTTAAATTCTCGATAGCCCCATTATCTTGCAATATCAAAATTTTAGTAGCGTCATTAATTAGTAAGTAAGTCATTTGCAATCAAGTTGTCAGTATTTGTAATCAAACGGTATCTCTTAATTAATTTAAAAAAAAAACTGTTGTGCGGCTAACTTCTCGCGAGCCGTACATTTTGAGGATCAATATTTTTTTTAAATCAATATTTAGTAAGTAATTTGTAACCCAATCATAATCTAAAGTTGCCGCACGAAATACTACTCGTACATAATATAATAATGATATAATATAACAAACACAATTATTTCAAATTAAAGTTTAATTTGTTATTTACGAATGAGATATTATTAGTGCATCCTAGGAATTGTCATTCTCACCCCAAGAATTATTATTTTTACCCCAAGAATTATTTTTTTTACCTTAGCTTTTTAATTATTTTGGTCTCAAGATTTTTGTTCCCAAGAATTATTATATTAGCCCCCAAAATTATTAATTTACTCCACATAATTATTCTTTTGGCTCCAAGATTTTATTCATTTTACCCCATGATTTTATTCATTTTACCCCAAGGTTTTATTCATTTTACTCCAAGATTTTATTTATTTACTTATTTTATAGAAGTACGTATTTGAAACTAAAAAAAAATGCCAACCTAAACGTACATTGCCACTCAGACGCTTAGGTTAGAGGTAGGTTTAGTATATTTTTTTTCAATTACAAAAACGGGAATATGATACTAAATAGTACTTGAAACTAAAAAAAAAATTAGAATGGCTACATAGAAGCTCATACCTAGAAACCCTTGCGTACTTTATTTAGTAAGTCTCTAAAACCTTCGGCATACAACTTAAGTCTGGTGTGAAAATTGAAATTTTGTTGTAAAAATGTTAAAACCTTGGGGTAAAATTAGTAAAATCTTGGGGTATAATGAATAAAATCATGGGGTAAAATGAATAAAATCTTGGGGCTAAAGAATGATTCTGTGGGTTAAAATAATAATTTTGGGGGCTAATATAATAATTATTATTGGGATCAGAAATCTTGGGAACAAAATAATTAAAAAGCTGGGGTCGAAAAAATAATTCTTGGGGTAAAAATAATAATTCATGGGCTCAGAGTCACAATTCTTGGGGTAGCGAAAATTACTACCCTTTACGAATTAGTCTACTTTTTAAAATTTTATTTTACATTCGTTCATTTCCTTTTCGGGATTTACAAATCCGTTTGACGGGGCGGATTAGTCCCCACACAATACATTTCACATGTCACTGATTCATCCTTCCTACTAATTTCTCCTCTTCCTTATCCTGTTTTCTCACCACCCTGTGTGTCTCGCCGCCTTTCCCACAATCTCTTTCCAATCTTGTCTGTTATGAAATTTGGATCTTCAATCACTAGCCTTTTCAGATCCCCAGTAACCTGATCCCTTCATCTGATTCTTGGGCGCCCTCTAGCTCTGTCACCCGATGGTCTCCACAGTGTTATTCTCTTCAACATATCTTTTCCGCCTCGCATGCCCCAACCAGCTTACTCGCTGTGATTTCACAAAATTTCACCACCACCTTTACACATTTGCGATATTTCGTGATTCGTTCTTCTCCTTGTTTCTCGGTTTTCAGACCTTGGGCCAAAAATGGTTCGCAATACATTTCTCTCGGAAACTCTCATTTTGCCCGCCGCACCGCAGCATAAGTAACAGCAGGCCTTACCAAGGTCCTGTATATCTTTAACTTTGTTTGTCTTGACACTTCTTGTCCCTTAACATAGCTTTGTTTGCGTAATATGCCCTGTTGTCTATCTGTACTCCTCTTTTTATTTCTTCTCCGCTGTTACCGTTATTGTCTAACTGTACGCCTAGGTAAACAAAGCTGTCCACCTCTTCGATCAGGTTTTGTCTCATACGCGATTTGTTTCTGTTACTTCTCATATATTTCGTCTTCTTTTCATTTACCCAAAGTCCCTTTCCTTTAGCTGCTTCTTCCAATTCTTTAAACATTTCCATCATTTTCTTGCGCGATCTATCCATAATGAGTATGTATGCTCTCATTTGCCCTTCACTCGTTATTAGTGTTCCTTTCTCTCCCGTTTCCCTGAATACTTTTTCCAGCAATATAATAAATAGCACTGTTGACAAGGCATCACCCTGTCTCACACCACTGTCTATCTCAAAAAATTCACCTCACACACCTTCCTTAGTTGCTCGGTTGCACGCTTTTGAACCATTGAGCGTCATTCTTATCAATCTGATTAACTTGGGAGATATACCCATTTCTTGCGTTGCTTTGTATAACTCCCCCCTTTTGACCCTGTCGAAAGCCTGTTTCAAATCAACGAACAACATGTGCAGCTCTTCATCGTATTCGTATGTTTTCTCCATTATTCTTTTCATCACATATATCGCTCCAGTCGTTGATCTACCTTCTTTAAAACCAAACTGGTTGTCACCTATTATTCTATCTGTGTCTTCTTTCAGACTTGGCAGTATCAAAGATGATAGCATCTTGTATATAGAGCTCAACAGCGTTATTCCCCTGTAATTTTTACATTCTTCTGGATCGCCTTTCTTTTTTATTGGTATAATCACTGCCTCCTTCCACTCCTTGGGCATCATCTCTTCTCTCCACACCTGCCTCACCAAATCGCTTATTGTTTCACAGACTTCTCCACCGCCGCTCTTAATGAGTTCTATGATTATTTCATCTTTTCCCGGCCCTTTTCCGTTTTTCATCTTCGTACTTGTCTTTATTCTTTGATGGTATTTGCGATTCTGTTTCTACATCACCCGTTTCTATGCGTATTTTTGATGTGTGTTCAGTAATTCTTGAAAATGCTTTACCCAGATCTGGTTTATTTTTTCTGTCTTGTATTCCGTCTTTCCGTTGCCGCCCTTCGTTCCCCTTCGAATTATATTACCTTTTCTTTTTTGTTTCTTTATGAGTCTTTAGAACATTTTGGATTCCTTTTGCCTGTTACATATTTCTATCTCCTGCATTTTTCGTCATCCATTCGTTCTTTTTGCTCTTGTACATCTTATCAGCGTCTCTAGATCATTTCTTGTACTCTTCCAAATCCTCTTTCCGCCCCGTTTTTAGCCATTCCATCCTTTTCTTCATTTCTCCTTCACTAGGTACGCTTTTCATATCTACTTCTCCTCATCGTTTGTGAGTCTTTCGATTGCCATTTTTTGTCTTACGCTTTCTAACCTCCTTCTGAACCTCGTCTTCGTTATTACCAATTTCGCTATTACTAGGTAGTGGTCCGAGTCTGCATTGGCGCCTCTGAAAGTTTTCACATCGTTGAGACGTTGATGGCCTTTTTGTGCATAAACATTGTACTGCAAATTTTGAAGCTCGTCGCCTCTGCTAAGTTACATAGTCTAATTATTTCAAATTAAACTTTAATTTGTTATTTACGAATTAGTCTACTTTAAGCGAAGTATTAATGAAATAAAAATCTAACTTTGTAAATGAATTTCCCAATATATTTAAAAAAAATGTTTGGGAGGAAATTTTTGAGTCACCAAGACAGATGCAAATGTAAAGTGAAGAAAACAAACAATTATGGCATTTCTGTATAGGTAATTGGGGATTTTGGAAACTTAAGCTTTTTACGGCAGAGATATGTTACAATGAAAAAGTTCTATTTCTCGGTTTTCCATTATCATAACGTTTTAAAATTTCCTACAAATTTTCTGCCTATCCTTTCATAGTACTTGACAGTTTTCCAAAAAACCCTATTTTGCTTTATGTAATTCTCCTAGTGGCTCAGCTATCCTTTTACAGCTTTGTGTTACAAAATCTCTCTCTAAGTGATTTTTCTATTGTGTCGGAAAAGAAACTAACTTCATTTATTCAATCCCGCAAACAAGGAAATGATAACAAGGAATCTTTACCAGGACGACATATTTTTGCTTTGCTTTTATTTCCAATAAAATCTGTTGGTCGTTTGTTTCTTAATGTGCAAGTAAAACACAATATAACTGCAATAAAACAACTAGAAAATACTAATAAGCTAAACTATAATTTAATTGCGAAATTCGTGTTACATTTTTGTTGTTTATACAGGGTATTACACAATCTTGTGAGGAAAATTTAAGGACAGATTCTACACCTCAAAATACGAAAGAAGTTCATACATATACATGGCTCAGGAAATGCTCTGTTTTCATAGTACGAAGTGTTAAGCTTTTCCGTCTTTAATAGTTTATTTTACATTTTTCGAAAACCCGTTGAGATATTGAGATCAGTTTTGGTACACGCAAATGTATCATTCACATGTATAAAATTGTTTTCTACTAAATCATTTACATAAGTGGCAAGTGGCATTCGTGCCGGCAAGTCTTTATGTTTAGCGAAAAAACTGTACGTCACTGGTTTTTGCAAAAATTGGATCTATCCAATAAAGTGTTACAAGTGTTACGAGTAGGTCGTGATCACTTGTTGGTGTACGTGTTGTTGAACATTATACTCAGTTGAATAGGTGCCACAGTGGGGTGGGGGGGGGGGATTTCCATAGTTGGATTGATTATGGAATGAAGTTGAGAATCAACTTTCAACTCTAGAGTGATCACTGAAACTAAGCTAATGATGTCCTCCAAAGTTGATGCTTGTCTAACTCACGGACGAAGCATCCGGTTTTCTTTTCTCATATACACATAGTTTTTGGTTCACCAGTATATTTCACAAAAGGAAACTTAATTGCAGGATATGTACTCAAATTTTTTACTCGATATCCTTTCAAATACATTACCATGTACAGTGACAAAGGACAATGCTTATTTTAAAGTAAACGTAGATGCTGTATATAAGCCAAGCAACACTGAATGCTCTACGCTGTATATTTTTCTAAGGAACGTTCTAACAAAAATTAAAGGAACTTGAGGAAAAGTACTGTTTTTCTAAAAGGCTTTACACTACAATAGTGCATTTCGGATTTGAATTAGATGAAGGCCTCTTACTTTCTTTGACAACTCTTCTTGATACTGCCGTTATTTGGCTTTGTTCATGGCTTCGCAACGTTACTTACTGTCCCAATTTCTGAGGTTGCAGGAAAGTTACGAGCGAAGGATAGCTTTGTTGCCATTGTTCCCCATTTCATTAGGTTTTGGTGATTATCTCACAGAATGTCTCATACGAATGGTTAGACTCTTGTCACCACACTTCCAAATATCCTCCGGATTTTGGCATTTGCTCTCTGCGAAACACCATCCTCCTTATCTTCTCTAACCACTCCACCTGTAGATGAACAACGAATTCCGTTCTCAGTTGACACAAAGGTTCAAATTGTCTTACGAGAACGTTACGCGGAAGAGCACATCCTCAGCTTGCTTCTTGTCTTGGTAATAGAATAATAGAGCTTTTGAGAGCATCCTTTTCACTTCCTTTTCTCTCAATTCGCAATTCATATGTTCCTATGAATGGAATGAGCCTGAGCCAAACAAATATCCCCGATTGAAACTTTGGCCTCTTCTTATTCTTCTAGATTGTTTTCTTCCTTCTAAACTGTAGCTTCTTCATGCAGCAGTAGTAGTGATGCATCACTTTAGATTTTAGCGCTTGAGGGTAACATAAGCGATTTTACAACTTTTAAACGTTTAGAATCGCCTACTTTTACTTTTAGGTTATGGGATTCTCCGGTTTTCAAGGAACCTATTATGAAAAATTTGGTAAATCTGGAACCAAACCGTAATTTACATCCGAAGGGCAAAAGGTAAATGGGACGAGATTTATATTATACCCTTAATTCTTACAAAATGATTACATCCAGAGGGATTATTTGGGGGAGAATAAGGAATATAAAAAAACTGTGCTCAACATCAACAATGATTTTTTTATTACACAAATTTCTTGATTCTCTAAGCTTCTAAAAATGCCTCTCACTCATTTTTTTCGCGTGATTTATCAATTATTTGTATGGTTTCCAAACACCATTTCTTTCGATTTAGCGGATTTTGCAACCGCACAAACATTAAAATCTGAGACAATGAACCCGCTATTTTTCAAATGTTATTTTGTGGTAAAGATCATTGACTTTCAAGCTCAATTAGGTAATAATAATAAATAACAGTGTTTTGCTTTATAATTACTGCTATTGTTGCCAACTACGTGCACCTACTATGAGTAGGGTAATTCAGCAAAATACAGAACACTGTCGGTGATTAGCAGGTGCAAATTTGTTTGCACCTTCAGCGAAAATATTCAACTTTTTCAAATTGTATAGTAGTGATATATAAATATTGTGTTATCAACAAAGATTAATCATTGTTTGTACGAAGGTTACCCACAACCTTGAATTTTCTCCACCGCCGATACGTTTTGCTTTATATACCAACACGTACACTGTCTGGGAAAAAAAACAATGGCAGTACCAAATCTTACCTTGAACGATGGCAATCAAATTCCCGTTGTCGGATTGGGAACCTCAAGGGTATGTTGCACATAAACGCTGGGCAAAATATATACTTCGTTTTAAACTAGGCACATGGTGATATCGTAACTCAAGCCATTAAGGATGCAATCGATGTTGGTTATAGACATATTGACTGTGCGTATCAATATAATAACGAAAAAAGTGTTGGAATCGGAATTAACGCCAAAATCGTCGACGGAACTGTAAAACGTTCAGATCTGTTTATTACAACCAAATTGTGGAATACATTTCATCGTCCTGGAATTGTGGAGCATGCCTTGCGGAAGTCGCTTAAAAATTTAGGTTTGGATTATGTTGATCTTTATTTGATTCACTGGCCGATGGCTTTTAAGGTGAGCGTGTACGTTTGTTTCACTGTTACTAAACCAATGTATTATAAGGAAGTCGATCCTTACCAGGAAGGTTTACTTCCGAACATGTCAGAGGTGGAATTCGCCGATTATGATTACGTATCTACTTGGAAAGCGATGGAAGAACTTAAAAAGAAAGGTTTAGCAAAATCGATAGGTCTGAGTAATTTCAACAAACATCAAATTGAGAGAGTTCTTGAACAAGCTGAAATAACACCCGCGGCAATGCAGGTTAAAATTTTAAGGAAAATGCACAAAATGCTTTACTAATTGCCTTACAGCTGGAATGTCATCCTTACTTAACTCAAAATAAAATAATAGATTTCTGTCAGTCTAAAGGAATACAGCTAATTGGATACAGTCCATTTGCATCACCAGAACGTTTCGAAGGTAATCCAAACTTTCCGAAATTGTTGCAAGATCCAAGATTGAAGGAGATCGCGAAAAAATATTCGAAATCACCTGCTCAAGTCGCGCTGAGATGGCAAATACAAAGAAGACTTGTCGTGATTCCGAAATCGGTACATAAAAATCGGCTTAAGGAAAACCTTGATATTTTTGATTTTGAAATTAGCAAAGATGACATGAGCGTTATAACGGCATTTAATTCAAATTTTAAGTTTATTCATTTATCTGAGTAAGTAAAACGAAAGGCTTTGGTGATTGATTTTGACACTTAAAATTCTTCCAGAGGAAGTGCCCATCCGTTTTATCCTTTTAACGACGAATACTGACGCAGATTTACGCGATTTCTAAACGTGAAGAGATGAAATAATAGAATTTACACCAAAATATTATCTAGATTTTACCTTTATTTTTTTTAATCCACCACGTTGCGTACCACCATTGTACTGTTATAGATACAACAGCGCCACTGTAAAATAAATGATTAAGTACTAAAGCTTCATTTTTCTCAAATTCCCTTAAAATATAGGGGTTCGCCGGACCAAGCCCCAATTGTCAAGGTAATACCAAGGGCAACCAATTTTATTCATTCCAGTTTTAAACGAGAATCGAAGTTCGAGACAATAAGGATTTAATCAAGATCAAAATATTGCAGCGATTACTCAAAAAACTGGAAAGAAGCGACAATTGTACTCATATCCAAAAAAGAAGGCGGAAAGTCAATCGCATTAATGAGCCATACAGAGAAGTTATTTAAAGGAATCGTAGCGGTGACTCTAAATAAGCACGTAATAGGCAATATGGCTTCAAAAAGGATGCTTAAATGCCTAACAGGAAAGAGATGGGGTACCACGAACTGGAATGTAAAGGATTAAGAAGGTTTCGTAAGATATTAAAAATGCCAAATCATTACCAGCAGGAGTAATTTATTATGGATGCGCTACAAAACCCAAAACCGAGCTATTTAATGAAAATAATAATCTCGTGCCTACGGGATAGTGTGTCATATACTAGGCTTACCATCTGGAACGAAGCACACCTTCCCGGTGCACTGAGGTGTGTCGCAGGATTACCATGGAATCTAATATATAAGGTAGTCATCGGGAGTTACTGTGTTGGCCTTTACAGACGACTTGAAAATCCTGTTCATGATTCTCCCTAATAACACAGGAATGAGGCAAAAGAGGAAAATTGACTCCTCATTCTGACAGCGTGGAATTATGGACACACCTACTGCTTCGGAATTAGTAACTCAGCAAACCTATGGTTTTTTACATCTGGTATGAATCGTTGAAAACTGAGCGAAAAAGGACGAAACTAGATCTAATATCTCCACAAATGACACTGTAGATGTACAGTGCGCATCACAATATAAACTAAATCTCAAAATTGATCTTCCAATACTAGTCCTAATGAATGGTTTCAAATATGTCTTTTGTATTAGAAGTGTAGATATTTATCAAATCAATCTCTGTACTGATTTCTACAGCCTCTGTATCTATAAAAAATTTTGAAAATATTGACTCAATTTTGCTATTCTCAATATAATATAATCGAACATTAGTATTTATGTTATCTTTGTAAACATTCTTGATCATTTTCTCAATAGAATTAAAATTGTTGTTCGCAATATTCCTTTGCTGTTTCAAAAATCATTTTTTTGTGATTAGGTTCCAGCGGAACCTAATTGGCTGTGTATCCATCCGTTTGTCTGCCATGTTACACAAACCATGTTACATTTTGATTTATACCATTTCGATGTTATTATTGATACTCGTTTCTTTTTCACAAAACGATGATGTAGATTTTTTCTAAAGCCTAAACTCCGTTATCATCAAAGGATTATTTGCCATCATATAAGTATGGTTAAATTTTTTTGTACCAAATGCAATAAGCCAGCAGTTTTGGTGTATTGCCTTGCCTTATTTTTCAATTGTTGTTTCTCACTTAAAACGCATTTCATTGGTGCTAATAAGACATTGTAAACATGTTTACTTTCGCAGGCGCCAGTTGGAAAATGGGCAAGATGGCCGTCTTTCAAAAGCGAAAAAATTGAAATGTCGAATTTTCACGTTGATGTAATGTTAGACCAGGCAAAAACGTAATCCAACCTTATCGCACAACCACCTATGAAATAGGGTGAAGAATAGACTGAAATGAGCACAAATAAATATAATGCGAATTAAAATTTCTGCACTAACCTACATAAGAAGGCATCCGATTAAAATTTTGCAATAACGCTACTCTGACGAATAAAGTTTATTCAAGATAAATGACAATGGTTAAAAAATGAAATGACAAGGCACAAATTATTATATGTATATCTAAGCGGCGTGAAATGAATGTAAAATTAGACATTAGGCATAACCATCAGCTTAACCAATTTGGGGAAATTGTCACAGCCATTTCTGTAATAATTTAGGCTGATTGAGTAAACCGATCGACTGTTATAAATATACTGTATCAGTCCAAAATACAATTTATCCTCGTTGGTTCCTGGTTAAGTAGTCTTTCAGTATTCGTCATTAAAAGGATAATCTGGATGTGCCTTCGCGCTAAAATGCGAAATACCTACATTTATTTGTGAGACCCCTCGCAATACTCACTAAGATGAAAGTGCAAATTTGTGGTTCGAGTGAAAGGCAGTGATAGCGTTCATGTCATCTTGGCTAATGTCAAAATCAAATATTTCAATATTTTCCCTAAGACGATTTTTATTAACCGATTTCGGAATTACCACCAGTTTCTTTTGTATTTGCCATCTTAGTGCAACTTGAGCGGGAGATTTGGTATATTTTTTCGCAATTTCTTTCAATCGCGGATCTTCTAATAAGTTTGGGAAAATTTCAGTAGGTTTGAAACGTCCAGGAGATCCCAACGGGCAATATCCTACCACATGTATACCTTTCGAATGGCAGAACTCTATCATTTTGGTTTGAGTGAAGTAAGGATGACATTCGATCTATAACATAAATATTAGCTCACGTGGATTTTGGTTTTAAAGGACGTTTCACTTGATTCACTGCCGGCACAATTTCGGCACTTTCCAATACCCTCTCAATTTGACGTTTGTTGAAATTGCTCAGTCCAATCGACTTGGCTAAACCTTTTTTCTTAATTTCTTCCATTGCTTTCCAAGTGAGGACGTAGTCGTAATCAGAAAATTCAAATTCTGTAGGTACACTTGTGGCCATTGGGTCCAATTCCTATTCGTACGTTAATTTAGTGGCACTTAAAGCGGCTATGTTTCTTACCTTGAAAGCCATCGGCCAATGAATCAAGTAAAGATCTACATATTCCAAACCCAGATTTGTAAGCGATTGTCGTAACGCTGTTTCTACAATCCCCGCACGATGGAACGTAGACCATAATTTACTTGTTATGAAGAGATCTAAGCGTTTTACAGTTCCGTCAGCAATCTTGGCGGTAATTGCGTCACCAACACCTTTTTCATTATCATAAATATACGCACAATCGATATGGCGATATCCAACATCAATTGCATCTTTCACTGCTCCGGTTATGACATCATCAGATGCCTAGTCATACAACACATTTTACCGGAGAATGTCAAAAAGATCAACTTACCCTTGATGTTCCCAAACCAACAACGGGAATCTGATTACCGTCGTTGAGAGTAAGTTTCGGAATCGCCATTGTTTGCTGTTGCTTATATTCTGAACTCTTACTATATAAAGGAAAACGTATCAAGGATGAAAAAATTGTCAAGGTTTATGGTGGTTTAATTCTTATCACGGTATTTACACCGTGACAAATAAGGATATTGATTACATCGGTAAATATTGTTCATTTTATTGAAATAGGTAAATATTATTGGCCTCACTTAACACTGAATCAGTAAAATGGGGTCCTGTGAATTCTTCTGCAGGTCAATCAGCAACCCGCTAATGAATTGTTTAAAGGGATAATAAGCAATAGTTGGTGATGATGATGAAACCACCTTCGCAACATTAGAACGAGTAATACCAAAAAGGAAAGAAATCTATAGTCCAATGGAATTATCGACCTTACGTCACATACAGCTTAAACGGGTTAATATGTCAGATGTTCAGAATTGAAGTCACAATCATGGCCAAAAAGAAACAAATTCGCCTAGAAAGTGGAGACAGTTTATTTTTTCATAAATCCTGAAAAAAGTAATTGTAAACCTGCTCCACTTATTATATTATGTTTGGAAAAAATCTTGGTACTGCTTGTATGGATCTCAATAGAAAGCTTTGCTGATTATTGAGCGACGACTGTGGAGTTACGAGGTATTAAATCAATTGAGTACTTATATGAAACGTTTAAAGTACAAGAAGCTATAAACAGCTTAAATGAAGGGTATCATCTGCAAAAATAACCAGTAACTTGTATACATTGTCAGTAAGAGCGAACGAGAAATCGATCGACAAATTCCCAATTCCGATTGTCGAATCGATCAACTGAAGGATTGCTGCGCAGCTCTAATAAGCTTTTTGAACATAAACCAACTAGCTGTTAAATTGACATTGTTTTACATGTATTAACTTTTTAGAGATAACCTGCTGTGAAATGGCAAAGTTCGAGTCATTGTTTGAGGAAATGGGCGAGACAATGCAAGGTTTGAATACAGATAATCCTAAAAGAAGAAGAATAAAGCCGAGCAGGTCGTTAGCACGATCACAGAATACAGTCATTAGGAGGGATATCCCTAAAGAAACTTGAGCACACCCCTCGGACAGTGAAATGCCCAACAAAATTGATCACGTTTTGACTGAACCAAGGAAGTTTAATTACAAATGTCAGAAGTATTAGAAGAGCGGATTAGATTAAACTATTATTATTATGGTGATTATACTATGTTAAATGGAAAGGACGGCTGATTGAAATTGTTAGAAGTGGAAATATCAGGAAAGCTACGAAAAGAGAATACAGGAAGGAATGGAACGAGAACAAATTAATGTGATATGGGGTAAAGTAGGAGCGTTCAATCTGACCAAGAAAGTAAGACTAAGAAGGCGCCATGTTCGCCCATAATAATATAATAAATAGACAAAAGTACTCAAAAAGAAGAACATATGTCAAAAATATGTATAAAATGAGAGCCATATAACGGTCAAATGAGTACGCCCTATATAAAGAAACCAAAGACCAAGAGAACAAATAAACAGCAAGATTCAAGCAATGTACAATTGCGTTTATTTAGAACAAAGAGGAGAGGATGGAAAGTGATCTGGCGAAAGTTATTAAGAAGTGGGAAAATTTTCTCGAAAATGTTAGTAAACGAAGGCCAGGAAGTAAGGGAAAGGATTATACCAACTTACAGAGGAGAAGAAAAAGTGAAAACGAAAACCAATGCAAGTAGGATTTAAAGGAGTAGAAAGGGGACTGAATTATAATAAAAAAAGGCCAAATAAAATTAGTGCGAAGAATTTATCCACTTCATGTTAGATTGTCGCCATGCAAGGAAGATCTTCAGGGGATCATCTCGCAGTTTGGCGCCTTTCTGCACAGATCTATCAAGGAAGAACCTGCGACCACTTATGCGTATACCTTCTCGGCACTGTAAATTAAAGAAGCACATGTACCATCTTGTAGAGGATGCTACACAGACGACAAGACGGCCCACTACATACTTGGTTGAGAGTGTCAAACTGAGACGATAAACGTTGGGAGTATCCTGGCCGGACATGGGTACAATAGGAGTCGGTTCCCCTTCCAGCATCCTCATGTTTGTTTCACGTGTAAGATGGCTTCAATCACGTTGCGGGCTCGGACGACTCTAGTCAGGAAGGTACACGATATAAAAATACTAAGATAGGATGTTGCGCATGGTGGGCGGTCCGCAAATATGACCCGTGACGTCAGCTGTAGAGTGAATTACATTTGCGGAATACGCATTTGATGTGTTTTTCGTCTGTACCGAGTTTATTTTTTGAGATACAAAAAATTTCATAGGATCAAATATGCTCCTTATGATGTCTTTTATATGTAAAAAATAATAGGGTAGCTCAATCTCTCTCAGTTAACCTGAAAAATACTTGTATAAAATATCATAATTACATCTGATGGTGTTTGCGCCGCGACGGCACAAAAACGGTGCTAGATAGAGGAAAATTGCATATGAACAAATTTGTAGAGCACAAAATTTACTAAAGAAAAGTCCGCGGGAGGGTGTCACGATCTTCGATAGTTTAAGAGTTACAGGCGTCCAAAGTGATGCAAACCTTATTCGCGCAACTGTCCACACCGCTTTTTCGCGGCTTTTTCCCAAACTAATGGAGATAATTACACCCTCCCGCGGACTTTTCTTTAGTAAATTTTGTGCTCTACAAATTTGTTCATATGCAATTTTCCTCTATCTGGCACCGTTTTTGTGTCGTCGCGGCGCAAACACCATCAGATGTAATTATGCTACTTTATACAAGTATTTTCCGGGTTAACTCAGAGAGATTGAGTTACCCTATTATATAAAAGACATCACAAGGAGCATATTTGCGCAACCGTCCACACCGCTTTTTCCCAAACTAATGGAGATAATTACACCCTCCCGCGGACTTTTTGTAGTAAATTTTGTGCATTACAAAATTTATTCAGTTCATTTTTTCTCTGTCTAAATATATAGCGGTTTTCGCAGCGTTCGAGGAGAAAGCGTTAGGAGATCTGGGTGAATTCATTGATGGATTCAAGACAATTTCGCACTTAACTCTATTTTATTGACACCTTGTGGTAATTTACATTTTAAAAAAATGGTTACCTGTTGATCTGCACAAACATGAACACCATAACACAAGATGGAAAAATGTACCGTTTTATTTATTTACTGAACACAGCTTAAAACTAAACATTTCTTAGTATAGTTTTTGTTACAATAGACTTAATTACAATAGTAGGTATGCATATCTCGTTAATGGTAATAGATAGAGAAGTGATGCAAGAGACTTTATTATACAGGGTATTAAGCTGAGCAACTTTGCTATTGAACATTTTTTATTTTTAATAATTCAAACTGTTAATAATAAATCTCGCGACAAAAATTCATTTGCTTTCTCATCAACAATAGTTTATTTTTTAGGAAAGGACAAACATCTGTAAGTTTCGTTGTAAGACGTACATACGCGGCTCATTTTTTTTTATTGGTTCACTTTGAAATCATAAATACCGGTATTATTACTACAAAAAATGGAAATAAGAACTAATAATGTGAAATGGTTGAATTCGTAATGTGAAATCAGTATACCTTTCGTTATCATCGAAATGAGAAAAACAGAAATCAATTTGCAAAATCTCGTCCACGATTGATTTCGTTGTTACCGAAGTGTTTAAATAGCTATTTATGCTATACCTAACTAGTTGCAAAATGAACGTGCTTCTTGCACTAGATGTGAAGTTTGGATAGTTTTCAGTGACAAAATAAAAATTAGTTCACTAAAATGTCAAAATTATGACATTTCGTAACTGAATTACAAAAAATGAATGTTTGAATAAAGGTTTTGAATTTGTTGGTACCTAATATTTTATTTGACGTTACAAAGTACAGTAAGTTGTCAGATCAATAATCAAAAAATTGCCATTTCACGTTTTTTAAATTGGTGATGTTGCCGTGGCCACTTCAAAACACGCGCATTTTTGAAAGTGCGATTTAAACAGGCCGAGGCGTAGTTTAAAAAGGTGAAATAAAAAAAGGTAACGTAGGGCACCAATAAAAAAAGGTAAAGTAGGGAACCAATAAAAAAATATTAACCCGAAAAATACTTGTATAAAGTAGCATAATTACATCTGATGGTGTTTGCGCCGCGACGACACAAAAACGGTGCCAGATAGAGGAAAATTGCATATGAACAAATTTGTAGAACACAAAATTTACTAAAGAAAAGTCCGCGAGAGGGTGTAATTATCTCCATTAGTTTGGGAAAAAACGGTGTGGACAGTTGCGCGAATAAGGTTTGCATCACTTTGGACGCCTGTAACTCTTAAACTATCGAAGATCGTGACACCCTCTCGCGGACTTTTCTTTAGTAAATTTTGTGCTCTACAAATTTGTTCATATGCAATTTTCCTCTATCTAGCACCGTTTTTGTGCCGTCGCGGCGCAAACACCATCAGATGTAATTATGATATTTTATACAAGTATTTTTCAGGTTAACTGAGAGAGATTGAGCTACCCTATTATTTTTTACATATAAAAGACATCATAAGGAGCATATTTGATCCTATGAAATTTTTTGTATCTCGAAAAATAAACTCGGCACAGACGAAAAACACATCAAATGCGTATTCCGCAAATGTAATTCACTCTACAGCTGACGTCATGCGCACGGTCTGACGAAATCTGAACGTCGGAGCATCCGGCCCTGGGAAGGTAGTACAAAGGGCCTACGTGCGCCTACCTTTCTTTGACAACAAACGTCCATGTTGAAATTGTTGATATTCCTTGAGCTTTCCATGGTGGGATACGATTTCGTGAAATAATTAGTAAAGTAAAGCTTTGTTACGTTTGCCCTTGTCGCTAGAAGTCAAAGAGAGAATGGTGAATATTGTGCAGTTTATCGTATTAGTCTCCTAAATCTCTTTTGTCCATGTGTTAAACATCGTGTTTGAATTTAAAAATAACCGTAGTTTCGGGTGAGATAAAAATGGGTGGTAGTGTGTGCTGCTAATACATTTCGAATGGTAGAATTGCACCATTTTAGTGTGAAATAGAGTATCCATCCACTTAAAATTCTTTCACTTGATGCATTCCAGATATTATTTCCATGCTTTGGAGCACCTTCTAAACTTGAAATTGGTAAAATCGCTTGTTGACGAAATTGTAGTGTAGCGGCGGTGCACTGCATTTCCATTTAAATTTTATGAGATTGATCGCATAGAGATATTGCTGTTGTTGTTGGGCATGCAGTGTGTACGTATAACAAAAGAAAATATTGTGTTTATTCATATAATTTTATTTATCATAAAAGCAAAAACGTACATATTTATTTTGAAATAATTAGTGTGGGCAGTCCATTCTATTGTTCAACCCATTTTTCTTTATTTCGTCCATCGCTTTTCAAGTAAAGAAGTATAGTCGCAATCGAAAAAATAAATAAAATGCGAATTAAAATTTGTTCACTAACCTAAATAAGAAGACATCTGATTCAAATTTAGTAATAACGCTACTCTTACGAATTTAGTTGATGCAAAATAAACGACAATGGTTAAAAAATGAATTGACAAGGCAAAAATTATATATCTAAGCGGCGTGAAATGAATTTAAAATTTCACATTAGGCCTCTTCGGAGATTCAACCAGTTTAACCAACTTGAAGAAAATTGTTGCAGCCTTGTTTCTGTGATAATTTAGGCTGATTAAGTAAACCGGTCGAATTTCGGCAAAGGTCCATTAATACACTAATGATATACCTAAGTATTCCTGGCTAAGTAGTTGTTCAGTATTCGTCATTAAAAGGATAATCTGGATGTGCCTTCGCTCTAAAATGAGAAATACGTACCTGAATTATTTGTGAGACCACTCCTAATACTCACTGAGGTGAAACGTAAAATTTGTAGTTCGAGTGAAAGGCATTGATAGCGTTCATGTCATCTTGGCTAATTTCAAAATCAAATATTTCAATATTTTCCCTAAGACGATTTTTATGAACCGATTTCGGAATTACCACCAGCTCCTTTTGTATTTGCCATCTTAGTGCAACTTGAGCGGGAGATTTGGTATATTTTTTCGCAATTTCTCTCAATCGCGGATCTTCTAATAACTTTGGAAAATTTTCAGTAGGGTTGGAACGTCCAGGAGCTCCCAACGGGGCATATCCTACCACATGTATACCTTTCGAATGACAGAATTCTATCATTTTGGTTTGAGTGAAGTAAGGATGACATTCGATCTATAACATAAATGTTAGCTCACGTGGATTTTGGTTCTAAAGGACGTTTCACTTGATTCACTGCCGGCACAATTTCAGCGCTTTCCAATACCCTCTCAATTTGACGTTTGTTGAAATTGCTCAGTCCAATCGACTTGGCTAAACCTTTTTTCTTAATTTCTTCCATGGCTTTCCAAGTGAGGACGTAGTCGTAATCAGAAAATTCCAGTTCTGTAGGTACACTTGTGGCCATTGGGTCCAATTCCTATTCGTACGTTAATTTAGTGGCACTTAAAGCGGTTATGCTTCTTACCTTGAAAGCCATCGGTAAATGAATCAAGTAAAGATCTACATATTCCAAACCCAGACTTGTAAGCGATTGTCGTAACGCCTTTTCTACAATCCCCGCACGATGGAACGTAGACCATAGTTTACTTGTTATGAAGAGATCTGAGCGTTTTACAGTTCCGTCAGCAATTTTGGCGGTAATTCCGTCACCAACACTTTTTTCATTTTTATAAATATATGCACAATCAATATGGCGATATCCAACATCAATTGCATCTTTCACTACTCCGGTTATTACATCACCAGCAGATCCCTAGTTAAACAACACATTTTACCGCAGAATATCAAAAAGATCGACTTACCCTTGCTGCTGTTCCCAAACCAACAACGGGAATCTGGTTACCGTCATTGAGAGTAAGTTTCGGAATCGCCATTGTTTGCTGTTGCTTATATTCTCAACTCTTACTGTATAAAGGCAAACGTATTGATGATAAACAAATTGTCAAGGTTGCGGGTAACCTTACGTTGGTTATATAATGCTTTAATACTTATCGTTATTACGGTATTTGCACCGAGGTAAATATTGTTGATTATATTGAAATAGGTAAATATTATTGGCCTGACGTAACACTGACCCAAATTCTATCAAAGCGGAAACTGATCAGTGTTGAATTATAAGTGATTCATTAACTCCCATAGATCCCAATTCATTTTTTCATAAATCGTTAACAAAGTAATTGTAAACCTGCCCAGTATACTGATCTTGAACCTGCCCCACTTATTATATTTTGTTTGGAAAAAATCTTGGTACTGATTGTATGGATCTCATTAGAAAGCTTTGACTCAATTGAGTACTTATATGAAACGTTTAAAGTACAAGAAGCTATAAGCACTGTATATTAACGATAAGATCTGCAAAAATAACCAGTAACTTGTATACATGGTCGAGAAACCGATCGACAAATTCCCAATTCCGATCAACTGAAGGATTCCTGCGCAGTTTTAATAAGCTTTTTGAGGATTGTGGTGTGGGTAATTAACAAAACACACCCTTTCACGAAAAAACTCTTTATAATAACGAACAAAGCAAGTTTCACCGGGATGATCGAATCTGGCGTGCCACACATTATGTTTCAAAATTTGATTTATGTCTCCTATACATACATGCATACAAGAAGTGAGAGTTTTCACGCGATATTATTTCTGAAAGAGTTTGTTAATTCTAAAAAAAGTTCACGGAATCAGTTGACGAAAGTGCGAAATACAAAAGAAACTAAGTAAACGAGGGTTAAGAATAGACGAAAAAGATCGGTATTGGTTTACCTGAAATCTTCTAACCAACGATAAGAGCGATAGACTTAAGCAACGATGACATAACACTCGATCAAATAAAAACGAAATTGTTGGAAGAAGAAAAGTTGATCGAGAATAAAGATTCTGCTTTGGACGAGAACGTAAAAATAAATGTCGCGAAAGGAAAAACGGAAATTAAAACCAAAACGAACTGAAATGAAAATGTCTTACGAAACTGTCCTCGGCGATGAAACGAATAGAGGAAGAAGTCACCGAGGAAGATCACAAAACACAAGCAATTCATCAAAAGTGACCTATGCCAAACACAACGTGCGACGAGTGCAATACAGGACGAATTGATTTTGGATAGCGGATCAACGCACCACATTACCAACGAAAAGGAAAAATTTGTAAACCTGAAGGGATGAAAGAAATATAAAATGAGCAGGAAAAGAAATCATCAAAAGCGAGAATAGGACGAATGCGAAACGATAACGAAATACAGGGGACGATTAGTGGCGCTAGGGAACCATCGATAAAGAACGTAGATTAAGAAAAAAGTTTTTCGCCAGTAATCATGAGGAAAACGATGCGAATTTTGTTGGCGATAAGCATATAAAGAACGACTGGGAGATAAATCACGTTTACGTAAATTGTGCATATTTAAACGCGCGATTAACTGACGAGATATATATGAAAATACCTAACCGATACGACGAAAGCGTAAGAAGAACTACGTTTGCAAACTAAAAAAGAGCTTATATGGATTGCACCAATCAGGATATTTATGGAATCAAGAAATTAACGAATTTTTATTAAATATGGGAATGCGACGATCAAAAGCGGATCCATGAACCTTAATTATCACCCTGTGCGTCGACGGCATGCTATTGCATGGAGTAAAACACGAAATAGAAAAATTGAAGAAGGTGTTACGGAAAAATTTTAAAATTAAAGATCTTGGAGAAGCTAAGCGAGTTCTATCAGTAAACATTAGACGGGATAGGGAATACTTGAAGATTGACTACGCGTTAAGTGTACTAGAACATTTTGGAATGTCAGAGTGTAAACCTGCAAAAACACCGTTAGAAACCGGAATGAAGTAACAAGAAAGCATGAAGATGTTAAGGATCGACTGAAAAATATTTACGAAAAAATGATTAGAAGCTTACTATATTTGGCCACCAATTCAAGACCTGAAACATGAGACAGTTCTCGAAAAATCCAAACGAAGAACACATCATGGGTGGAGTAAAGAGGGTAATGAGATACCTGATAGGAACTTTGGACGGAGGAATAATGTATATACGAAAAACAGAAAAGAGGAGTGTGTAGAAATATACACAAATTCAGATTGGGGAAGCGATCATAACGACCGTAAATAGTATAGTGGGTACGTGCTGATGATGAGCGGAGGAGTAGTGTCATGGACAAGTAGGAAGCAACAGAGTGTGGCGCTAAGTAGCACCGAAGCGAAAACGATCGCTTTATGTGAGTGTACGTAAGGAACACTCTGGTGTAGGAAACTGTTTGAGGAACTAAAAATAAATTACGACATAAGAGACCGTTGGAAGATACAAAAAGATAATACAGGTGCAAAAATCTTGGCAGCAAACGACACGATATCGGAACGAAGTAAACATATCGAGATAAAAGTGTTTAAAGTTAAAGATGACATCAAAGATGGAAAAGTTATTCTGAGTTATGTTCGAACCGAACGAAACCTAGCCGACGCGCTAACGAAGAACCTGAACGGTGATCGTGGAAGAGTGCCGAGCGATGAAATGGGAATTGATTTCCAATGTAGAGGGAAACCAATTCAGAAGGGGTGTTAAAGGAGATTTGGATTATGGAAGTTTATTAAAAAAAATCAAGCGGGCAAAAGGAAAAAAAGAGGCAAACGTGGCGGCGGTAAAAGTTTGAAGTTTGGGAGTTTTTTTTAACGAGTTGCGTTATGAATGTATAAGTAATTATTGTTTAATCGTTTAAATGTTTTGTTCGTTATTAATGTCATATTGAACGCTTCTACTTTACCCCATATCACATTAATTTGTTCTCGTTCCATTCCTTCCTGTAGCCATGCATGTATTCTCTCTTCGTAGCTTTCCTGATATTTCCACTTCTAACAAGTTTAATCATACAGATTTCTTTGTTTAGCCGTCCTTTCCATTCAACATAGTATAATCACCATAATAATAATAGTTTAATCTAATCCGCTCTTCTAATACTTCTGACATTTGTAATTAAACTTCCTTGGTTCAGTCAAAACGTGATCATTATGATGACCAAGAAAGTAAGAGTAAGAAGACGCCGTGTTAGCCCATAATAGTGTAATAAATAGACAAAAGTACTCAAAAAGAAGAACATATGTCATAAATATGTATAACATGAGAGCCATAACGTTCAAATGAGTACGCCCTATATAAAGAAACCACAGCGTTCTACCAAGAGAACAAATAAACAGCAAGATTCAAGCAATGTACAATGGGGAAATATACGATTTTTTGGAAACCATTTTTTCTCATAGAGGAATCATAATGAATCATTTCCCTCCAAGAAATAGTCGTCTACGACCAGCCGTTCCTTAGCAATAGCGCTTTAAAGTCGCTTCGTTATCAGCTGGACCCGAGCACAGCCCGAACGTTTCCGACGATGCCCTAAGGTACTGTGACGTCACGTCCCACACGGCAATGTACGGAGCGTATGGAGACCAGTGTTTTTAGTCGTTTTTATCTTGTATTTATGTAGTTTTTCGTTGTATTTTACCATTTTATAAATAATTATATTGTTGGTTTTAAAGGATGTTATTTAATGTCAAGTATATTTCTTTGGGTAGTGAGAAATCGTGACCGGGACTCGGGAGACACCCGTCCTAACCTTTCTTACTCATCATAATGTCCAGTGGAACATCTTAGTAACATAATTATTGTTTGATAACGTAATAAAGTAATAACGCTCTAAACTACGATTAAAATATGTATCCCAAAATACCATTGGGGAACTTTTATAAATTTCTCGAGGTTCTGGGACCGGCGTAGCTAAACGTAAACATTGCGTCGGTTTGTTTACTACGTTTTTCATTACACCGTGTGTTTTTTATTTCTTGTTCTTACGTTTTAGAAGAAAGTGGTCATAAAATATAATTATTGACTGTGTTATCGTATTTATCGTCTTATATATCCTTCAAACAATAAAAACGAGTAAGAACGTGGTTTGTGGCATTTATAAGGTTTGATATTAAGCAAATTATCTGCAAATTTCCAGATCCGAGGTATACCAAACACAAGAATTGTTTTGTTGAAGTGCAAAACAACTTTTCCTTCCTTAACCTGACCTAGTAAACAGCATCTACATTCTGTGATAAAACAGCATTAAGAAATCGGTGAACTTATTTTTCTAATTTTTAGGCATACCGACTTATGTTCTTAAAGTGATAAAACCGAATATGATGATAATAAACACAAGAAATAATTAATAATGATTTTGTATTAACCGGCGGCGTTGATCCGGTCTGCAAATCGACCACTTATATATTGCCACAGAAATAGTTTTGTGTGCAAGATATTCAAGTGTCCTTTTGCTTTCAATTCACCAACAAATTTTGTAATTAAAAAAACCACTCACCTATAGTAAAAATAGTGTTTATATTCCGTGGAAACAGTTGAAAATCGAAAAAAAACAACTCCGCAAGCCAGAATCAACAGGTCCTGTATGGGTTGTGACGTCACTGTGCCATCGGGAAACTCGGAAACGTTCGGCATGTGATCGGCTCTCGCCGATTTTAAGGCAACTTAATAATTTAATTACGGACAAACTACTATTCGGATCGCCGTAAAATTTTTCACGGCAAAACTTTTTTTGAAATCTTCGTGTGATGATGTGCACTACATTGATTTCTGAGATTTCGTATTGTTGCCTATTGCGTTTATTTAGAACAAAGAGGAGAGGATGGAAAGTGATCTGGCGAAAGTTATTAAGAAGTGGGAAAATTTTCTCGAAAATGTTAGTAAACGAAGGCCAGGAAGTAAGGGAATGGATTATACCAACTTACAGAGGAGAAGGAAAAGTGAAAACGAAAACCTACGCCAGAAGGAATTAAAGGAGTAGAACGGAGACTGAAATATAATAAAAATTGCCCAATTAAAATTAGTGCGAAGAATTTATCCACTTCACGTTAGATTGTCGCCTTCAGGGAATCATCTCGCAGCTTGGCGAGTTTCTGCACAGCACAGATCTATCAAGGAGGAACCTGCGACCATTTATGAGTATACCTTCTCGGCACTGTAAATTAAAGAAGCACATGTACCATATTGTAGAGGATGCTACACAGACGACGAGACGGCGCACTACATACTTGGTTGAAGTGTCAAACTGAGACGATAAATGTTGGGAGTATCCTGGCCGGACATGGGTACGAAAGGAGTCGGTTCCCCTTCCAGCATCCTCATGTTTGTTTCACGTGTCAGATGGCTTGAATGACGTTGCGGACTCGGACGACTCTAGCCAGGAAGGGCCTACGTGCGCGTGTACTTTGTTCACCCTCTCATCGTCATCCAGAATATCGACTTCATGATAAACTGAAATGAGGGAATTATAGGGTAATCGCCCTACTAGAAGAATGCTTAGAATGGAAAACAGACCTTTCTTTGACAACAAACGTCCATGTTGAAACTTTGATATTCCTTGAGCTTTCCATGGTGGTATACGATTTCGTGAAATAATTAGTAAAGTAAAGCTTTGTTACGTTTGCCCTTGTCGCTAGAAGTCAAAGAGAGAATGGTGAATATTGTGCAGTTTATCGTATTAGTTCTCCTAATCTCTTTTGTCCATGTGTTAAACATCGTTTTTGAATTTAAAAATAACCGTAGTTCCGGGTGAGATAAAAATGGGTAGTGTGTGCTGCTAATACATTTCGAATGGTAGAATTGCACCATTTTAGTGTGAAATAGAGTATCCATCCACTTAAAATTCTTTCACTTGATGCATTCCAGATATTATTTCCATGCTTTGGAGCACCTTCTAAACTTGAAATTGGTAAAATCGCTTGTTGACGAAATTGTAGTGTAGCGGCGGTGCACTGCATTTCCATTTAAATTTTATGAGATTGATCGCATAGAGATATTGCTGTTGTTGTTGGGCATGCAGTGTGTACGTATAACAAAAGAAAATATTGTGTTTATTCATATAATTTTATTTATCATAAAAGCAAAAACGTACATATTTATTTTGAAATAATGAGTGTGGGCAGTTCATTCTACTGTTCAACCCATTTTTCTTTATTTCGTCCATCGCTTTTCAAGTAAAGAAGTATAGTCGCAATCGAAAAAATAAATAAAATGCGAATTAAAATTTGTTCACTAACCTAAATAAGAAGACATCTGATTAAAATTTAGTAATAACGCTACTCTTACGAATTTAGTTGATACAAAATAAATGACAATGGTTAAAAAATGAATTGACAAGGCAAAAATTATACCTATATCTAAGCGGCGTGAAATTGATTTAAAATTTCACATTAGGCCTCTTCGAAAATTCAACCAGTTTAACCAACTTGAAGAAAATTGTTGCAGCCTTGTTTCTGTGATAATTTAGGCTGATTAAGTAAACCGGTCGAATTTCGGCAAAGGTCCATTAATACACAAATGATATACCTAAGTATTCCTGGTTAAGTAGTTGTTCAGTATTCGTCATTAAAAGGATAATCTGGATGCGCCTTCGCTCTAAAATGAGAAATACGTACCTGAATTATTTATGAGACCACTCCTAATACTCACTGAGGTGAAACGTAAAATTTGTAGTTCGAGTGAAAGGCATTGATAGCGTTCATGTCATCTTGGCTAATTTCAAAATCAAATATTTCAATATTTTCCCTAAGACGATTTTTATGAACCGATTTCGGAATTACCACCAGCTCCTTTTGTATTTGCCATCTTAGTGCAACTTGAGCGGGAGATTTGGTATATTTTTTCGCAATTTCTCTCAATCGCGGATCTTCTAATAACTTTGGAAAATTTTCAGTAGGGTTGGAACGTCCAGGAGCTCCCAACGGGGCATATCCTACCACATGTATACCTTTCGAATGACAGAATTCTATCATTTTGGTTTGAGTGAAGTAAGGATGACATTCGAACTATAACATAAATATTAGCTCACGTGGATTTTGGTTCTAAAGGACGTTTCACTTGATTCACTGCCGGCACAATTTCGGCTCTTTCCAATACCCTCTCAATTTAACGTTTGTTGAAATTGCTCAGTCCAATCGACTTGGCTAAACCTTTTTTCTTAATTTCTTCCATGGCTTTCCAAGTGAGGACGTAGTCGTAATCAGAAAATTCCAGTTCTGTAGGTACACTTGTGGCCATTGGGTCCAATTCCTATTCGTACGTTAATTTAGTGGCACTTAAAGCGACTATGCTTCTTACCTTGAAAGCCATCGGCAAATGAATCAAGTAAAGATCTACATATTCCAAACCCAGACTTGTAAGCAATTGTCGTAACGCCTTTTCTACAATCCCCGCACGATGGAACGTAGACCATAGTTTACTTGTTATGAAGAGATCTGAGCGTTTTACAGTTCCGTCAGCAATCTTGGCGGTAATTCCGTCACCAACACTTTTTTCATTATTATAAATATACGCACAATCGATATGGCGATATCCAACATCAATTGCATCTTTCACTGCTCCGGTTATTACATCACCAGCAGATGCCTAGTTAAACAACACATTTTACCGCAGAATATCAAAAAGACCGACTTACCCTTGCTGCTGTTTCCAAACCAACAACGGGAATCTGATTACCGTCGCTGAGAGTAAGTTTCGGAATCGCCATTGTGTGCTGTTGCTTATATTCTGAACTCTTCCTATATAAAGGAAAACGTATCAAGGATGAAGAAATTGTCAAGGTTGCGAGTAACCTTACGGTGGTTTAATTATTATCACGGTATTTACACCGTGACAAATAAGGATATTGATTACATAGGTGAATATTGTTCATTATATTGAACTAGGTAAATATTATTGGCCTTACTTAACACTGAATCAGTAAAATGGCGTCCTGTGAATCCTTCCGCAGATCAATCAGCAACCCGCTAATGAAGTGTTAAAAATGTTAAAGGATAATACCATAATAGATAATACCAACTTACAGAGGAGAAGGAAAAGTGGAAACGAACACCAATGCAAGTAGGAATAGCAATAACCAGTTTTGTAAATGATATCATCTCTTTCCTCGAAGAAAAGCAGAGTACCCTTGCCATTTTTTGTGATCTAAATAGGGCTTTTGACTGCAAGTAGGTTCAACTTGAATAGATTGTTTTTAAATCGCGATAAAACGTTTTTTGTTCCATTTTCGTGTGGTAATAGTGTATCCAACGAATTAACAATAAGCCAATGTAATGCAAACCCACCTCTTCCGACCGCAGGGAAGTTTTTAGGAATGTTGATAGATCAAAACCTAAATTGGAAATCCCATTGCGAGTATCTTTTAAAAAAGCTGAAAGCCTACGGCTATCAAATTCCTCATATTAAAGATCTTATAGGACTACAGCACACATTCTCTTATTACTTCGCTCAACTACACTCGAGGTTGATGTACGGTATTATTATATGGGGATCGTCTAGTTCAGCGACGAAGGTATTCCTTGTCCAAAAAAGGATAGTTCGATCCGTTGCCGGTAGTACTAAATTTAAATCATGTAGACCCAATTTCAAAAAAAGTTACGCATTTTATCTCTAGCATCCATATATACAGGGTGTTTCCTAAGTAATCAAAAATATTATATGGGGCGCTTCGTCACTCAATTTTAAGACGAAAAGTTCATATAAACATGTGTGATAAGTCTTGTCGTTAATGAGATACAGGGTGTTGAATTGTTTGTAATAAATCAGCTCTGATTGTATTTGAAATTAATTTTTCCTGGTGACGCTACTGGTTTTTAGAAGTAATACGAAAAACATGCTTATTCTAAGTGGCCTTTGGAGTAACGTTAAACGTACAAGATCTTCAAAATCGTACCATACAAGGCTGTAATGTTATTCGTAACAATCCTGGTATCTTCGAACGTATTCGGCAATCAATTAGACATCGAGCTGCAGGTGGACATTTTAAACATATTCTCTGAAATATACTATTTTTTCTTTATGTTTAACACATGTTGTTGCTTCTAATAAAATAATAAAACACCCTGTATCTCATTAACAATAAGACTTATCACACATGTTTGAACTTTTCGTCTTAAAATTGAGTGACGAAGCGCCCCATATAATATTTTAGATTACTTAGGAAACACCCTGTATTTTAGAAGTTCTTTCATACGTGTTTTCGAACCAGCACATTTTGTCACGAAACAGTAATTTGCACGCGTACCATACGCGCAATAAAGGCAAATTTGTTACACCGGTTGCAAGATTAAAAATTATCCAGAACATGCCAAAAGTGCTTGGAGTTCAATGCTGTAAAAGATCAGAAAACATTAAATGCGTTTAAATCCTCAATTAAAAAAATCTTATTAGACGAGGCTGTTACACTATTGACGGGTATGTAAAATTTTACTCTAATTAGAGTTGCCTGCCTTGGTCACTTTTTTTGCTACTGTTTTCTTCTTTACTGTTTTTATTATTGTAATTCATTTTATTATATTTAATTTTACTTGACGCTTCCCATGCAAATTTTTTTTGTCAGGGAAACTTAAAATGCGAATTAAAATTTGTTCACTAACCTAAATAAGAAGACATCTGATTAAAATTTAGACTACTCTGATGAATTTAGTTGATACAAAATAAATGACAATGGTCAAAAAATGAAATGACAAGCCAAAAATTATATATCTAAGCGGCGTGAAATGAATTTAAAATTGTACATTCAACCAGTTTAACCAACTTGAAGAAAATTGTTGCAGCCTTGTTTCTGTAATAATTTAGACTGATTAAGTAAACCGGTCGAATTTCGGCAAAGGTCCATAGTGTAAGTGAAGTACACTGTATCCGTCAAACTACAATTTATATTGGTTCCTGGTTAAGTAGTTGTTCAGTATTCGTCATTAAAAGGATAATCTGGATGTGCCTTCGCTCTAAAATGAGAAATACAAATACGTATGTACCTGAATTATTTGTGAGACCACTCCCAATACTCACTCAGGTAAAGCGAAAAATTTGTAGTTCGAGTGAAAGGCATTGATAGCGTTCATGTCATCTTGGCTAATTTCAAAATCAAATATTTCAATATTTTCCCTAAGACGATTTTTATGAACCGATTTCGGAATTACCACCAGTTCCTTTTGTATTTGCCATCTTAGTGCAACTTGAGCGGGAGATTTGGTATATTTTTTCGCAATTTCTTTCAATCGCGGATCTTCTAATAACTTTGGAAAATTTTCAGTAGGGTTGGAACGTCCAGGAGCTCCCAACGGGGCATATCCTACCACATGTATACCTTTCGAATGACAGAATTCTATCATTTTGGTTTGAGTGAAGTAAGGATGACATTCGATCTATAACATAAATATTAGCTCACGTGGATTTTGGTTCTAAAGGACGTTTCACTTGATTCACTGCCGGCACAATTTCGGCTCTTTCCAATACCCTCTCAATTTGACGTTTGTTGAAATTGCTCAGTCCAATCGACTTGGCTAAACCTTTTTTCTTAATTTCTTCCATGGCTTTCCAAGTGAGGACGTAGTCGTAATCAGAAAATTCCACTTCTGTAGGTACACTTGTGGCCATTGGGTCCAATTCCTATTCGTACGTTAATTTAGTGGCACTTAAAGCGACTATGCTTCTTACCTTGAAAGCCATCGGCCAATGAATCAAGTAAAGATCTACATATTCCAAACCCAGACTTGTAAGCGATTGTCGTAGCGCCTTTTCTACAATCTCCGCCCGATGGAACGTACGCCATAATTTACTTGTTATGAAGAGATCTGAGCGTTTTACAGTTCCGTCAGCAATCTTGGCGGCAATTCCGTCACCAACATTTCTTTCGTTATTATATTTATACGCACAATCGATATGGCGATATCCAACATCAATTGCATCTTTCACTGCTCCGGTTATTACATCACCAGATCCCTAGTTAAACAACACATTTTACCGCAGAATATCAAAAAAGACCGACTTACCCTTGCTGCTGTTCCCAAACCAACAACGGGAATCTGGTTACCGTCGTTGAGAGTAAGTTTCGGAATCGGCATTGTTTGCTGTTGCTTATATTCTGAACTCTTACTATATAAAGGAAAACGTATCGATGATAAACAAATTGTCAAGGTTGCGGGTAACCTTATATGATGCTTTAATACTTATCGTTATCACGGTATTTGCACCGAGGTAAATATTGTTCATTATATTGAAATAGGTAAATATTATTGGCCTGACGTAACACTGACCCAAATTCTATCAAAGCGGAAATTGATCAGTGTTGAATTATAACTGATTCATCAACTCCCATAGATCCCAATTCATTTTTTCATAAATCATTAACAAAGTAATTGTAAACCTGCCCCACTTATTTATTTTGTTTGGAAAAAATCTTGGTAGTGATTGTATGGATCTCAATAGAAAGCTTTGACTTGCTAATTATTAAGCGACGACTGTGGAGTAGCAAGGTATTAAATAAATTGAGTACTTATATGAAACGTTTCAAGTACAAGAAGTAAGTAAGTAAGTTTATTGTTCATCTAGTAAGATGTTTACATATATACCGGCTAATCTCTAGTCATGTAATAATAATAATAATAATAATTTCTCTCACATGCGCTAAGCACGCTTTCTTGAAAGTCATTAATGATTGTACTTTCTTAATTTCCTCGGGCAGTTCATTATAAATTTTTAAACCCTTATAATAAACGAATTTTTATTAAATATGGGAATGCGACGATCAAAAGCGGATCCATGTCTTTACTAGAACGAAGAACGAACCTTAATTATCACCCTGTACGTAGACGACATGCTATTGCATGGAGTAAAACACGCAATAGAAAAATTCAAGAAGGCGTTACGGGAAAATTTAAAAATTTAAAAGATCTTGGAGAAGCTAAGCGAGTTCTATCAGTAAACATTAGACGAGATAGCGAATACTTGAAGATTGACTACGCATTAAGTGTACTAGAAAATTTTGGAATGTCAGAATGTAAACCTGCGAAAACACCGTTAGAAACCGGAATAAAGTATACAAGAAAAAATGAAGAGGTTAACGATCGACTGAAAAATATTTACGAAAAAATGATTGGAAACTTACTATATTTGGCCACCAATACAAGACTCTGACACATGAGCCAGTTCTCAAAAAATCCAAATGAAGAACATATGGGTGGAGTAAAGAGGGTAATGAGATACCTCATAGGAACTTGAGCACGGAGGAATAATGTATACGAAAAACAGAAAAGAGCAGAGTGTAGAAATATACACAGATTCAGATCGGGGAAGCGATCATAACGACCGTAAATCGTATAGTGGGTACGTGCTGATGATGTGCGGAGTAGCAGTGTCATGTACAAGTAGGAAGCAACAGAGTGTTTGAGGAACTAAAAATAAATTACGACGTAAGAGACCCTTAGATAATACAGGTGCATAAACCTTGGCAGAAAACGACACGATATCGGAACGAAGTAAACATATCGAGATAAAAGTGTTTAAAGTTAGAGACGACATCAATGATGGAAAAGTTTGGGAGTTTTTTTTTTGAGTTGCGTTATGAATGTATAATTATTGTTTAATCGTTTAAATGTTTTGTTCGTTATTACAAAGAGTTTTTTGTGAAAGCGTGTATTTTTAATAATTACCCACAGCAGATTGTTTACTTGCATTAACTTTTTAGAGATAACCTTCTGTGAAATGGCAAAGTTCGAGTCATTGTTTGAGGAAATGGGCAGCACAATGCAAGGTTTGAATATAGATAATCCTAAAAGAAGTAGAATAAAGCCGAAAGAGCAGGTCGTTAGCAAATACAGTTATTACGAAGGACATCCATAAAGACACTTGAGCACATTCCTCGGACAGCGAAACGGTCAACCAATTTGATTACGTTTTGACTGAACCAAGGAAGTTTAATTACAAATGTCAGAAGCGTCAGAAGAGCGGATTGGATTAATAAGCTATTATGATGGTGATAATAGTACGTTAAATGGAAAGGGCGGCTAAACAAAGAAGTCTGTATTCATTGGTACAGGAAGAAATATAACGAGAACAAATGAATGAAATATCGGGTAAAGTGTGTAGTATAAGTTTTGGCAAAGAAATTAAGAGTAAGAAGGAGGAATGTTAGCCCATAATAGTGTAAATAGAGAAAAGTACCCAAAAATATATGTACAAAATGAGAACCAAAACGTTCAAATAAGTACATCCTATATAAAGAAACCAAGAGAACAAATAAGCAATCAATGTACAATTATGTTTATTAAGAACAAAGAGGGGAGGATGCAGAATGATCTAGCGGATATTATAAAGAAGTGGGAAATTTTTCTCGAAAATGTTACTAAACGAGGGCCAGGAAGTAAGAGAAAGGATAATACCAACTTATAGAAGAGAAGGAAAAGTGAGAACGAAAACTAGTGCAAGACGGAATAAAGGGGTAGAAACGGGACTGAATTGTAATAACAAAAGCCAAATAAACTTAGTGCGAAGAATTTATCCACTTCACGTTATATTGTCGCCTTCAGGGAATCATCTCGCAGCTTGGCGAGTTTCTGCATAGGTCTATCAAGGAAGAACTTGCGACTACTTGTAAGTATTCTTTCTGGGCCCAGTAAATTAAAGAAGCACATGTACTATCTTGTAGAGTAGAGGATGCTACACATACGACGAGGCGGCGCACAGCACAACATACTTTGTTGTGAGTGTCCAGCTGAGATGATAAAACTGTTGGTGGTATCCTGGCCCGACATGTGTACGATTTACGATAGGAGTCGGATCCCCTTCCAGCATCCTCAGATTCGCTTCACACGAACTTGAATGACGTTGCGGGTAATAGGGTAATCGCCCTACTAAATACTCGTTTAATATAAGAGCGCAGAATGCTTAGAATGGAAAAACACAGACCTTTCTTTGCCAACATTTTGTAACTTAACAAAAATTATCTAAACAGCGTAAAATGAATTGGGCCTCTTCAAAAATTCAACCAGTTTAACCAATTTGGAGAAAATTGTCACAGTGGTAATTGTTTCTGTGATAATTTAGAATTATTAAGTAAACCGGTCGAATTTCGGCAAAGGTCCATTAATACACAAATGATATAAGTGAGGTACACTGTATCAGTCCAAATTACAATTTATCCTCGTTGATTCCTGGTTAAGTAGTCTTTCAGTATTCGTCATTAAAAGGATAATTGGGATGTGCTTTCGCGCTAAAATGAGAAATACATAAATTTATTTGTGAGACCACTCCCAATACTCACTAAGGAATAACTACAATTCTGTAGTTCGAGTGAAACGCAGTGATAGCGTTCATGTCATCTTGGCTAATTTCAAAATCAAATATTTCAATATTTTCCCTAAGACGATTTTTATGAACCGATTTCGGAATTACCACCAGTTCCTTTTGTATTTGCCATCGTAGTGCAACTTGAGCGGGAGATTTGGTATATTTTTTCGCAATTTCTTTCAATCGCGGATCTTCTAATAAGTTTGGGAAAGCTTCGGTAGGTTTGAAACGTCCAGGAGATCCCAACGGGCAATATCCTACCACATGTATACCTTTCGAATGACAGAATTCTATCATTTTGGTTTGAGTGAAGTAAGGATGACATTCGATCTATAACATATAAATATTAGCTCACGTGGAATTTTGTGCTCAAAGACGTTTCACTTGATTCACTGCCGGCACAATTTCGGCGCTTTCCAATACCCTCTCAATTTGACGTTTGTTGAAATTGCTCAGTCCAATCGACTTGGCTAAACCTTTTTTCTTAATTTCTTCCATCGCTTTCCAAGTGAAGACGTAGTCGTAATCAGAAAATTCAAATTCTGTAGGTATACTTGTGGTCATTGGGTCCAATTCCTATTCGTACGTTAATTTAGAGGCATTTAAAGCGGCTTCTTACCTTGAAAGCCATCGGCCAATGAATCAAGTAAAGATCTACATATTCCAAACCCAGATTTGTAAGCGATTGTCGTAACGCCTTTTCTACAATCTCCGCACGATGGAACGTAGACCATAGTTTACTTGTTATGAAGAGATCTGAGCGTTTTACAGTTCCGTCAGCAATCTTGGCGGTAATTCCGTCACCAACATTTCTTTCGTTATTATATTTATACGCACAATCGATATGACGATACCCAACATCAATTGCATCTTTCACAGCTCCGGTTATTATATCATCAAGAGTCTATTAAACAACACATTTTACCGCAGAATGTCGAAAAGACCAACTTACCCTTGATGTTCCCAAACCAACAACGGGAATCTGGTTACCGTCGTTGAGAGTAAGTTTCGGAATCGTCATTGCTTGCTGTTGGTTATATTTTGAACTCTTACTAAAATGAAGACGTAGCGAGGACGAAAAATTTTGCAAGTTGTGAATAACCTTATGGTAGTTATAAGCTAATAGTAGAAGGACGACTCCCCGCCACTTTTCGTCACGTCATACGCCTTAAAAACATAATATTTTGTAAATATAAAAATGGTAAAAAAACAAATTTTACATTTGCGAAGTATGCATGACCACGTTTCAAAGTTGACTGACTAAAATGTGGCTTTTACTATATTAATTGGAAATTTTCCGTATTTGGAAATAGAATGGCTATTATCTTGTTTTTTTTTAAATAAATTAATAAAAATAAATTAATTAAAAATAAAGTGAACGTCAATTTTTATGGTAATACATACTTAGCAAGTTTAATAAAAATCTGCTTCATCTGGAGCATGAACATGATTTTGTAGGCGTAAAGGTGGATATAAAAATTATTTCTATGCTTCAATAATTTTTTATTGGAGTTAATAAATAAACAAAAGGTCCTATAATTCAAAGAATTTTATTAAACTATTAGCAATTCTTGCGTGTACCTTAAATCTTTACTTACTTTTAAAACCCAAATAACATAAATTCCCTACATTATTTAAAGATTATCTTGTAATTAATAAGATTTAAGTTTACCCATTACAATTGCATCTATCTATCTCACTCCTACATTACCTCTTTTACACTCATTACTATAAATTAAATAAAATCAGAACTGTATTGTACGCAAAAGGTCCAATATTGCAAACTAAGCATAATACAAAATGACTTTATGTATATAACTACATATTAAAAACTATTGAATGGAACCAGATACAGATTCAGTTTCTTAAATACTTAACTTGTTTTTATAAAAAATTGTTTTTTTTTTGAGATTAAATTATTTAATTTTGATGAGAATCTGAATTATTCAATTTTAGACCTGATTATGTAAATAAAATAAATGTAATTAAATATGTTTGATAAAAAATAAATGATGTAGTGTTTTGAAAATATATATATGTATTTATATTTCGTTAAATTACATAACAAATAATAATTATAATTCCCAATTAAACGTTTTGTGAACATGTTTAATTTGTTAATTGTTTTATCTTAAATTAAGTATTCTATACACTTTTATAGCTCTCGTTTTCTAAATAAGTTTTAATTTGTAGAATATGAAAATAAATAATAATCGAAAAAATTCATTTAATTACAATTCATTAATTCGATACTTGCAAATGGAATTAATCATACATTCATGGCAATTATGCTTCAGGCAGTATATCAAGTAAAGACCCACATATTCCAAAATTATATTGCTTCATCACCACGAACTTGAAACACTAACTATTTGCCAGCAGGTAAATCAAAATCAATAATTTACGCTCCTCATTTCCAATTTTCAAACCAACAACAGGCAAGTGTCAACATTGTTTTGTTATTGTATTACTTTACGCTTGGTCGCCGCAAAGTATTTGGTGATGATAATGTCGAATTAAAATGCTCAAAAGTCAAATAGTCTCCTGATAATTAGTACATTTTCGTCTCGGGCTATGACCAACTCGAAGACTCCTAACTACTAGTTATTCAATGCTCCTAATCATAGATCTGATACTTGCTGTACGTCTTCCTTAAAATCTGGGTTCCTCATCGTTATCCATGGATTTCCATTGTAGGTTATCGATAAAGGCCCCGTTTTCTGGGTTTCTGCTGCTAATCGAAAAACATAAACAGAGTAAAGTGTACGCCGATCAAAATTGTAACACGATATACAAATGACGGTGAGGAGCACCCTCTGAACTTTAGCTTGGTAAATCGCGTGTTCACGAATTTGTTGCGTATATGCGGCGCGGCGGCGCACTGCATTTCGATTTAAATTTTATGAGATTGAACTCATAAGAGATATTGTTGTTTTTGGGAATGCACATGCAGTGTGTACGTAAAGCAATGCATTTAATATTGTGTTTATCCAAGGCCACCTAAGGCCTTGGTTTATCCTTCTAATTTTATTTATTTGTGTAGTAAGTATGTAATGGACCTTTGTCGAAATTCGATTGGTTTACTTAATCAACCTAAATTATCACAGAAACAATTATGGCTGTGACAATTTTCTCCAAATTGAATAAACTGGTTGAATTTTGGAAGAGACCTATTGACTAATTTTACATTCATTTCACGCCGCTTAGATATTATTTTTGTCTTGTCATTTCATTTTTTAACCACTGTGATTTATTTTGAATAAACTAAATTCGTCAGAGTAGCGTTATTACTACATTTTAATCAGATGTCTTCTTATTTAGGTCTAATTGTTTCAAAATAAATATGTACGTTTTTGCTTTAATGATAAATGTTATAAGTGAGGTACACTGTATCAGTCCAAATTACAATTTATCCTCTTTGGTTCCTGGTTAAGTCGTCTTTCAGTATTCGTCATTAAAAGGATAATCGGGATGTGCTTTCGCGCTAAAATGAACCTAAATTTATTTGTGAGACCACTCGCAATACTCACTCAGGTAAAACTATAAATTTGTAGTTCGAGTGAAAGGCAGTGATAGCGTTCATGTCATCTTGGCTAATTTCAAAGTCAAATATTTCAATATTTTCCCTAAGACGATTTTTATTAATCGATTTCGGAATTACCACCAGTCCCTTTTGTATTTGCCATCTTAGTGCAACTTGAGCGGGAGATTTTATATATTTTTTCGCAATTTCTTTCAATCGCGGATCTTCTAATAAGTTACGGAAGTTTTCAGTAGGTTTGAAATGTCCAGGAGATCCCAACGGGCAATATCCTGCCACATGTATACTTTTCGAATGACAGAATTCTATCATTTTGGTTTGAGTGAAGTAAGGATGACATTCGATCTATAACATAAATATTAGCTCACGTGGATTTTGGTTCTAAAGGACGTTTCACTTGATTCACTGCCGGCACAATTTCGGCACTTTGCAATACCCGCTCAATTTGACGTTTGTTGAAATTGCTCAGCCCAATCGACTTGGCTAAACCTTTTTTCTTAATTTCTTCCATCGCTTTCCAAGTGAGGACGTAGTCGTAATCAGAAAATTCAAATTCTGTAAGTACATTTGTGGCCATTGGGTCCAATTCCTATTCGTACGTTAATTTAGACAGTGGCATTTAAAGCAGCTTCTTACCTTGAAAGCCATCGGCCAATGAATCAAGTAGAGATCTACATATTCCAATCCCAGATTTGTAAGCGATTTCTGTAACGCTTTTTCTACCATCCCCGCACGATGGAACGTAGACCATAATTTACTTGTTATGAAGAGATCTGAGCGTTTTACAGTTCCGTCAGCAATCTTGGCGGTAATTCCGTCACCAACACTTTTTTCGTTATTATATTTATAGGCACAATCGATATGACGATACCCAACATCAATTGCATCTTTCACTGCTCCGGTTATTACATCATCAAGGGCCTAGTTAAACAACAAATTTTACCGCAGAATGTCAAAAAGACCAACTTACCCATGATGTTCCCAAACCAACAACGGGAATCTGATTACCGTCGTTGAGAGTAAGTTTCGGAATCACCATTGCTTACTGTTGCTTATATTCTGAACTCTTACTATGTAGGTAGGTAAAGGAAAACGTAACGAGGACGAAAAATTGTGTAAGTCTTGGGTAACCTTACGGTAGTTATAAGCTACTAGTAGAAGGACAACTCCCCGCCACTTTTCGTGACATCAGCCGCCCGAAAAACATCTATTATAATATTTTGTAAATATAAAAATGGTAAAAAAACACATTTTACATTTGCGAAGTACTTACCTATGCATGACCACGTTTCAAAGTTGACTGACTAAAGTGTGACTTTTACTGAAATTTTCCGTATGTATTTAGAAATAGAATGGCAATTATCTTGTTTTTTTTTTTAAAATAAATTAATTAAAAATAAAGTGAACTTCAATTTTTATGGTTATACTTAACAAGTTTAATAAAAATCTGCTTCATTTGGAGCATCAACATCAACAAATTCCCTACATTATTTAAACATTATCTTGTAATTAATAAGACTGTAAGCTTACCTATTACAATTGCATCTATCTATCTCACTCCTACACTACTCTTTTACACTCATTACTTTAAATTAGATTAGATTAGATAAATTAGATAAAAAGAACTGATCATTGTACGCAAAAAGTCCTAGGTATATTGCAAACTAAGCATAACACAAATGATTTTATGTAGGTAACTACATATTAAAAACTACTTATTGAGTGGAACCAGATACAGTTTTAGTTTCTTAAATATTTAACTTGTTTTTATAGAAAGTAATTTTTTCTTTGAAATTAAATTCTTTAAGTTTCATGAGAATCTGAATTATTCAATTTTAGACCTGATTATATAAATTAAATAAATGAAGGTAATTAAATATGTTTAATAAAAAATAAATGATGTATTGTCTTGAAAATATATACATTATTTATATATTTATATTTCGTTAAATTACATAACAAATAATAATTATAATTCCCAATTAAACGTTTTGTGAACATGTTTAATTTGTTAATTGTTTTATCTTAAATTAAGTATTCTATACACTTTTATAGCTCTCGTTTTCTAAATAAGTTTTAATTTGTAGAATATCAAAATAAATAATAATCGAAAAAATCCATTCAATTACAATTCATTAATTCGATATTTGCAAATGGATCGACTTAGTCATATATTCATGGTAATTATGCTTCAGGCAATATATCAAGTAAAGATCTACATATTCCAAAGTTATTTTGGTTAAAAACCACGAACTAGATTAATCAAAATCAATAATTTACACTTCTCATTTCCAATTTCCAAACCAACATGTTTTGTTATTGTATTACCACAGCTGTGGTATTACTTTGCGCTTGGTCGCCGCAAAGTATTTGGTGATGATAATGTCGAATTAAAAAACTCAAAAGTCAAATAGTCTCCTGATAATTAGTGTATTTTCGTCTCGGGCTATGACCAACTCGAACACTCCTAGTCATAGATCTAACACCTGCTGTACGCCTTCCTTAAAATCTGGATTCCCCATCGTTATCCATGGATTTCCATTGTAGATTATCGATAAAGGCCCGGTTTTCTGAGTTTCTGCTGCTAATCGAAACACATAAACAGACTAAAGTGTACGCCGACCAAAACTGTAACACGATGTATGTACAAATGATGGTAAACAATCAATCTAAAAGCAATTGAAATAATGGAAGTGGTGTATTTGTTCAAGTCCAGCAAATAATACAAAAAGTTTAATGAATACAATAAAGACGTCATTTTCAAAATTCATGGAGCTGTTTTAGCAATATTACATGGTTTTATATCGTCGCCATTTTGTTATTACACATTTTCGAAAAAAATTATAAACATCAGTTATAAATAATTAAAATTAAAATATATATTTCCTTCTAGAAATTCGCACATAAATAATGCAAATACGAGGTATGATAGACAATTAATGAAACTGATGTTTATAATTTTTTTCCAAACAACAATATTATCACCTTCAAAATAGTTTCCTTGGGCAGGTACATATCGGCGGAGTCGTTGTTTCCATTCTTGGTAGTAGCGCTGTTTCGGTCTCCATGAAAAAATGTCCCTTTCCGAATTCAAAATAAAGCAATAATTGCATTCGTAAAATTTTGGCCTCGCACATAATAATATTGTTTTTTTTATTTTGCAGAAACAAAGAACATTTGGAACACTGCAAGAAGAGACTTTTTTTGGAAATGTGAGTATTTTTGTTTCTTTTTTACCACCACGTTAACAGTAAGATTATACCGATATCACGTACATTACGATTACGCCGGAGATGTCAAATTTTTGCTAAATCTTGTGCTAAAAACGTTTCTTTCACTTGATACGTGGCAGATATTATTTCCTTGCTTTTGAGCACCCTCTGAACTTGAACTTGGTAAATCGCTTGTTCACGAATTTGTTGTGTATGCGGCACGGCGACGCACTGAATTTCCATTTAAATTTTGTGAGATTGAACGGATAGAGATAATGGTGTTGCTGGGCATGCAGTGTGTACGTAAAGCAAAGCATTTAATATTGTTATATAGAGTGACCTGTTGCACTGGTTGAAATGTTGTTGAGTTTTAGAAAATGGTTGCCAGTTATTTTATGCTTTGGTTTTAATAGAATAGATTTCCTAATTTGTCAATATAATTAATTTGTTTGTTGTTACGTTTCGCTGAACACAAATGATATAAATGAGGTACACTATATCCGTCAAACAACAATTTATTTCTTATTAATATTAAATATTAATTTATTCGTGGTTAAGTAGTCGTTCAGTATTCGTCATTAAAAGGATAATCTGGGTGTGCCTTCGCGCTAAAATGAGAAAGACCTAAATTTATTTGTGAGACCACTCCTAATACTCACTGAGGTAAAACTGCAACTTTGTAGTTCGAGTGAAACGCAGTGATAGCGTTCATGTCATCTTGGCCAATTTCAAAATCAAATATTTCAATATTTTCCTTAAGACGATTTTTATGAACCGATTTCGGAATTACCACCAGCCCCTTTTGTATTTGCCATCTTAGTGCAACTTGAGAGGGACATTTGGTATATTTTTTCGCAATTTCTCTCAATCGCGGATCTTCTAATAACTTTGTAAAATTTTCAGTAGGTCTGAAACGTCCAGGAGATGCCAACGGGGAATATCCTACCACATGTATACCTTTCGAATGACAGAATTCTATCATTTTGGTTTGAGGGAAGTAAGGATGACATTCGATCTATAAGGATAAATATCAGCTCACCTCACCAATTTTGTGGTAAAAGATGTTTCACTTGATTCACTGCTGGCACAATTTCGCCGCTTTCCAATACCCTTTCAATTTGATGTTTGTTGAAATTGCTTAGTCCAATCGACTTCGCTAAACCTTTTTTCTTAATTTCTTCCATCGCTTTCCAGGTGAGAACGTAGTCGTAATCAGAAAATTCCAGTTCTGTAAATTCTGTGGGCCATGGGTCAAATAATCCCTATTCGTACACTAATTAAGTGAGATTTAGAGGGGCTGTGTTTCTTACCTTGAAAGCCATCGGAAAATGAATCAAGTAAAGATCTACATATTCCAAACCCAGATTTGTAAGCGATTGTCGTAACGCCTTTTCTACAATCTCCGCCCGATGGAACGTACACCATAATTTACTTGTTATGAAGAGATCTGACCGTTTTACAGTTCCTTCAGCAATCTTGGCGGTAATTCCGTCACCAACACTTTTTTCATTATTATAAATATACGCACAATCGATATGGCGATATCCAACATCAATTGCATCTATCACAGCTTCGGTTATTACATCATTAAGAGCCTTTTAAACAACGCAGTTTACCGCAGAATGTTAAAAAGACCAACTTACCTGTGATGTTCCCAAACCAACAACGGGAATCTGATTACCGTCGTTGAGAGTAAGTTTCGGAGTCGTCATGGTGTGCTGTTGCTTATATTCTGAACTCTTAATTATAAATGAAAACGTATCGAGGACGAAAAATTGTGTAACTTGCGGGTAATCTTACGGTAGTTATGAGGTAATAAGGATAACTCCCCGCCACTTTTCGTGACGTCATACGCCTGAAAAACATATAGTATTTTGTAAATATAAAAGTAGTAAAAAATATAATAATAATATAATATAATAAAAAAAATAATAAATAAACAAAATTATTAGCAATTCTTAAATCTTTGCTTACTTTTAAGACACAACAGATTCCCCGCATTATTTAATTATAATGTAATTAATGAGATCGTAAGCTTACCCATCACAATTGCATCTATCTCACTCCTAACCTACCTCTTTGCAAAATAACAAATTTTATTGCACATTTTAAACTCATTACTTTAAATTAGACAAAATCAGAACTGATAATTGTACACAAATGATCCTATATCGCAAACTAAGCATAACACAAATAGTTTTATGAAGATAACTATTAAAAACTATTGAATGGACCCAGATATAGTTTTTAGTTTCTTAAATCCTTAACTTGTTTTTATAAAAAATAATTTTTTCTTTGAGATTAAATTCTTTAATTTTGATGAGAATCTGATTTATTCAATTTTAGACCTAAATAAAATAAATGTGATTAAATATGTTTCATAAAAAATAAATGTATTGTTTTGAAAATATATAAATATATTTATATTTCGTTAAATTACATAACCAATAATAATTAATTGTAAAATTAACGTTTTGTGAACATGCTTAATTTGTTAATTGTTTTATCTTAAATTAAGTACATACTCCATACACTTTTATAGGTCTCGTTTTCTAAATTGTACAAAATGAAAATAAATAATAATTGAAAAAATTCATTTAATTACAATTCATTAATTCGTTATTTGCAAATGAATCTAGTCATACATTCAGAGTAATTATGCTTCGGACAGTATATCAAGTCAGGATATTCCAAAGTTATATTGCTACATCGCCACGAACTTGAAACACTAACAACTATTTGCCAGTAAAACGAAATCATTTCCAAACAGTAAACTCTGAACATTTTTTTGTTATTGTATTAAGTTGCGTTTGGTAGCCGCAAAATATTAGGGAATGTCGAATTAAAAATGTGGAAAATCAAATAGTTAAGATTATCAGTTTATTTTGGTCTCGTACTTTTTGTACTTTCTTAAAATCTGGATTGCTCATGGTTCTCCATGGATTACCATTGTAGGTTAACGATAAAGACCCCGTTTTCTGGAGTTGCTGCTGCTAATCGAGGAACATAAGCCAATTAAAGTGTACGTCTACCAAAACTGTAACACGAAACACGATATACATGGAGGTGGTGTATTTGTTAAAGTCCGCCAAATAATACAAGAAGTTCAATGAATGCAATAAAGACGTAATATTACATGGTTTTTTATATCGCCGCTATTTTGTTATTACACATGTTGGAAACAAGACTTTAAACAATAGTTATAAATAATTAAAGGCCTATTTTAAAATATATTTCCTTTTTGAAATCCTCACATGAATAATTCAAATACCGAAATACGATAGAAAATTAATGAGACTGATTTTTAATTTACCAAACTTTTTATTTTTTTTTTCCAAACAACAATATTATTCCCCTTCAAAGTAATTCCCTTGGGCAGGTACATATCGGCGGAGTCGTTGTTTCTATTCGTGGTTGTGATCGCTTCAACCGGTATGGTCAGAGCCCAGTCTACTGTAAATTGCGCCCTAGGCAACCAGGTCTACTTGCGCCCCCTTTTCTTATTAAATTGCGTATTAATAAATTTTTTTGTTTAGGCCAAATATAGCGTTTTTTTATGCGCCAGCGGCCCAGCGCCCAGCAGTTGGTTGTGAATCACTGCCTCATGTATACCAACTTTGCAATATGTAGGTACTGAGATTCCCATTATTCCTAGAAATCCGCAGTCACGTTTATACATCAATGTTTGTAGGTACTACTATTAACCATTTGATTTCTACCACATTAATTTCTAATAACGAACGTAATTCTGAAATTAAATATGATTTGTTCTCATGTTTGACTTAACTATTTTGGCTACATCTGAAAAAAAATTTACTTCGACTGAATTTTGCGCCCCTAAAAATTTTCCGCCCTGGGCAATTGCCCAGTGAGCCCATTTATAGACCGGGGCCTGGGTATGGTTTTAGCATGTCTGTCACATTCTTTTGTATGTTTTCCACAGTCTCAAAATGACGTCCTTTTAAGACATTTTTTTAGTTCGGGGAAAAGGAAAAAGTCGCAAAGAAAGATACGGCGAATGGGAGAGCTGGGGGACCACAAAGATGCTTTTTGAGGTCAAAAATTGCGTGATGGGGATGCTGGTGACCTTTCGCATGTGCAAATCTCCAGTTAAAACTTTATGCACTGTAAAACTGTTCAAATTTTGATTGGTCACTCATCATCCTTATTGTTAAATGACGGTTTGAAGTCACAAAATCCCTCATACCTTTAACGTTTTCATTGGTTTATGAAGTTTAAAGTCTCACTGAGCGAGGTTCATTTTTCACCAGTCCAGCGGAAAACTTGGGCACTTGATAAGGAATGTTCCCCCTACGCTCTCTTCAACTTTTCAAAAATCACACTAACGAATAATATGTTAGTTCTAACAAAATCTACACATTACATTGGTCGATGATCTCCATTTATCTCATTAGGTACGTACCTCCTCCATACGCTTCTCTCCGTTCATTGCATTACCACCCATCAAATCCTGTTCTACTTGCATGCTTCTGATTTTTTAAATAATTTCTACAATAAATTGATAAAAAGGTTGAAGATCTCGAAAGATACGATCCATAACAATAAAAAGCCGGCTCACTCAAAAAATTTACCAGAGATTTGGAATCAGTAAAGAATTTCCTATAAGATGACACCACTTCCAGCTTTCTAAACCCTGTAACATCGACCGTCGCACAGACACACAGACATCCGGACGAATTTAGTAACCAACTTTTTGAAGTTGGTTCAAAAATATAAGCTTGTATAACATTGACTTTAGATTATTTTATACCAAATCAAAAACTATTTTTAAAGAAACAATTCCCTTTATTTAGAAGAATAAAAGAATATATTATATAAGTTATATAAGTGTTAAGGTTAATTATTTACATTAATAGCAAAGAGTATGGATACTATCATATACTATACAATTTTATTTTTCCCTTAATGTGGATATTGAATGCAGATTAAGATTATTTGTCGAAAATTATCATAATTTCCGTGTTTATAGAAATTTAATTAACTATTGTTCCATTAATGATTGAAATTCTATTTGTAAATTCCCAAACAAAAGGTAGTTTCTAATTATGGTACCCAAAGTTTCCTCAAGATTTTACTTGGATTCACATCTTCTTTTGCTAGAAATTTGATTATGATGCATTGCGCAATGGTGCATGAACTCCTTTTCGGACATGGCACAGCCATTACGGTAATGACAGTTTTTTATTTCATAAACTATTTCAGCGTTTATTTACATTTAAATCCTCATCGTAGTGGTAAGATGTTCCACGAACCGCGTTAAACGCAAGAATTCAATTACTTATAAGAACTATCATTTACAGTCTCCAAGATCCGTGTTTTCAAAATATTGTCAAAGATCGTCGTCGGTTCATTTCATAATTTTGTCAATATGCCCCCCTAGATTTTATTGCAAAATAAGTACTGTCTAACAGTTTTTAAAAATTTCTGCGACAATCCAGCATGAATTGATTAAGTAAAGAACGAATTCGAATCTATATACGAGGCCTGACAATTAAGTAATGAGACAGATTTTTTCCGCAGTTGTGGTAACATTGCAGCTTTGAAATTTTTTACTTATTATTTTGGCAACAGGTGGAACACGATCCTCCGCTGCTTCACCGGATTATTACGGGTGATGAGAGCTGGTTCTTCCAATATGACCCTGAAATGAAGTGCCAAAGCCAACAGTGGCTGTCTCCAAATGACCAGAAACCGAAAAAAGCTCGCATGAGCAAGTCCAAGATGAAAACCATGCTCATCTGCTTCATCGACAACCGCGGAGAGTTCGTTCCACCTGGACAGACCGTTAACCAGATCTACTACCGCGAAGTACTCGGTAGATTTCGGAAAAGGGTCAACAGAGTGCGTACCGACATCGCACGAACTTGCATGCTCCACCACGAAACCGCGTTCAGTGTGACCCAGTTTTTGACCTCCAAAGGGATCGCGGTGTTACCACAGCCGCCGTAGTCTCCTGATTTATCACCCTGCGACTTTTTCTTCTTACCAAAAGTCAAGCAGGTGGTAAAAGGAACGCATTTTGAGTCGATTGAAGAGATCCAAGAGGCCGTGACGAGGCTACTGTCGAACATTCCGATCAAAGCTTTCCAGAACTGCTACGATCCATGGAAAAGTCGCTGTGTTGGTTGCCAAGGGAACTATTTCGAAGGGGATCATGCGGTTGTTGAATGATTTTTAAATATACGGTTTTTATACATGATACAGTTTTTATATACTCAGTCTCTTTACTTAATTGTCAGACCTCGTATATTGAAATCCATATCGGTTGTATTTGAATGTTTCTCAAAATGGGGAGAAAGGGTGTCACTAAACCTTCTCCTTATAAGAAATTTATTGACCTTATATATAGATCAACAGAATTAACGATTAATATTTGATGCCTATTTAATATTAATACGACATGTTTTGACAATAGGTATCGTCATCCTCAGGGAAAAAATTCCTAAAAATAGGTGAAGCGGTGTGAATTTATTAAAATAATGTTTTCTACAGTAACAATAATGAAGAAGAGTGTGAAAAGTGTCAATCCCTGAGCCCTGAGTGATACCACTGGGAGCAAGTGAACCATTCAAGACACCAAGAAAGGGAAGGGATCCAGGAAATTAAACACTGAAAAATTGTAAAACGTAAAGAGGGACGCAATGTAGAAGGCAAAGGGCCCTAAAGATGAAAATATTAACGAAAGGAAGGAAGAATTCGAATCTTTCAAAGAATCAGGAGTCGAATGATCGCGAAATTGTATTTTAGGAAAAATGGTACCTACTTCTTATTGAATCTAGACATGAAATTTTGTAATCGGGGTTAGAAGAAATTGTAAGGCATGTATATCTTGCTGTATGGGTTGCATAAACCAAGGCAGGTTTGTGGAATATTTTATTTGTTACAGCTCAGATTTCTCAAAAATAAAAAAACTCAGTGTGAAGTGTTAAATGAGCACCATTAATCTTTTCACTTTATGACCTTTTTTACAATGCAAAGTTTTCTGGTGGCATACGAATTAATTATAACGTCTGTTTCAACATTTATTTTTAGGAACTTTGTGACATCAAAATTTAAATCTTTGTTCTATGGCTCTATTAGTAGATATTCTAATTATAAATGCGTTTACACAGTCTTTACACACTATTGTTTTATTTTTTATGGCGTTTAGTTAATTATAAAAGCAGATGCTGCAATTCTCATGAATATTATTGTAAGTATTTCGAGTAAACCAAGACCGTGAACCTCTCCTAAGCTAAATTAATTCACGGTGACGTTTTAGGGTGTAACTGTAGACCACCAACGACCGTGACAGAAATCTAACTTGATGGCAATTTCCATAAATTGTCCGAATTTGTCAAAAAAAAAGAACCACAACATTCTTCGAATAATACTTACGTGTCATCAAATTAGAATCTCAAATCTAATAATAAATAGTAAATGCATCTTAAGTTGTACTTGTTATCATGTTGTCAAACAGACTCTGATGAATTACCTTGAAGTAAAAATATTAATGATGTGTTTTTTTCTTATTTAACACGTTTCGTGTTCTAAAAACGTTTGTTTACTATTACGAACAAATTTTTTTCTTATTTATGTCATTAGCTGGGGTATGGCTTGTTTAGTCCATCGACATAAATGAAATGGGGTGCACTATCGAAATTATGACAGCAATTTTGCTGCCGCACTAAGACATGATAATTTACGAACAATGGACATTCTTTCGCCTTTAACAAGGATAAATCCGTCAGCAATGATCGATACTTTTCAAGCAACAAAAATCTTCTACCTGTTTCGAACCCGACCTAAAACGAAAGTCAGAAACTTCAAAAGTTAGCCGCTGTTAATGTTGTGCTACGGCAGTTATTCGCCCCATTAAAATATACAGAGGAGCAGATTGTTTGTGAAGCTCTGGTATTTAGTTGGCTAATTCATCTTAATTTCCGACGTTCTGCTCACTTTATCAATGTCAGAATAACTACAGAAGCGATATTATCGCTGCCAAATGGAAAGACACAATTCTCATTATACGATATCTACCCTTCCGGTAAGGTTAAACATTTAATTACACGTATATATATAGTCTATATGAAAAAAAACCATCTCTCCTAATTCATCGTAATCCGACAGAGAAAGTCTGGCTGATGTGATTGGACCTCAATCTTTATATAAGTAAGTAATCGGCTTATTGGATTAGAAAAGTCATTTAGAAATAGAAACTTTCCTATTTATACATATGTTAGGGTATCCTAAAGCCGTCTTTTCACTTTTGAAATTAAAATTACCTTTATTTCGCCACGTAATTTATTAATTCAGCGCGTAGGTTTCAAATTCAATCGTTTTAAGTGTAGTTCTCAAGTTCCGTCAACTTCCCACAAGAATAATAAATCAACGGACAATCGCCATTATGTATACTGACTGTGAAATAAGAAGAATGACCATAGTTTCTCGAATTACCCACCTTATCTATTCCATCGTTGTCCCCTCTCATATGATGGTACAAGGGTACAATAATATTTTACTATGTTTTATCTCACCTTGTCAATCTGTACCGAAAAAATCATATTTAATATTGATCGGAATGCGTGCTGTACCGTACTTATATGTTTAGGGGGGAGATTAGATGGATGTTGTATTTTGTACGTCCGCCAATTAATTGGGAAGACAATCGTGAAATTCAATTTAGAACAAGTCATCTTGAAAGATAACCCTCGGAAAGGATTTTTTTAATTGATACGACCGCCGGTTTTCTTATTTACCTACTTAAAAATAAATTTTATGTCATACTAGCTTATTATTTCACCATAACAACTACTAAAACAAGAGAGATTAATGACTAAATAACGCCCCTTTACATGACAACCGGATTTTACATAGCAACGGGCGTTATTTTTATAAAGCTAGCTTATAACGCCCGCAAATGTAAAATATTATGCCTCATCACTATAGATACGGTCAAGGATGTTAAATGTCAGTCTATACTGATTTTATTGTTATCATCTGTTTTAATCATCTTAATCAACTTCATGCAAGTATGACATAAAGTTATGAAGGCACCACGCCTAAGGTCGACAGTGTATAGCCCGAGGGCCTCTGGCCTTAATTACTATAACGATCAAACAGTTATATGGTTAGTGTCTTTCATTGAAATATTTTCGTTACCTGATGCTACTCTTTCATAATGGGTTGCTGAAGAATTAATTGTTTTATGGATCAATAGTAGTTGGAATAGAGTAGATGTTTCTAGTTGTGGGGTGAAGCCCTAAACGGCGCAATCTTTTACAAGAAGTCCATCTTTGAGTATGTAATTTGTGAGGCAATTATTACACGGAGGAGGCCTAAGGCTGTTGCGTTTTACAAGGAGAAGCCTAACTTAAACTTACTAGGCAGCGACACTAAGATAGGGTTTCAAGCTTAAATATTTTCTGCTACAAATGTACCACGTTGTAAAGGCAACCTAGCAAACGGAAATCTAAAACTCGGCTCAGTGTATAAGGATGTGAGACTCTATTACTAGCGCCCTCTATGATTAAATGACAATTGTTTGCATAACTCGAATTCCAAAAAAAACGACTTTTCCGCCAAATAACTGAAACCCCAAGACACGTGCTGATGAAAAATAGAAGAACATGTATAAAGAGGAATCAGAAGGAAGACCTGCAACACAGAGTTTTATGGAACGGAAATGTAGAAGAAATCTAGAGGTGTGGTAGTGGTATAGATGCCTGCAAATGATGGAAGAATACGGATGACCCAAGAACACATTTAGTCTAGGAGCCTGCTATAGTCCTGTAGGAAATGTAATGTACATCGATTTTCTCTTTTCAATTGGTTAGAGTACATTTTTGACATGCTTTTCGTGTTGGTCACATGTTCGGAGGGACGTCACATTTTTTTCAAAATGGCCGGAAATACCAGGCACTATGCTGCTGCCATTGATGTATGATATCATGGAAATAATGCTAGATACAGTATTATATGTTGAGTAAGTATTTTTATAGAATTAAATTTACTATATAACTGTACAAAAATCATGACGATCCGATTTGAAATGGCTACGTTACAGCTATTAATGTGTTGAAGATGCTTACCAGTTATTCAAACAGGAGAGATTTGTCGAGAAGACGAAGTCATTACATGCTATCATTCCAAGGAGTGTGAAGAAACACGTAAAAGTGATTCAAAAACATAACCTTGAAAAACTAGAGATGCTCTCCGACTGCTGAATGTAGCTAGAGAACGTAGATACTTCATAGAGACGTTGCTTTCATTTCAGATCACTGCTACCTCATATTTTGTCACTAGGGATGGTTTTCTAGTAAAATCAGATAAATCAGAATTAGGATGAGAAATAGAAAAAGAACTGCACGAAGAACCTTCTTCTGAAACACCAGACTCCAATATCTCAACCGTTACAGTAGGTATTAGATTTTATGTATCAAGCACGAGTTGTTGCAGATTTGGTTACATTTGGTGATTTTTCGGATGCATTATTAAGACGTTTTAAAGGCATATATGGAAATTCAGGTAGGGTGGATGTAGTTTTAGACGTATATAAAGAACACAGCATCAAGTCTCACGAAAGACGTAGAAGAAAACAAGAATCAGCAATTGAAGTACCATTCGAGGAAAGGACATACCTTTCCCAAGGAATATGAATTCTTTTTGGGCTTCATCGACAAATAAGCAACGATTACAAGAATTTTTTTGAGTGCTTGCAATCATTTAGCGGAACTGAAGGCATACATATATTTGTTGGCGGTTTAGGTACAAATGGAACAAAAAGTTTTTCATTACATAAAGGAAAAGTAACCGAAGTTGAAGAACTTAATTCAACACACTAGAAAGCTGATGACAGACTATTTGTGCACATACAACATGCTGTTGAACAGACACAGCGAGTTGTTATTGCTTCCTCGGACACTGACGTACTAGTTTCGTCAATATACCACGTCTTCCACGATTTAAAAAAAAGAGTCATTGAGTTATATGTGTTACGAGGTCATGGAAATGATCCGGTACATAATCTTAGACCGTTTATCTGCTGAAGTTATAAATGTCCTACCAGCAGTACATGCTCTTACCGGTTGTGATACAACAAGCAAGGTCGGTACGAAACATACCGCTTTAATCCGCCCTAAAAACACCACATTTGCCCACTTATTTCGGAAAACATGATTTATCAGAGTCTATGATCAGTGATGCAGAAGAATTTGTTGTAAGCGTTTTGAAAAAATCTTTTGATAGTTCAGATAAACTTCGAAATCACCAGCTCTACCACATGAGGAATGTTAATTTTGAAAAGTTAGCGCCACCTTCACGAAGCTTGAGATTTGATATAATGAGAGCCTATTTACAGTGCTACCGATGGTTCAATGTAGGTACTAAATGACAAGGAAGACCTCGATCCACTAAATTAAGGCTATGAACTGTATAGTGATACCTTTGTGCCAGTAATTTGTGATGTGAGCTTACCAGAAGATTATCCTTTTCCCTGTAGGACCTACAGGTGTAGGTACATGACAAAATGGTGCTCTAAAATCAATGCAAAAATCCTTGTGGGTTTGGAGATGACTAATTTTTTGATTATTTCTGGCTGTTACATAGTCATTTGTATTGTTTGTCTTAGAAAATGTTTATTAAAACCTCGTGATATTTACTATTAGGAATTATTTATGTCGTATTCCCGTGGACACATTCATAGCTGTAACTTAGCCATTTTAAATCGGATCGTCATGATTTTTGTACAGTTATATAGTAAATTTAATTCTATAAAAATAATTACTCTACATAAAATACTGTATCTAGCATTATTTCCATGATATCATACATCAATGGCAGCAGCATAGTGCCTGGTATTTCCGGCCATTTTCCAAAAATGTGACGTCACTCCGAACATGTGACCAACACGAAAAGCATGTCAACAATGTACTCTAACCAATTGAAAAGAGAAAATCGATGTACATTACATTTCCTACAGGACTATAGCAGGCTCCCCGACTAATTTCAATGGTCACCAAAAGGGAAACGAAGAAGAGGAAGACCCAACTTGCAAATGGAAAATATCAGACGGAGACTGATATGGGGCCCGAAGACGACAAACCCATAAATGGAGCAACGTCGAAAAGAGAAGTGTCAAACTCCATAGTCATTATGGGACCTGATCACAACGGCCACTGATCATAACGGCCACCTAGGTTATTGTTATTTAATAACAGCCACTATGATCACATACGGCCTCTAATACTATTTGATCATAACGGCCACCTTGTTCACGTTATGATCAAATAATATAAGTGGCCGTTGTGATCAAGGTGGCCGTTATGAAATAGCAAAAACCGGGGTGGCCGTTATGATCAGTGGCCGTTGTGATATAGACCCGTCATTATTTGACCAACAATTCCATCAATATCTGCAAAGAAAGGTTTTCGTTCTTTTTCTTTTCACTTATAACATTCTTACAGCTTCTTAGTGACTTTCCATTTTCGTTCCGTTTATGTGAAACTACGATTGAAGCGATAATCGCTTTCGTGCCTTTGTTAAGCAATGTACTCTTCTTTGCTAGTACTAGGACGGCCATACCCTCTTGCTATGGCGATACAGAAAAACTAAAACAACGTATGAACACAAAACCTTTATTACATGCAACTGCACACATCGCCTGAAGTTGAGGAGGGGATGACCGTGTCTTTCAGAGCATTCTCCAATAAATGAATGTCGTGAATAGTGCCTGTACCTCCTTCTGGATACCATTAGCCTTGAGATACACACATCTCTTGTATTGTATTGTATTATCCCTTTATTTTGTCATAAATTTACATTTTAAACAAATGATTCTTATTCTTCTAAAAAAACTACGTACATTTACAAAAAATAGAAACTTCCTACTCTTTTCCCCTTCTCTCCAGCACCCCCCTCATCCACTCCACCCCTTCCCTCCCAATATCACCTTTCTTTCTCTCTCCTCTTCCCTTAGCTCCTCACATTCCCTCATATGCCATAAATTTTCCCTCTCTTCCCCACACATTCTACACATCCTTTTCTCATCCTCCCACCAGTATCTGTTCTCGTTTTCCTCGTTCCCGCACCTGAACCTTGCCATGATTCTTTTCTCCTTTAACCCCATGTCACCCAATAAATAATCCGGCTTGCCTTCCACCATTATCTCCGTATATCCCTCATTTTACCTTCCCTCTCTTATCCTCTTTCTCCTTTCCTGGACTTGGACATCTTTATCTCTTGTTACTAATTCCCCTACCTTCCTCTCTTCTCCTTTCTCCTCCCTCGCATACCCCACTCTCTCATAAAACAACCTCCTCTTCTCTTGCCCATACCTTATCCGTTCATTTCTTATCTCTCTCATACACTCATTTACCCCAATAATTTCCTCCCTTCTCTTGATCCCCTCCTCATATTTCACTGCTCTCTTTCCTGCCTGGATCCTTATTTTTTCCGCTTATGTCTCCTCCTCCACGATATACCATGGCGTCTTTCTATCCAATCCCAACGTCCATCTCCAGTACTTTTCCTGTATTTTTTCCATTTGTAGGTTCCCAGTGTTTGCTAGGACCTTCAGAAATGTAATAATAACATTAGCATTCAAAATAGTTTCACGGTCGCAAGATGCGCCCCATTCTTTAGAGTTTAGTGATCCACAATTATCCTCTTAGTCATAAAACAAACAAATATCCCAACAGCGTCTGGTTTTTTTGACATTTCACGCTAACGCTCATCTCCTTCAACGTCCTTAATTGAAGGAGCCCATACGCTATCGTTTTGATAATGCGGTCGACTGATCGTCCAAATAAAAACGTGTCATTTGGAGCAAGATGGATTGGTCTCACCTCTCCAGGTAATCGCAAATCCATAATCTGTCGTCCATATTCAAGGCGGTCTACGTGGGTTTCGGAATGACATGGAAAGGTATCAGTGTGGGCATATGATAACACTCTTCAGTTCAATTATCAACAGTCTTAGATTTTCATAAGTTATGAAACACCCATATGTTCTGGTGTGTTTCTACCTTACTTTCTCTAAGTATTACAGGAACGACCACATTGAAAAGTACTGCCAACAAGGCATCTTGGTTTTTCCAAATTCATAATTCTGTTTTCTGCTTTTCCTAGTACTGTTGTTGACTATCGTGATAGTTGATGGAGTTCCTTGGTAACCAGCACCGCTCTTTCGATGTGGTCTTCTATGACCTTACTCGGAATCTCGAATTCAAATTGGCACTCAAATCGTTTTTACCTCGAGGCAGTATTTCAGAGCTTATCTTTTATTGTGGCCAAGGAATAACTTTTGTAAACTTTCCTACGTTGCAAATTTTTTGTTTTCTTCTTATTTTGGAAAAGGTCCGTTCTATAGGACGGATGGTCTCAGTATCTCCTATTCAAGCTTATCTAATTGCCTTTCTTTGAATGAATGAATGAATGAATGAATGAACTTTTCTTCTTACTGCATTAAATTGCGACGCCGATAGTGCGAGTTTGATTCCCTAACGCGTCGGAATAACTTTGGCAGTTCGAGATCAAGCCAATCTCCATCATGGTTTTTTCTACGGCCATGGTTGTGGCATTGTATCCCTTAAAACATTCTCCAGATATAGCCGTTTGTCTTACAATGATTATCTCGTTTGGTAGAAACTTTTGGGCGAATGATATGAGACGTAACCTGCTGCAATAACTGGTTGTCGTGAACATGTCAATGTCACAAGAAGTTGGATTATATCCATTGCAAAATTTAATATGACATAGATACTGAATTATCTTCAAATGATACCATCTTGCGTTAAAGTTGGCGATTCAACCCTTTTTACACTGATGAATAATGATGAGCGCAAGCAGATTGTTGCAGTGTGTACGAAGGTGTCTACAAACGGTTTTTGGAAACTGAGAATGACTTTTGGATTGAAATTGTGATGCTGAAACTAAACAAGGGGTCAACTAATAACTACAAACGGTTAACATTACCTTATTAAGAAACATTGATTTTAACGACTGTATGGCTATGGCAATAACTGTTTAATTAGCCTATGGCTAAAGCGGGAAAATTGGTACAAATTGCTGTAAAGATTCTCTCTAAGAATTTTTCAGTTTTAATTAAATTAAATTTCGCATCGAAGAAAACAAAGTAAATGACATGAAATTATCGTTAATCTACTAATCTTAGATGTACAGTAATTGAGGCACGAGGCACGACTATTCCGCTTTACACTTCAAAAGATGTCATGGATTGTAAATCTTTCGCGTTGCCATTTGTATGTTGTTTAATTATTTAACGTGACTCATGCGATTATGGAACAGCTTGACATGGACACACGGTAGTGTTTTATAATACATAATAAAAGCCCTTAGAAAATGACGATGTATTTTTGAAAATTATTCCCTTGGGATGTTTCTATCCCTTATATGTATTACTGGTATTACTAAGTAAAAATTACGTATAATATGCTTACATACACAGGAATGTCATTGCACATTGCACATCTAATTAATGTATTATATCTGTTTACATTACATGTTCACAATAATAATTTCAGTGAAATAGTTTTTCGATTGGTATGAATGTTGGCAGACATAATACATAATTACAATTTCCAACGATGCAATAACTGATAGATATTATTATCGATAGAGTAATTATAAGAGAATTGCAAACATGTGATTGAGATGATTTCCATGCATTAAATGTGTAAATTGATGTTGGTAGGAATTATTCATATGCAAAAGAGACTCACGTAACTTGCGTATGTAGGTATATCATATGAAAATAACAAGGCGTCGCTTACATACTGATTGTATTCATTTGAAATTACGTGGTATATACAGAATATTTTGCATATGAGACTAATATGTGTATGTAAAAGCAAGGTAAAAAAAAAGAAAATATGCAGGAACCGCACACAGCTGTGTGAAGGCATAATAAGTTTATCCTGCAAAAGGTCCATTTCGACAACTTTCTGAAGCAGGAATTCGCCAGTGACGCAACACTTTTTAGGATTTCAATTGAAATTTAAGTTGCTTTTATCCATAGCGTCATAGATTTATTGTACACATTGTATTTTCATAACTATAATTATAAAGTTACATTGCTAACGATATGGTATTTATTCGTTTTTATTGATTTGCATAATATGGATTCTCCATTTAGCACTACCAAATAAGATACTCAAGAAATATTAGAATTGTTGTTTGTTAATTACATAGTTATTAACTTGGTGCAATTACAAATAATCGCCCAAGCGCAATTAATTAATAAATGAGATTTTAATTAAATTTCAACTTTCTGGAAATGTTAAGTACTTCTTAGTAGACTTTGTAAACTGTAAAGGCATCATGGTAGATTTTTTTCCTGTAAAACTGTTAAAACGCGCTGTGTTTCCGAGCAACGAAAAATACTTGTATTAAATGTTTTCAAATCATTACAACATAACAATTCTTCGTACTTTGTAGATAATGTTGTAGAGATGTGTGCACTGAAAGTCTGAAAATTACACCGGATGTTTCAAGAGGTAAATTTAAAATTTAAGAGGGGAACGTGAGCCTAAATTAGGGGTGGTGATGTTAAAACAGCTATTCCAAGAAAGGTTCACTCGTTTTATTTTATGAATTAAATTCCAACAGTCATAAAAATTCATGCTGCTCTACAATCAGATAGTTTATTTAGGCGTCAATTGTAGAAGGTAGGTACTACACGTATTAAATTTTCCTGGGAAACCATTAAGAAAAGATCAATGTTAATGGACAGTCCAAAAATCGACAGTTTCTTTGAAAAATGAAACAGCACTGCGAATGTAATGCAGAAGAATGTACTATTGAGATGGGACGCGCATAAATGAAACCCGCGCGGTTTCGAAGGCATGGCAAGACAAAAATATTCAAAATAATCTTGGTGTTGCCTTAGGCTTAGAGGGATGGTCGACAGGTATTGAAACGCCATTGGGGAAAGGATAAAACTTATAATTGGGACTTCGGAGAGTTTCCTAAAAGAAGGGTTGCTCTTCTTTCAATCTAAAAACCCGAGACTACCACCATGATGTGAACGCGGATGAGTTTGAAGAAGTGGTAACATTTATTACAATGGTTCGATTATAGTTATGGATTATGTCAAATATCATTCACGGCAAACAGAACACTTTCCTTTAACTGCGTGGGAGAAGGAAGATATTAGACAGTGAGTAGGTAATTAAGAAAAACATCTCTTCTCAGGATAACCTCCAAAAATTTAAACTGTTACAAATTGCAAGGCAATATATGCTTCCACCCGCGTCGAGAACGCATGTCGTAGACCAAATGGCCAATAAATTTATCATTTCAGTGTTACCGCTCTATTATTGTGAATTAAACCAAGTTGGTGTGGGCCCAAGAAAAAAGGGTATTAAATCTATCCAATCTTGTAGAATCATTAGTTAGTAGTATGGACATGATGGCAACCCACAGTACCATCGAGACTTTCAACAAGTATAATATCGATTGTTTTTTGTTTGGGATTCTTTGTTACGTAAGTGCCACTACTTGGAAAATAGGTATCTTTCTAATCCCTTCATTAAGAAATGAGGAAAAAACTTCCTCACAGCCAATTACGCATGCGGAGCCATTAATCTTCTTCTTAATTCAGAGATATAACCACATGCAAGTCACACGGGGATAATTCCGGAGTGCAAGGAATTTATCGCGTGCCAAACAAAGATTACACTCTTGACAGGGCGCCATTATACGACTGTGCTAGGAATCTAGCGAAAATGTAAGTTAGTTTAATGAAATCGTAGTTAATCATACTACAGAAAAAGAAAAAGGAAATGTTGTGGAACGTCGTCTCTCCACAAGCTTCTGCTTGGGGCCTCCATGGTTCGCTTGTGGATCTTGTGGAAGTTGTTGACCGGATTGGCGTAGTGTAGTTCATGGAACTGTGCTCAATAATGACATTGGTTCGAAGAAGTTGGAGAAGGCTTAATAATGGCAAGTAGGATCTCTGCAGCTTAGCACTTAACTTTTGTGGAAACCCAAAAATTATCACAGTAAAACACGACTAAACTAAAAAATAAATAATGCGTTTTCATACGTTTCATTATCGCAAAGAATGAATAGCAATAGATAACAATGAGATACAAACAAGCAAAATTCTCGAAGGTACTGTTTGCCGTCATATCCATACCTCCTCCAACATAAACTGCGTAAATGTGAGAGTAATTGAGTACCAATGAGAAACAATCACATCACATGCATCCTTAATTTAAAAAAAAAAACCTTTGTGGTGGTACTATTGTGTCAGCAGCCCCTTTATCTTAAATTTAGAATATTTGATCAGATGTGCAGGTACAAATAAAAACAGTATATAACAAACTGGAAAAATGGAGAACATCGAATGTACGTAGTCTTCTTCTTCCTACGCTGAGTGAGAGCTATACTCAAAGTACCACCCCCACTAATCTTCAAAATTGCGTTCATTATGAAAAACGCACAGTTTTCGAGTTTTTCATCCTTCAAAGTTGAAGATTTCCAAAAAAACCCTTTCCGGCTCGCGTTTTTCTCTCTCCTCACTACACTAGAATTGTTAATTAGAACATTAAACATCCTTCAAGAATATTTGTGAACTTATACTTATATGGTAGATCAAAAGTTACAGCGTTCTTAAGAATTTTGCAAAAAAAACGTGATTTAACCAGTACAGGGACCATTTCCATTTTTCGTTACCGAGGGCTATAACTCACCACGTACCACTCATATGTGGTTTATACATATGTACATGACCTATACATGATTCCCTGTGTTTTTTCTAGATGAAACAACATCTTAGCACACCAATTGTCTTCCCTCAAAAATATCCTGCTTTCCGTCGCGTCTGCCAAGACCTTCCAGTCGTTTTTTACTCACACGGGTTGACGGCTCACCAGACGCGGATAAATCATAAATCAAACACTTGTCATCCTCCTCCATCCTCAACGCCTGACGTAAACTGTCACAAGCTTGAAATGAATCCTTGGTATTTCACTCCGCACTGTCTGTCACAGGTTATCTGTAACGGGCGAAAATCGCAGTAGAATCTCATGTAACAGATAAGATAATGGGCCTGCAGCTCAGTGTTACGGGTTTGGGTGTGCAATTAAATTGCGTATAGGATAGTTTGCAAAATTATGTCACAATGGGGGAAACCTCAAAAATTACGCATATCCACCATTCATAGTGGGATGAATGATTGGTAGGTATGCATACTAAGGAAGAAAAGGTTACCATATACGTTTTATCCTGTCTTACCTTTAGGGGCGTTTAATCCGATAGAGGACATTTAAGATGGTATATACTATATCTTATTTACAAAAATAATTTTAAAACTCCAAACACCCATAATATCACGTTTCTTAAAACCCTTTAAAATAAGTAACTAATTTAATTTACCAAAACTAAATATTTCCTTTCACGAAATTTATGATGACAGCTTTAATTAATAAAGATCACAAAAGTATATTCTAACATTAATTCGAAATGCTACGTACAAAGTTTCAAATCTACTAGTAGGAACAAAGTACCACGTTAGATTCATCCGCACGTTGAAAAGGAAACACGCCTGTTTTGGGACACTTAGACCGGTTTCTTAAAAAAACGCTCGGACACGTTGATTCTTGATTTTTGGGGAATAACTTTTGGTGTCAAAGTTGACATCATGGCCGAAATTAGCTTTATTCAATTTTTTTTGTAAAATTTACGCAACGGAACCAGGGTCTCTGGAAGAGTTGCGTCGACGCATTATTGAAGAATGCCGCCAAATTACGCGATAGATCCTCCAAAATGTAAGGACACGTTTCGAGCAGAATTTGTACCATTGTTTGGAAGTTGGTGGCGCACAATTTGATCATTTGTTGAATTGATAAAAATTTCTTCTGACATTGAATTTTGATGTTTAAATTTTTTTCTACACTAAAACTTTTATAAACCTAAAAACAATCATGCACTCACATAGAGAATCAAGAGACCTTTAAAATGAGGGGTCACGCGACCACCTTACCGTAATTTTTGTTTTTGTTGGGGGTTGTTGGGGCTAGGGGGTTCAGCTGACAAATCAAATTTGACATCAAAATGTGCCGTTGAAAAGGTCAAAGGTGGCGTGTTTCAGGATTTTTCCTAAACAACACCCCCACCTTAGTTAATCCAGAGGGTGGTTTTCATGAGGACGAAAAAAAATTGAATAGGGGGGCCAACTTTGACATTAACACATCAACCCCCTAGCCCCAGTAACCAAAGTTGTCCCCCAAAAATTAAAAATCGACGTGTCCGAGCGTTTTTTTAAGAAACCGGTCTAAGTGTCCCAAAACAGGCGTGTTTCCTTTTCAATGTCCCACCCTGTATGTCATATACAATACATGCATATTGCATAGGTATGTGTAAACCATATATGAGCATATTCAACTTTGGAGTGTCAAAAACTCGAAAAAGGTACGATTTTTCATAATTATGAATAGAATCAAAGTTGTAGTAAATTTAATAAGCTTTCATTTTAATGTAAAGGATATCTTTGCTAGGACCCACCATTTTCGATTTATAAACATAAAACTGTAAAATTGGACCTTCAAAGCCCCCCCCCCCCCTTCCCTCTAGCACACTCGGTAGTCGAGGGGACTTTATTTTATGTTGATCAGGGGACCTTTCCCTACTCATTTCCAAAAAAATTGATAATACTTCCCCAAATCTGCCCTTTTTGGTCTATTCTTACTGGACTAATTCCCGATTTTTACTATTTATGTAATAATTGATTAGCTTATCTTCATATTAAGGGTGTCCAAGATGAATTAGTATGCCCAATCTCTTCATAACGACACCAAACTGACTGGACAAACCAATGAGCTCATTTGCGTGTTTCACGCAGCATGTCACTGGTTGCGCTGTTTTCCCGGAATGAAAAGGACGTGAAAATTTCATTTTTTCAATTCAATTCAATAAATACTGTTGGGTTTATGAGTCTTGTTTTATAAATTACTAATACTTTGTTAAAATATTATAACTGGCTGATGTGAAAATATCAATTCTTTAGGGTTTTTATTAAGCTTGACTATAGAGCCTGTTATACAGGAACCTCGTCGGCAGTACGGCAGTACGGCAGAATGTACAGTCACAATCCATGCAGGTATTGACAGTTAAGCAACTCGCGCTCTGGTCAGTACTTTGATGGGCGACCGGTTCATTCTGTGGCTCGGTGTGTCCGGCAGGGGGTAGTACAAAGGGCCCGAATGTGGCCTACGTACGCGTGGGCTTAGGTCCCATCCCCCATTCTAATTCTAATTCTAATTCTACAGGAACCTCTGAGAAGTTGCTACTGAGAGTTCGTTCCTGAAACTTAAACTGCAATTAATTTTCTTTTGTACTCTGGTGAGCATTACTTCAGTTGATTTTCTAAAGTGTCGTGACGAATTCCGCTGCCATTATTATCATATAAATGTACCATGTACCTACGTTCAAATGAAAACTTTGCTGACCATTGGTTTTGTGGTGGAATTTCGATTTGTTCGTAGGCTCGTCGTGTACCTCTTTCACTCCCATTGGTGACTTCAGACATATTCGATATTCGCTCTGTTCCAATTGGAAATGTGCTGGAACCACTGCGGTTTTGCTTCCTTTTGTTTGTACACAAACACATTAAGTAACTACGTGCCCACTGTATTATAATGCTACTTGATAATCATTCAACTTTGGGTTCAAGTGGATATATTTCTATAAAACATTCCGGGGAGTTTTTTGAATTCCCAGCATTAATTTATCATGTATGCGGTGCATGATCATCAGTAACGACGATAAGGCCAACCTAAAAATATTGATAAAATTATAATCCTTGTTTCTTCTACAGTAATAACTATAGATTGATTTGTCTCATATAAACTTTCATCCGTTAATGCAATGCAGCACTGGAAGTAGTGGTACAAATTGGTGTAGAATGAAACAGAGATATACACTATTAAATGCAAATGATCATAATCTACACAAATAATAAAAATAATTATGTCTTTGGTAATTATTAAACTTGTTTATTATCACTATACCTTCATAATTAGTTTGTTGAAATTATTAAAAACACATTTAATCAAAAACAAGTTTATCACTAGAACGATAAAATTATTATAAATAGAGACAAATAAAATGTACGATCTAAAACAGGAAATCAATTTTTCCCTCCACAAAAAAAAAGCGTAAGTGGAATTTAACTAACCAAGCGACCATTATAAGGTAGCACGAATTTTTTTTTGTGTGTAAAATGTTGCAATGTAGATTAGATGTACAAAGAACACAAAAGAATAACCCAGAGTAACCTTTTGTATTTTGAACAACAATAACGATAAGTCATTTATATAAAAGCTCCAACGACAACTTTGGTTAAACAAGCTTAGCCACAATGAGTAAAACACATGAGCAAATGAAGTTGGAATGCATCACTATGTGCACGTTAATTTTAACTGTATGTGCTTTTACAACTGTATGCAAAGTGTTAATTGGATGGTACGTCCTTCCAGTATACTCAAGCTAATGACATTTTGTAATTAATTATCGTCAAATTATTTGATTGTTATAAATAATGAAATATAGAAGCTAATTTCTTTGTTGTTGTTGTCTTGTGTATCATTATCCCTCTCGAATTGTCCTCATCCAAATTATAGGTTCCTTTTTCAACCCATAAAAACAGAGCTTGGTGAAATGGGAATTTAATCACTAATGAAATTATTCATTTTGTTCTACTTTAGTTATTTTTGTACAGGACGATCGTTTTACGTCATTATTTAATTATTAATCATAGTATTATATGTTATCGTCTATACATTTGCGATAACCTTTTTTTGCTCGCTAAAAATATTTGTTATTAATGATATTGAGTTAATTTACCAATAATATTAAGGTGTCTCAGATTTTTAATACAATACAATATTCCATTTCATCATTATGTAGAATGGCTGTTCAGATCGAGGAGTTTTTTTGATGGGTAAGTTCTCTTTTGTAGGCATTTTGTGTGTGCCTCACTTCAACAATTCAAAAGTAACTGTTAAAATATAATAAGAGGCAACTCGTACTTTGCTGTATTAAAATCAAAGAATGATCTTTATCAAAAAGGAATACTTAATGCGTAATATTCTTTGATGTGGTTGAAGAGCTGCGGTCGCTTTTATAATATGCAGCACATTCAAATCTTGTGAAAAGTTACAACTTTTTTCAAATGTAAGGAAATTTTATTTTTGCATCCCTGTCAAATGTAGTATTTTATAAGTAGACGACATACTGATGTATATGGCAAGCCGTTTTACCATTTATTCACTGCAGTCATTATATGGCATTTTAATTCAAATCTATTTCCAATGTCACTTGGGATAATGAAAATTACGCTATTTTCGTTAAGAAAAATGCAATTTTCATTCTTAATTAAAATTTAAATACAACATTATTTTAAATTAAAATGAAAATGATTATGTTTTTACTTTAAACCTTTTCTTATAGCACATGTCACGGTATTCTTACATCATATTAGTTTTCAGGACATATCTAATCACAACAATTCACATTTCACATTTGCTCATTTTTATTTACATTTCCTATGAGTGTGCTCAACACCTTCAAGTCGAATGGAAATTAAATTACAATGGAAATAGACATCGAATTGAAATAAAAACACTAAACGAGAATCTCAAATGGCAATACGGATTCATAAAACTTTAAAATGAATATATCGTTAGAACATTTTTACTTTTTAAATTAAAATGAAAATACACCAATGTCATAATAAATTCAAATAGAATTAAAATTGGAAGTTATAACGAATGCGAATAGAATTATCATAACAAGTGAAAATACATAAAAATTCATGTTCAATAGACATTAATATTACAACTGTAGGACATAAGAAAACATTTTAATTTTTAAATTAAAATGTAAATACACTATATGTCATAGGAAACTGAATTGAAACTAAAATTGAATTGTAACAAACATAAAGAAGATAATTAAATTAAAAATGGAGAAAAGAAACTTATATCCCATGAAAATTGACCCCTAGATTCGAGTTGATGGAGGAAATGGTATGATAACAGGTAAATTAATTGGCTAGGTTATCTTAACACCTAAATAACTAAACGAGTAGTTAATTTCTACAAGTTTAGTTATATCTATTTAAAAATTAAATTTCATTTTTCTTAAAGAAAAATTTTTAAATTTTTTTAGATAAATTGAATTTAAAAACTTACCGGGCTCTAACGTCAACATGAAAAGAAATTTTTTGAAATATCGGTCACAATTGCTTCACAAATTAGGTTCACACTCACTTTCGTTTTATATTATTTATTATGCATATTTCATGTCCTCTTAATTCGTGAAGTCTTCTAACTGAAACAATATATCGACGGATCATCTTCGTTTGGTTTTTGGGGACGCAGTACCATCTAACAGCAATGTTTGCAATTGGTTTGATAAATTTCGTAAAGGTCGTCCATCAACATCGTTGTTGCCACCAATAGTAATGTTGTGTGACAAACCGGTGAGGTTCAAACATCCATGAACATAGACATGAAAGTAACACAAAAGATATTGTTCTGTAAAGAAACGCCCAAGCGTTTTAAGCTAAATATTTCAATTTTAGGTTGCAACATCGTCAATTGAATCTATTCCTACGAGCCCGAAAGCAAAAAACAAATCAACATGGGAGCAATTCGCAGCACAATTCATGACATTACACCATTACTACGCCTGTCTAATAAGTTGGCATAATATTCACTGTTGAATGTTTTCTCTAGAGATACCAGGAATATTCGGCTACTGTTTGGTATTCGGCTGCTTCTTTTACTATTCGGTATTCGGCCGAATATTGCCAGTCATTCGGCCGAATACCTAATACCAAATCATGAAAAACAAAGGCATTTATTCATGAAAAATTTATTTTAGCAAAAAAATCATTCCGAGATAGGTGATCTTTTATTAAATGGTGCCACTTCGTAAAGTTTTTCGCCAACAAACACTGATATTTTTTAATATTTTATACACACTATAAGTAATACAATTTGATATAACAATTAACAAGACTGCGTGTTGTGACACGACCTAATCCCGAATGAAACAAATACCGACACGTCGTAGTGACCGCACCCACTTGAATGATGCAGGTCGGAACCTGTCACCCGCAAACTGTACTACTGATAGGCGTCGCCGAATATTCGTTACTTCGGCCGAGAGCGGCAAAATCACTATTCGTGGCATCCCACCTTTTCCTTCTTTTAAATGTACCTAGTCAATGCGTATATTTCAAAGAAACTGTCGCCATGAGTTTGTTGACGTACAGATTTACCTTGTCCTTTTTTGGCGCTGGTTCTCCTAATGAAGCCCACTGTTTCGATTGCTGTCTCCGTGATTGTGTAATGGATTCGTGTTTCATCCACGGTTATGTATCTAACGGCGCAAAAACTCGTCTGGACTGCAGTCTCACAGCGCTAAACACTCTTGCGAAGTTGTCACAAGGTTGACTTGAACCATGGTTTTTTCTGCAAAAATACGAAATTCTATTTTTTCTTTTTTTCAACAAAATTCACGCAGTTGTCTGCTTTTCATGACGGTCAAATACAAATCTAAATGACGTAACTTGCTATTGTAAATAACCTGAACCTAAACTAATTGATCACTATGGTGATTCTTCGTCTTATATGCCAATATTTACAGCGATCAATATTTTCGTCATGGCTAATATAATATGGTAGGTATCAATGAGAAGGCGACCGTTCGTGTTTGAATTTATGTCACTGAAATGTGTATCTATATTAAAGTTGCCCATTAGAACTGTATTACGGAACCCGGCACTTCACTGATTAGATTTTTTATCGTAAGAAAGAGTGTGTTTTTTCCACAAGAGAAGGTAGATGGGAATACTTGAAGGTTCACAAGAACTGAACCCGAATACATAGTTGATTTTAGAAGTAAATGTAAAGAAGGTTAGTCGGTTCATTAATTGGAAGCTGATATGGTTCATCTTGATCTTATGAAAGTGGGAGTCAAGGAGGTTAGTCCCACAAATGACAGAAATAAAGTCAAATATTCGTGGATGGAGAGGTGGTGCGGGACTGCGGTATGGTTAGGCGTTCGATGAAGGTTATATGAATTTAACGAGAGTGGGCAAACACTGCGCTACAACGAACAACCGATGTTAAGGTCAAGGCCGTTTGGAGTGTGGCAGTGCCGTGGCGCAGAAGTGGAAGTGCGATGGGGATAGAGAGTTCCAGCTAGCCATTCGCTGTCCCAGGAAGGGCTGTCGAACAACTTGCTCTGTACAATCAGGAAACGAATTCTTCCATTATACCATCTTAAACAACAAATTCGCAGGAGATCTAGGAATTACTACTGATTACCAATATATTTCGTTCAGTAATATCCCTTTATTAGGCGCCTTACTTAACACTAACAACAAAATAAAAGAACGACTTTGGCGCATTCTATTTGACCATCATGTGGAAAGAATTGAAAAGAGCGCTCCAAAATTCAAGTCTATGTCTATGCATGCCAAGTACTGTACCGAACATCGCATCAACTCTCCGATGATTTTGAGGATGTCTCTAAACGCCGAGATCTGAACATCCTTACAATCAGAAAGTTTACCCCGTCGGCATTTTAACATCCTTTACAGACCTACGGCACTATACGCAAATACTCGCCTGCTACTATCTTTTGTTCCAATCTCGTTCTTAACATAAACGTTGTACCATTTTCTACGCTTATTCCCCCACTAAAGCGCCTAGGTTATTTGCAGGTTTAGTATATTTTTTTTCAATTAGTGGCATGACACACAGGTTTACAAAACTGAAGTTATTTCAAAAAGAACTTTCTTAACTGCTTATTTTTTCAAAAATTACGGCTTGATTAGGCGTTTATTTTTGATGCTTCACATTTTAAAAGTTTGGGATGTAACTGGGATAAAGAAGTAACAACGAATAAGAGACCAATATTGATGTATAGTGCCGTAGGTCTGTAAAGGATGTCAAAATGCTACCCCCGTCGTAAGGTTCGGTAACCTGCTAAGCCAGCTGGTTCTGAAAGTAAGCAACTACGAGGAGAACATAGGATATATTTCTTGACGCGAGATAGAACTAATAAGTCCAGAAGTCATCCATGAAGGACAATAGAAGATTCTACAGGGTGTCCCACTGCTCCGTAATCGGTCGATAACTCAATGTGGGTTGAAGATACAGAAAAAAGTTTCAAATAAAGGTTGCTTTGATTTGAATTGTACATCCTTTTAAAAATATTTTATATCTACAGTATATGTTGCATTTTCACTTGGGAGGAAATGTGTTTTTTTTAATGGCACACCCTGTATTTTTTTCCGTTCATGTATCGATCAACCATATTTATATCACGCGTGAAATTTCTTTTGATATTGGATGTGCGGTTGCCAAATTATTAATTATTTTTGTCAAAATTTTGTACAATTCAAGGTCGGACTATAATATTCATAACTAAGTTATTCTTCAAAGAAGGAAAAATTTATTTGTCGAATAATAATATTACCCTAATGTTATGTTACTCTACAAAAAAACTAAGTGATTAATTTTATACCGAGTGTTTAAAATGAGAATTTAAAATTTGTGAACCATCAGATTCTCCACAAAAACCCTATTCAACGGTGTATGATTTCCTGGTAATATTTATTGTACTTTTGTTAATACTTACGATTTTTAAAATTTCACGTAAAAAAACTTGTTCAAAGTAATTTTAGTTTAATTATTATTACAAAATACAGTTTAAATAGTCGGTATCAACACAAACGAACAAAACTCAAGTCCTGTGACTATCTTAATTTCTAAATACAAAATTTTGACAAAATAATTAATAATTTGGCAACCGCACATCCAATATCAAAAAAATTTCAGGCGCGATATAAATATGGTTGGTCGATACAGGAAGGGAAAAAAATACAGGGTGACATTTTCCAATGCAACATACTGTAGATGTAAAAATGTTTTTAAATGATGCACAATTCAAATCAAAGCCACTTTTATTTGAACCTTTTTTCTGTATGTTCATATTGTTCAACCCACATTGAGTACCGATTACGGAGCAGTGGGACACCCTGTATATTAAGGATGTAAATTATTTTGAACCTTCGAGTACGTTAATATTAATGCTGAAAGAGCAAAAGAACAGCATCCTGGTACTTCTATGCCAATCAGAAAAAAACCCGAATAAATTGATGCGTTGTTCGTAGTCGGTAACAACTTTGTAAATTTTACTATTCCTGTTATGTAACCTTTCCCTTTTTGGTACTTTTCCCTTATACTTTCAAGTTTTTCACTGATGCTATGTTTAAATAACAAAGTTAAGAATTTGCGCTAAACAACGTACTTCACAGCTCATAATATAAATATTACTTATAACAAAATTCATCAATTGTACAAATTCGTCTTTAGAGAATTTAGTAGCAATGTCAAGCATTTACACTTTCAGTTGTGATTTTGACTACCTTACCTATCGACGCAGAGAGATGGGGGGGACTTGAACATCTGTTCCACAACACCATTAATGTGAAGTGTGAACGTTAACGTTGTTTTTCGAGAATGAACATCATTTTCAGTCATTTACCGTTCAAATTTGCATATATTTTGATTTTAGGCCTTCCTATGACCTCCCCTAATTTTTCAAGCATACATTCGTAGAATGTTACCTTTTTCTTTCATTTTGCAGGATATCCACCGCTTGGTGCCACAGCTGGATACACGATTGATTTAAATTATTCCATTAATAAATTTTTTTCTCTAAAATCCTTTGGCGAAATATAAAAAAAAATATTACGTAACCGCCTTTTAAGAATCAAACTTTCTCTAGCGTTTGTAGGCACATAAAATGGAACGAGACACAATCATATAAAAAAAAACTTAAATTTCAAATATTAAGTAATAAGAATGTTTTTATAACCGTTCTGGTCACAACATCGTTCGTGATTTACTTATAATTTATTTAAATTCAAACTTCAAATATTTAAATCTATGATTAATAGTCTTTTGACCTTAAGTCTCCCCGCTGTTTTCATAATTTCATACGTGTTTGTTTATTATGATAAAGCCGACAAAGTTACCTGAAGTTAATTGAACATCTTCGAATCCGCCTAAATCATGTATATGTTTATGATGGTATATCAGAAGAAAAAAAATTTGATTAATTTAATACGTTTAGTAGTATCAAATTTTCGAATTTTTTTTCTTAAATTTTATGTAAATAGTTTGTTTGGTTTTTTTTTTAAAGATAATAAAAATCTTGTCTAATTTGTATTTTAAATTTTATATATCAGACAGTGCACAGTGGTTAGATTTGCGTAGGATTTTATGTGTAACTGTCAGATGGTAGTTAGTAGTTATGGCGTCGGTTTGAAACGGTGTGTAAAGGCGTGTAATTGACCGGTTACGATTCCTTTAGGTCGCATTTCACCGTGAGATTAAAATTAAAATTTGATACTTTTAATATGGGTACTTCGTGTAGTGTCACCATAATCTTGTGCTTGGTAATTGTTTTCGTTAACTTTATTGCATAACTTCCACGAGACGACAATGTTAATTTTGAAATAAATATTGTCGAATGGGCATTGTTTTGCATAAATTTTCAATTAGCATTAATCAAAAGTTGCGTCCAAAAAAGTACCGTAACTGATGAACCGTTTTTTCAGCAAATCTTAATCACTTGTGTGTTAGTAGTGAAATTCTTTATAAAGGTACCGTTTTTAGGTGAAATTCCAAGCCTTTTATCATACGAGGATGGTCACGAATAGATAGATGACACTATCCCATTCTAGCAAATACAGCATGATGATTAGCCAAATGTTTTTCAAACCACGTGATCATTTTGTACAGTCACTCACTTGGTGTTTGTGACTAAATTGTTTACGTTTGACTATAATTTTGACATGAGAGTTGTATTTTATTTGTCACCTTCACTTCGATGTTATGAAAACCTGTTCGTTCCAGTTCAGATTCTTAATCTTCTACTTCGACTTCTGATGTCATAAAATTTTATCTATCTATCTTTGGTATAATTTCGTGTTTTTGGCCAACGATCTTGCTCGGTTTCTAGTATTTCCTTACATAGGTTCGCCACTAGGTTTTTAACAAAAGATTTCGTTTCCTTTTATCGTATCCATCCTCATTTTGATTAAAAATATAAAAATGAGAAGTACCTACTTATGTGGACTTGTCAGATTGCGACAATTGTGTGTAGGACAAATGATTTTTAACTTTTCAGTAGGCGCACATGGTTTTTCTTAAGCAAATGTGGTACCGCTTAACACGCTTTCTTGCGTGTGTTGCAACTCAACAGTTGGGACAATTTTGCAATTACACAATGTCCACACCAGCCTTAGTTCCATAATTTCCTGAGGTTTTCTTTGTTCTTCACAGCCCTTCATTTAAGTAAAATGAGATATCAAGATAGAGTCTGCTTGATACTAATGAGTAGCCTTGTCCACATTTTCTGTCCGCAATTGTGGCCATCATGCGAGAGAGGCCTGGCACAGGGCTATCATGAAAGAACCTACAGTTACTTGAGGGCATACTTTTTGGGCACTGCAAACTGAAACAAGCATGGGCTTGGTAGAATCACCATCTTGTAGAGGATGTTCCACCACATACTTTGTGAGTGTCTCGCACTTGTCCAACTGAGACGATCGATGTTCAAGGTATCATGGCCAGAATGGCTACGATTATAGAGCCGCTTCCCCTCCCAGCATCCTCAGGTTAATCTCACGTGTGGCCTGGTTTGACTGACGTTGCGAGATCGGACGACTCTAGTCAGATAGGTAGTACAAAGGGCTCGAACTTGAGGTTTATGTACGCGTGGACTATGCCGATCCTCCTATCGTAATCCAGATCGAGAATTGTGGCTCTTGGAATCTCTTTCTTCTATTTGGTTTACTTATTTCCCCATAAATAATAGCTATTTAAGCACTTCCTTTCATTTTCATCATATATGTATAGATGGAGCGAGTCAAAAATCATCCAAATTTTTGCCGTAACGGGAGATTAAGATTGAAAGAATGTGAGTTACAAAATGACAACTTATATGTATTACTGCTAAGCCTAGATAATATGTAGTAAATTCAGTGGCAAGTGTAACAGAGACACTAACCAGGTAACGAGGATGCTGACGAGCTTTGCAAGCGAAAATCCACTGATAGGACCCAAGTGAGATTACATTACAGCCCAAAATGAGATTCAGGTAATACTCGCAAAAGGGCACTGCAGACACTGGTCAGAACCATTCCAAGATCGTCCTGGAAAACCCAAATGGGGATTTAGCACGGCCCATCTCAAAATTAAATATGACGAACATAATAACACTTGCGACAGAGATCGTCTGAATAAATACTTGCACAACATGGAACAGCCTGATATTTATTTATTTATCTCATATTCAAAATTACATTGTGTTGATTTCATTAACAGGGGTTGTTGTGAGGAAGAAGAAACGCTATATCACGTCATTTACCAATGTGAGGCATACACAAAGGCGAGGGAACACCTACTTGGAAATAGAAAGACAAAGATTCGTCCTACTAAAATCCTGGACTTTGTTAAAGGTACAGGTATTCTCGAAGGGGGAGCACGAGCACAATAGACCAAAAGGTCGCAGTGCAGGAACCAACCTTAGAATAAATAATAATTAATTAATTATGCCTAGAAAAGGATATGTTCGTATAAATGAAGGATCGGTTAGACGAGGGTGGTAATTAACAAAATATTTATTTTGAGAAAATCTATAGCTTAAAACTCATTTTCGATAAGATTTCCGCCATTTTGGAAAAATGTACAACATTTTTTAATGTTTTAATGTTTAAAGTTCGATCATAATTCTACTAAAGACTATACTTAATCGAAATTTTTCGTTTCCTCCCTTTTAGTTCATTTATATTTTGTTCTTTCACTAATTGTAACTGTATCATCTGCTCCTCGAACAATGTACCATATTTTGCTCTTATTTTGGATATTTCATTGTTTGATATATTACTTAGGCTAACCGATTTCTTACTCTTTTGTAAATGGACTCCATCTGTCGTAAGGTTTCTTGTATAGATAAGACCCATATTGATCTATTCGGATCCATTTAGTAACATCACTGAATTGAATATTTTCATTTAATAATTATATTTTTATCAATTTATTAATTGTTTTTCAGTATCATTACTATCCTTATAATCCCATGTATTAATTTTTGCCACTGACTCCTTGTTTTTATTTTAATGAATTTGTCGCATACTTTTTCCGCCCACTGTATACAACCAGTTTTTAACACATATACAGTATTGTAAAAATTTTGCAATAAACGTACCTACGCAGATAGTTGTGCTTCGTTAGTGTTTTATAGCTTGTATCAGCGTGGCCAGCCGTACATGAGAAAATGACATCCTCTTGTACAGTACTTGCTGGAAACACTAATGGCGGGACCAATGCAAATCGTTAAGTGCTTTACAGCCTGATTAGAAGATGTATAAAGAAGAAATTAATAGAACATGCAGTTGAATGACATGATGTACTGTTTCTTATAAACTAATGGAAATGGTGAACAATGCTTGTCCAGATAAAGCGCATTAATTAATTTATTATTTAATTGATTTATTGTATTGCATTGATATTGCGATACAATAAGTATTCTTCTCAACAAAACAGGTACACGAATAAAAGATGTTTGTTCTGTATGGAACAAAGTCCAAAAAGGTAAGAAAGTCGAAACTGCGTATTAAGCGCAAGGCAACCGTGTAATTCTTACAATTCGATTAATCAATTAATTAATTAAACAAGTGACACCAGATGTTGCTAATGTGTGTCTCATGAATGAAGAATATACGTGTTTTCTTTTACAATTAACGCACATCCATTGGAAATTAATTAATAATAAAAAATAATAATAAAGCACTGCACAAGCGGATGTCATTTTTTCGAAAATTGCTGGTTGTGCTGATGCTAGTTATAAAGCACTAAGAGGTACAAATGAATGCTTTCAAAAGGGTAGGACATCAGCACTGCACAAGGACGTGCATTTTCTCGAAAATGGCCAGTCGTGTTGGTACAAAGTTATAAGTTACAAAGCACTCACGAAGCAGTAACGAAGCAGTAATGATCTGCATAGGTCCCGACGTTAGTAATTTAATTGACGGACCCAACATATTCAACCAACAACAAAAAGTTGGTTACTAAATTCGTCCGGATGTCTGTGTGTCTGTGCGTTGGTCGTTGTTACAGGGTTTAGAAAGTTGGAAGTGGCGTCATCTTATAGGAAATTGTTTACTGATTCCAAATCTCTGGTAAATTTTTTGATCGGATCACCCGTTCGCCGTCGGGCCCAATTAAAGTCAAAATATACACTCTTGAATATCTCGAGACCGACACATCCAATTAGAAAAAGAAAAAAACACGTTTCCTTTTTTTTTTGAAACCTACTGAGTCATGATACGTAAACATCACCCACACCCCCCTGTGGGGTGGAGCGGGGGTGAGTTTTAAAAACTTAAATGGGAACACCTATTTTTTATTGCACTTTTGCATTCTCCATAAAAAAATATTCTCAAATTGCAAATTTCACTCCCCAACTGCAACTCCTTTTTTTGGGGATTTAGAGGGGGAGAAAAACGATCTTTTTTGCTTTTTTTCCTCCAACATTTTTTCGTGTCCGAAGGAAAGAAAAATTTGTGCAGAATCCTGTGTGCTTGTGTCTGAGGGGAGGGGGGGGGGTATATACATATACAGGGTGATTCACCACTATTCCCTCGGTCTCTTGTGCCTAAAGGGTACAAGATATCAGCTTCATTTTTTGGTGACATATGTAAATTGATAACGACTATTTTTTAAAATTATTTTCACTTATACAGGATGCTTCACAAAATTGTAATATATCAAAGTTAGGTTTTTTTAAATGCAACCCCCTATATTTTATTACATTTTTAGATTATACGTTAAAAACTAAGGTAACTTTATTAAACGTTCCCTATACCTATCGCTTACCAATTTTGAGAAAATTGTGATTTTAAGAAAAATATTCAATTTAAACAACCCCTAATAACACAGAAACCAGTTACTTTCAGTAACACAAATTTATATCGATTTCTCTTGACCTTTAAGACTTTCATTTGCACTACGTAGCATTTCGATTCTTTGTACAGGGTGTTTAGAAAAAGGATTCATATTTTATATTTTTCAAACATCAAAAACTCACTTAACTTAAATGGAACACCCTGTATGTTTTTATTCTATGTTGAATAACTTTTCATTTTCTATCAAAAACTATGAGTAATTGATATGTCTAAAATCAACGATTAAAAAGTTATTAAGATTTTTCTCTAAAATTTGTATGGAAATGGTTTTTGTTTGTATTCTAGTAGGCCATGATTTTTTTATTGTGGTTGATAATTAGATATGTGATCAAAACTTAATTAAAAATGAAATTAAAGCAATGGAAAAAATACTGTAGTAAATGCCATTTTTTCCTATGCATAACCGCACTCGTTTTCAAGAGATCTTTTAACGTTATGGTGTTATAGTAGCAAACGCATCCTTTATTCTAATCTTCATGCCATCAGCGGTGGTAGGTGGAGTGTTGTAAACTAAATTTTTAATGATAATAATAATAATAATAATATCTAAACAAACTTCATCAAGAAGACTCGAAAAAGTGTTGTTCTAAAATCCGTAAAAATTTTACTCCGTTCAAGTTTCCATCAAAAAATCAAAATTCTCCCAAATACATTGAGGCTCCACCGGTTTTGGTGATCAACAGTGCGATACAGGTGACGATTTAAGTTATGTCGGTTTACCAAGCCATTATGTTGTGGAAAGTGGATTCGTCGGTAAATAAAACATATTTAAAGACTTTTTCGAGACTCCATAAACAAAAATTCAACCTCATGGCCTACTAGAATGCAAACAAAACCACTTCCAAAGAAATTTTAGAGAAAAATCTTAATAACTTTTTAATCGTTGATTTTAGACATATCAATTACTCATAGTTTTTGATAGAAAATGACAAGTTGTTCAACATAGAATAAAAACATACAGGGTGTTCCATTTAAGTTAAGGGAGTTTTTGATGTTTGAAAAATATAAAATATGAATCCTTTTTCTAAACACCCTGTACAAAATATCGAAATCCTACGTAGTGCAAATAAAAGCCTTAAAGGTCAAGATAAATCGACATAAATTTGCGTTACTAAAAGTAAGTGGTTTCCGTGTTATTAGGGGTTGTTTAAATTGAATATTTTTCTTAAAATCACAATTTTCTCAAAATTGGTAAGCGATAGGTATAGGGAACGTTTAATAAAGTTACCTTAGTTTTTAACGTATAATCTAAAAATGTAATAAAATACAGGGGGTTGCATTTAAAAAAACATAACTTTGATATATTACAATTTTGTGAAGCATCCTGTATAAGTGAAAATAATTTTAAAAAATAGTCGTTATCAATTTACATATTTCACTAAAAAATGAAGCTGATATCTTGTACCCTTTAGGCACAAGAGACCGAGGGAATAGTGGTGAATCACCCTGTATATTACATATAGTACATGCCATAATTAGGTACAGATTTCAAGTCGGTTGAAATTAGAATTCTATGAGAATTGGCGCTTTTTGATACTTGTTTTGAAATATTAATCGTCGCGAAAGATACTTTTTGAATAGATTGTTACACTGAGAATAATCTCGCAGTTAGGTACGTCACCTGCGGTGTTTTAGCATATTCGGTCTTCTTTTTCCAAATATTAAAAAACTAGCTGTTCCCAACGACTTCGTCCGCGTAGACTTGAGTTACAACGGAAAGTACTCTACATCCGTCCCTGGAAAGTACCTAGGTACCTTACGTCCATCCTTGTGTTTCCATTCACATCTTTGCCAATTTTTATTCAAATCGGTCAAGCGGTTCTGTAGGTACGTCTTTCTTAACTTCTAAGCGAAAGTCCAAATACCAATTTTTATAGATTCAAATTCAACTTAAAAAATGACGGGTTTCCATACAAACTTTCATCCCCTATTATACCCTCTTAGGGGTTGAATTTCGAAAAATCCGGCCTTATCTCTAGTCTACATCATAAAAGAAACCTCTGTGCAATATTTCAGCTATCTAGGTCCAAGGGTATGGGCTGGGCGTTGATGAGTCAGTGAATCAGGACCGTTTTTTTAATAAATATCTATTTTACCCATTTAGGAGTTGAATTTCGAAAAATCCCGAAACACGTCTGTCTTAACTAACCAAAAGGTCATACAGCAATTTTTATGGATTTAACTTAAAAAATGACGAATTTCCACACATACTTTCATCTCCTATTTTACTCCTTTAGGGGTTGAATTTCTGAAAATCCTGAAACACGTAAAGGCCATATACCAATTTTTATAGATTTAACTTAAAAAACAAAATTTCCTTCCCTATTTTACAAAAGCAAGTTCCCAGTTTGAAATGGCCATTGTCTTGCTAATTTTTGAGATTTTGAATAAATAAAAATACCATTTTGTTTGTAAAGAAGCGAGGTTTATTAGTAAAGACCAAATAAGAAAAATTGACCACCTCTATTCTGTTCAATGAGATACAGTCGTTTTTCTATGTTATGAACTTCACTGATATGTTCAATGAAACACCCTTTAATTGAGGTAACCCCATAACCAATAGTCAGCGGGATTAAGATCTGGTGACATAGGAGGCCATCCGTTTGGAAAATGTCTACTTATTACATGATCACAATTCAGAATCTCAAAAATTAGCAGAACAATGGCCATTTCAAACTGGAAACTTACTTCTGAATAACCTTATGGGTACATACTTTGTTGCATTTCCGTTAGGCCTTGCAGGCGTTTTCCGCGTTAATCGCCTTTCGGTCTACTAACTGTCAGAGCTGGACCGAGTACTGCACTAAAGTACTCATGAGTACTTCACAATTAGTAGCTTTGGAAAGTACTCATAAGTAGTCGAGTTCGAGTACTCATATGAGAGAAAGCAGATGAGTAGTTTAACAAATTTTAGCAAGTACTTACTCATGAAAAATGAGTGACAAATATGAGTATCAGTATTTCAAATAATTCTAATTAGAGACTCCAGAGTCCAGGTAAAAAAGAAGAAAATAGTGTATCAGTAACAGAAAACAAAACGAGAATATCATTTACTTCCTATATTAGCCGAATCATAATAAATCTTTCAAAATGGAATGATTGACAAACAACTCACACCCAAAAACTATCTGGCAAGGCAAATAGTAAGACACAACATACAAGATACAACTTGTATCATACAGATACAAGACAAGTTGACACAAGTCTGTACGCGTGCGTGTCTGTCGGTACTCATCACCTGTAGGAAACAAAAGTGCTGAGTACTCTAAAATGTGAAATACTCGAAAATTTTCGAGTACTGAGTAGATCGAAATAAAAGTACTGACGAGTACCGATTACTGAGTACCTACTTTGAGTACTTGAGTACAATTTACTCGAGATAAAAAAAAGTCCTGACTGACTAACTCATCAACGCCCAGCCCCTTGGACCTAGATAGCTGAAATTTTGCACAGAAGTTTGTTTTATGATACAGACAAGAGATAAGGCCGAATTTTTCGAAATTCAACCCCTAGGGGAGTAAAATAGGGGATGAAAGTTTGTATGGAAATCCGTCATTTTTTAAGTTAAATCCATAAAAATTGGTATATGGCCTTTCGGAAAGACGTACGGTTAAATCGCTTGACCGATATGGCAAAATTGGCAAAGATGTAAATGGAAACCAAAGGACGGACGTAAGGTACTTTCCAGTGGCGGATGTTAGGGTACTTTAGCCTTGTACCCGAGGTCTCCGCGGACGAAGTCGCTGTCAACAGCTAGTGGGTACATAAAAAGTTAATGGTTGATGATCGTATACTGGCAAGTTCTTTAAACATTTACATATTGCACAACTGCAACTGTATGAAACGTGTTATTGCGTGAGCGATATTGTCTTGCGTACTAATTTTCTTAAACAAATATTCCCCCATAAATAACCGCTTAAGGGAAATTTGAAACTATTAAAAGAATGGACCATAATCATAAACTACCAACGTCTTAATCTTAATATCCACAATATTTTTAACGTAACGGTTGTAAATTTATTCAACAATAGTTATTACCGTCTATGTTTATATTGCAAAACACCTGCGTAGGCGTTATAAAACTGTTTTATGAGAACATTATACTTCATATTGAAGATTGTGTTGGTGTTTACCACAGTTGGCAACCCTTCAGTCGATTAATTACTTACTGAATTTGCATTGAGACAACGGTTTCCTCTAGTCTAATTTTTTTCAGAAGTCTTTTTAAATAAATAAAAAAAAAGAATCACTTAATATCTTAAATGTGTCTACAATATTTAATCTTTATGATCTGTTAATTAATGTTTGCCTTGTCAAATTTGTGAAAATGTAATTTGGACGATTCTATTTTCGTCACCATTTTTTTTCTAAGTAATTATAAATATTCACAGTTAAGACAGAACGCCGGATATCGTTCCTCATGCTAATGACTTTCGTTTAATCATTTACTCACTATTTCAAAAGTTCATAATTTATATCATACAATATGTCCACATAAATAAATTAACAAATTTTCTCCATTTTTCACTCCTACATGCTATCATTAACATTTTTACTGTATGTAATTTGATTGGTACAAGCGTGTTGGGAAGATTAATAAATTAGTTAACTTTACGATTGATTCATGATAAGATGAAAATAAAACTTTAATCTCATTAATTTGTATAATACAGAAATGCTTCGGAAATTGACTTTCTTTTTTTGTTTTAATTTCAGTTCCTCAAAGGCGACGATTAACAAGAACGTGAATCGCAAGGTGAGTTTTTTCTTAATTATGCGTAACCTTAATTTCATTCTATAAAACATACTGTTTTGTTGATTAACAACTGGAAGAAATATAAGCGAAAATTGTTTTTGAAAACAAATATAATAATTCGCTTGTATAAAATTTTCGAATACAAACGAATATGCAAAACTGCTACTTTGTATTCAAAGCGGAAACGGGTGAGAATTTCGGCATTAGCAAACAACAGGCGTTTTCACCACATCTTTTTCTTTAAATACAAAAATAAAAACTTGAACAAATACGAAAATCACTAAAACAATAAAAGCGTTATCATAAAATTGTAACTAAGGTAATAATCGAAATTGTTTTATTACAGTTATAAAAGTTAATTTTAATGTTATACCGTTTTTGGTGTTATAGTTTAAGGGCACTAAATTTTACGCACTTTCATCTAATTTGTAGTGGTTCGAAAATAGGTACGATGATATATATAAATACAACATAAAGTGAGGAGAGGGACAAATAAAGTATAACAGAATGGGAGGAAAGGCGCCCTCAGTCTGCTCGTTGCGCCATTGGATTTTCCTCTTACTTTTCTTGCATTTTAAATAAGAATAATTATCACCAATTCGTATGCGAATTTTGACAACGAAAACGGAAAATTTGAATTGATTTCTTTTCCTATTCAGTTCTACCGACGTTTTTCTATTAAAATGCCTATGTAATAGTCACACGTAAATATAGTAAAATTGAATTGCCGAAACGTTTAACATTTACATTTCTTCCATATTAGAATAAGATTTTTCAATAAGAAAATGTTTGTTGGACAAAAAGTAGAATTGTCTTTGAATTAAGGGTGGAACAACGCATAAATATCGTTTATGTCATACTACCTTATTATTTGACCATAACTGCTGAAACAAGAAACATTAATGATTAAATAACGCCTCTTTACATGACAACCGGATTTTAGATAGCAACGGGCGTTATTTTTTATAACGCCTGCTTATAACGCCCGCAAATGTAAAATTATGCCGCATGACTATAGAATCGGTCAAGGATGTTAAATGTCAGTCTATACTGATTTTATTGTTATCTGTTTTAATCATCTTAATCAACTTCCTGCAAGTATGACATAAAGTTATGAAGGCACCACGGGCGTTATTTAGTTCATAACGCCCTAGTTACCTTAATTACTATTAGACTAAATAGACACATGATTACTTACTCCTTCGTTCCCTTATACTCTTACAAATGTGAATTCTCCCATTCTTGTATTGAGGGATCTGTAATACGTCTGATTTCTCCCATCTCGTTGAGCTCTGTTGGTCTTGCTTTATACAGGGTGTCCATTTAGCAGCCCGTTCTTCAAGTGGTACAGGGTAAGCTTAATAAAGTTGCACTAAAATTTATCGGGGATTCCAAATATGTAATAATAAATAGGCTGTGCTATTTAAAAAAATAAAGAAAAATTAGTTTGATAATGTCGATGTTTGGAGTAAAAAACAAGAAATAATTTAATGTTTCGTCACGGTTGAATACTCTGATTCAACCCAAGTCCACCACCGAAGTTACGTAAAAACAAAAACAAGACGTTAAAAAAATAAAAGTGTACAATGGAAGGGTTGATATTTAAAATATGTATTAATTAATAACTTGGCAACGCCGCATATTAATACAAAAATAATGTTCGACTAAAAAGTCCACCCAAGAGTCATTCCATTTAAAAAATGTACGTTTTATGCACCATACTTTTTGGAGACACCCTGTATGTGCCCGACTAATTTGCAAATGTGCTTCATCCAACGTAATTGCCATCTCGTATATTTATTTTTTAGTAAATTTAACAATAAAGCCGTACTTGAAGAACGGGGGCTACTAAATGGGCACCCTGTATACTCTTTTTGTTACGTATCAGATCTATCTCAGTGCCCTATCTTCCAATGCGTTTCTTTACAAATTGTTCCTATATTTTTTATTTCGTGTCTTTTCTGTTTTGTGATCAATTATTCTTAAACATCTCATCTCCGTGACTTCCATTTCCTTTTTATGTTTATTTTTTATTTAAAAGTGTGATCCTCCACAATATTCCCTTTTGAAAATTTTTTTCTCGTTGGAAGTTATTGCGGCCATGCATTTGAAATTATTCAGTTCTCTTCTTCTTTGCCTAGTGTTATTTTGTGTTGTTCTGAACTTTTTACACCTTCCACATTCGTATTTCGTGTTATTTATCTTCTGGCTTGTTTTATAGCGTCATCGTGTATCAGCGAAGACAATAGAGATCTCGGAATACAACCCTACCTTATTTAAGTAGTTTTCTCAAAATTCTTTGACGTATCGTGCCTCATTCTTACGTAATTTCTTATTATTTCGCCCAAAATTGTATTTTCCCTCTTTCTGATAGCTTTCTCAGTTCAGCGAAAATTCTTTTCAAAAACGATAGTACGGAGAGCGTTTCGCTTAAAGTCTATTATGCGCATTTTAAAGACTTACTCAACTCTATAACTTGCAAAACCTTGATGTGTAGTTTCAACAAGATGGCACTACAGGGCACAGCGTTGGGATGTCAGTAACATACGGATTTATAATGATTTTGTCTTGGATCTGGAGGTTTTCTTATTTTATTTTTTTTTTCTCTACCATGCTCGTCTCTCATATTCTTTCCTTTCTTTTTATTGTTAAATTCTTGTTTCTGATTGATACTTTTCTTGATATTTTACACGCGAGGGACGTATTTACAAATTTTTATTTATTATTGTTAATCCCTTGTTCACCTTGTTTTCGGGCACATTCCTCTATCTCTGTTCTTCGATTTAGGCCCCCCTCCAGTGTTCTTCTATTCTTCCACATCTGACTAACACATTCAATATTAGTTGAATTCTTTTCTTATTACTTTCCCTGTTGCTTTTCATTTTCTGTCTGTTGCTTTCGCTTTCACTTGTGTTCGTTATGCTTCCCTTAATCGATAACTTTACCCTTGCTAGAGTTTTAGCTGTAGTAGTCATTTTCTCATTGTTATGATCCCATTTACACCTAATAAACCTTTTATTAAGCAAACAGGAGGTCTTATGACTAGAGCGCACGTGTGCTCGTTTTCGGTGAACAACTCCTAAAGGTGGTGTAAGTAGGAGCTGTCATTGGGCAATAGGTTTTCGAAAATTAGGATTGAACTAATTTTTTCTTTATTACCGCAACCACGTAAAGATAGAGTATCTGCTGCATCATTTTTTGTGAATGCCTTATTTTCTAGTTGCAGAAATCTAACTACTATCAGCCACAATGTATCTTCTAATGTAGTTGAATCTCTTTTGGTCGGGATTTGGATTTGGATATGTATTTTGATTTTTAACCTTTGGTGTGGTTTTATTAATTTTTTCAGTTTCCAAAACTTCGTGAAGTTAGTGAGGCTATTTGTAAAGTGTTAAACTTAGAAATTTATCTGCTGCTAATTGAACTTGTCCTGATACTGTCCATCAAAATATCGTTACTAATTTCTCTACGTGTCTCCAATTTTATTGTAGTTCAAACAAAGGTTTTTATCTCGTACTATTATCTAGATTTTTTTGAAAAGAATGGTAGATCCAAACTCTGATCATGCTCTCTTGACAATTCTTCAACACAATCAGAAACTAGCTTCCACTTCCTAATTAGGTGGAGTAGGTGACACCAAAGTGGGGTCAATTATTAGTGGGTGCAATGCAATGGCTCGTAAGCTCAGTTAAAAGGGGCGATATGGGTGTGGGTTAGATATGAGTATAGGACTTAAACGCAGCAAGCAAGAGAGGGTAGTCAAAGCTAAAGTTAATTTATATCAAGTTAACGAATACAGTTAAGTAAATTTAGGGCGCCATGATAGTTAACAGAACTACGAAAATCTTAGCAGCTTGAAGTGACAGTGAGGTGATTTCTGAAAGAAAATGTGGGTATTTGATAAAGAAATACACTGGAATAACGGTAGTTGTGGTTATAATGAACCAAAATATAACCGTTAACACTGGTAACAATGAACAATTAAATATGGTTAACACAAAATATATCAGCAATCGACTCGTTAACTGTACAAAAGTCAGTAAATGTAATCAAACAACTCTCACCTTTTACTTCCCAGTAATGCTGATTGCGCAACCACAGTACTGTTGAATTATCTAAACACAACACAACTAACAAAAGTAATTTTAAAGGTAATAAACAAATTTAATGAAAAATTAAGTGAGAATGTATCCAGAATCAATTGAATAAATTATTAAAATTGAATCAAAAGTATAAGTAATTTAGTATAAAACAAGTTGGGTAGTAAACAATACTCAAATTCAGATAATAATGAGGAAAAGTAAGGTGAGTAAATTTTAGGTAAACTTAGCGAATCTTGTAGTTGATTTTGGTTTTCAAAAGTTGACGACAGATGGCAGCAGATGAAAATCTCGAAGTAAATTATTTCTTTAATTCGGAAATTTCGGAGATAATTAGAGGTGATGTGATGAACAGCGATTAGCGTTGTTTACCAGGAATCTAACCATCGACGTTAGACAGCAAGTAGAACGGAAATATTTCAGGTAGACTCTAATAAATTTCTCCAGGAGCGTAGCAAAACTTATATCGTAGACAAATTTTAAACGCACGAATCCGTAAAATATACGATAGGTGATTCTAAATAGGCACTAATAAATGTCGAAACTTTTCACTTAATGACGATAAATACCTATTATAAGAAAATTGTGAAAAATTCGCTAGCGCTAGTAACGTTTACTTTAACGACGCAAAGTAGAAAGATGCGTAGTTAGAAATCAAAGTACTAGTTATGTAAGCTCGGAGATCTGGTTTTCAATATGAAACAACCCGCGCGCAAACGAATGGTCAGCCAATCAGAGATTAGGTGACGTACACTGGTAGCCAATTAGAATAATAATTTTCGTTGCCGTCCAGAAAATATGAAACGGACCCAACGCAAACACCGAGTTCAAAAGTACGATTCTGTTAAGACAAAAACAACAAATGATAAAAAGTATCGGGAGTGAACTCTCTTGACAAAGTATAGAATTAAGAAATTCGTAACCCTATCATTCTTACTAAAATCAATACAATCGACTTTTGCGAATTAGACAACTAATCGAGCAACGTAACAATCAATCAGTTTCAAAAAGGAATGAAACATAAACTCAATGCCTTTGTGAGCAAGATGATTACTCAAACATAGTACTTATATGTTAAATTGAAAATGAGCTGTAAAAGGCGAGAGACGTTCTTCTTGGTGACAAGATACGAAAAAGTGATGACTCGAAATTCATTGCGATTATTTAATAAATGGACGAAATTGGAAAATTTTATTTAGTTGTGAGCCCTATAATTATGAAATAGTTTAAAGTAACGCCATTTTTAGTATAATTTAATTTATTGTTGTCATAAAATAGATGATTTAAAGTTGTAGAACAACTAACATCCATGTAAGTCAAGAGCAATAAATTATTGCTATTACTTTTGACATCTGAATAAACTAATCATAATCAACATCTTTAAGGCACTTAAAACAAATTAAAACACAAATGTGGCAATGTGTACCTATATTAAAATCTCCTAAACGAAAAATTGAGTTTCATATTACGTTTTTTGTTATATTATTGTTTTTTAGTATGTAGTGTCAGAGTTTTTTTACCATGCATATTAATTCAAAATGTCATTTTAATAACTCGTAAAGCATGTTTTCAAGGTAGTGTTAGTAAAAAGCGTTCTCTGTAATACATGCAAACGAAATTTTGTAGAAAGCACAAAAAAATCAAGTATATAATGTACCAACTGCTTTCAGCATTCAAGCGGTTTATTTTTTAATTTTTTTTGTGAAAAGGTTTAAAAATGCTTCAAATTATTAATGTTAGTATTTATTACTAATTGGCGTTACAAACATGAGAATAATTTCCACTTACATTCATCCGTTATAAGAATTTCTATTAACAACTTATATCTTTTACTATTAATAGTCGTTAATATTTATTTAATTCCCATTTCTTTATTTACGATCGTCGTTATTCGCGGTTATTAAACTAGACTCTATCATATATTTATGGATGTATAAAATAACCAGTTATGTCTAAAGTTTTTTCGATTATTAATACTTTTTTGCGCAAATGCGCTTTTATTTTTCCCACTTTTTCAAATAGTTTAATTTCGTAAAAGTAATGAAATTTGTCGTTGTTTTACACGAGATACGGTCGTGAATCCTCTTTACAAATAAATGACCAAAAGCTTCGGTGAGCCACTGTGGCCACCTTAGGATGCTTAAAATATCGTGATCTGGATGGAGAAGTAGCGCATTAATTTAATACTAATGATGTAAACATTCGATGTTAATTTAACATGTTGTTTTAAATTAAATTTATTTCTATCGTCATCAAATTTCTTAAAATTCGACATTTATAATAATTTGTAATATGTTAATGCAGTTACTATGATAATTTTATTTTTTCCCTTACCTTTTATTCTGTCATTAATTAGATTTGTAATACCACTTAAAGTCTGAAGATGACTAAATGTAGAAACATGTCGCCACGATGTAATCCCTATCTTTATCAATTCACTCGATAGTCATTTTTTAACTAATCGAATTATAAAGAAAGTATGGGGGAAGTTTTGTGATTATTTCGTTAAATGTTCCTGCAACCCTCTTTTTGAGCACTACACATGTAACCAATGAATTTCGCCCACTAATGATATGATTATAATAATTTATAAGGATTTATGACTGATTCTTCAGGAGTTATCGATCTAAACAAACTTTTCACACTCAACAGGTTCAATAAATAAAGATCATATAGTAGTTATCGAATGTGTATGTATAAATAAACCATTAATACGAAGAAGACATCTGCGAACTTTAATTATTATAACAAAATCTGGAATATTCGTACTTGTAATGGGTTTTTGTAGTACATAGAATACAGACCATATCATATTGTCTGTAAATTGTGGACGTGTTTCGATTGTAAAGAGTTTTTTCTACGACTGTTCAATACCTATTACCCACCCGTGAGTAATATTTCATTACTCACACGCTGTTACTCACGGATAAGTGTAGTATTCTACTCGCATGTAATGGTTATTAATATTATATTATATATATATTAATATTATAATAATATACTATTAATTTATCGATAAAAGGTATATTTTTTTCTTAGAATTTTTTCGGGGGACTTTTCATAGATTTGTTTTCCTTTTTCTCTGGACCGGCTACAGGGAACTTGGTGCAATTTTCAGCACAAGTAATATTCAAGACCAGGTGTCTTACACAGTGACTCTTATTTAAATATGGCATTGCAGTGGCGTAGAAACCGCGTACGGTATCTCCTTTTAAAGAATATTTGATACGCCACTGATTTGCATCGTTGCAATTTTTCAGAACTGGTGATGTACCTAATTCCACGTAAACACTATTAAGTTCAAAAAATGGAAGCAAATATTTTCGAAAAATGTTTATTTAAAATGTAGCAATACCTTTTAGATGTAGAATGTAGATCAGTTTATAACAATCCAATACAGAAAAATACGGGGTGTCCAGAAATGAAGCTACCAAACGAAAATCCCAGTTAGTAGACATTATTGTATGTCGATTTAACCCAAATTACCTTAGTCCAAAAGTGCTTCTTAAGCGAGCTGGAGCTCCTTATAGCTGGTGCCATAAAGTACTTTTTTTTGCAATATCTCAAAAATGTTTCGATCGAAAATGTCCAAACTTTCCACAATGACTTACCTTCTGATCACACATCGGTCGCTGTAAATAATACTTCCTTGCTGCGGCCATTAGCGTCCCATGTGGGAGGGGCCGCAGACATTTTGGATGGTATTTTTTTACATTTTTTTTTGACATTTTTTGTGTCAAATTCGAATTCTCTAGGGTCTTTTCTAAAAGAATATGCTCTTGTTTCAAATCGTTAGGATGCACCCTTCTCAAGAAAAATAAATTTAAATAAATTACTAATTTATTAATTTACTTAACTAAATTACTCTTATGTCAAGTTATATCAAAAACAACAAATTTTACAGTAAGTGCTCTACATGACGGCCGCCTGTTTCAATACATCTTACCAAAAAAAAGTACTTCATGGCACCATCTATAAGGAGCTCCAGCTCGCTTAAGAAGCATTTTTGGACCAAGGTAATTTGGGTTAAATCGACATAAAATAATGTCTACTAACTGGGATTTTCGTTTGGCACCTTCATTTCTGGACAACCTGTATAGCCATGCGTAAACTCCCTCATTCATAAGAGAAGAAAGTTGGCGCCCACCTAAGAGGTGTCACTGTTACGTCCAAAGTAGCTGTTGTGTCTACATATCATGTTTGGCCGATGTATCCAGTGTGGCCGATATGGGCATACCAAAATTCTGTGTGGCCGTAGTGTCCAGTGGCCGTTGTGTCTAGCTAGAGCTGTGGCCGTTATGTCCATATATTATATTTGGCCGATGTGTCCAGTGTGGCCGTTGTGCCCACACATCACATTTGGCCGATATGTCCAGTGTGGCCGATATGGGCATACTAAATTCTGTGTGGCCGTTGTGTCTAGTGGTCGTTGTGTTCTATACTCCTCTATTCTACTTGTGAAATATTATCAAAAACGACCCATTTCGCTGTCACCATATCAAGAAGAAATGTATTACTGCTATAAACGTAAGTGAAATAATTCAATTACTTACAAATGCTCGAAATTGTGTTTCCATCGCCCAAATTTAGGAATGACCACAATGGCCAACTCAACCACAACACCTAGTCGGAACTTATTCCACACCGCTTGCTTAGAATGGTGGGGGAGCGATGAAAAAATATGTCCAAACTTTCGCTACAGGTAATACCAACATCGCAACATACATTTAACGTAGTCATACCATTGAGTTTACACTCACCAGTCCTGTTCCGCAGGTAAAATTGAAATCTGCGTAGTGAGGAAAAAAGGCTCACTGGTCACTAAGTTTTAATATAATATCAGCAACTGGGGTCCTGAAGAAAACTGTCTTAGACAATGCCTGAATAAAGAATTAATTATTTACTAATGATGGATAACAGATTATTATGATATTTTGTATTCTGGTTAGTTTCTGGATTTTCCACACGAAATCTCACAGAGTACTGTGTCACCGGAAATTTTGGCAATTGTGTGCGTATGCAACTCACGGCTTTGACAAAACAGGCGCAGAGTTTACCGCCTAATTAATAAACTACATATGGTCGCCCATCGCCTTCAACCGGAACCCTTATAAATAAGTGTAACTTTACGCATTAGCCTACCCTGCTAGGGCCATAAGAGACTTCTAGTTACCTGATGTAAGGGCGAGGGAAAACCTATGCGAAACCTCGTATCGGAATAATTTTTTCTTGTCCGTAAACCCTGAGCTCGTAAATACATGCGTTTTATATTAGAAGTCAACATGTTTCCCAAAACTTCCTTCTGTGAACGCACTCGGGGGGCGACATTTTCCAAGATAGTTGTTCCAAATTTAGTACAAATTACTTTTTGGAGTCTGTTTAATAAACTATCAAAAATTCACTTTTGCTGAAGTTTTTTAAGGATAAGAATAAAAAAGGATGCATGTATGTAATTTTACAGCAAGTTGGAAATAGCTGGGAGGGGGGGGGGGGGCACCGAATTCTTTATGGCTACCAAGAAGACTGATAAATATTGTTCGACAGCGACGCGAAAGGAAGAAATCATGGTTCATCACATGAGGAGATGATAATTAATGGTCAATCGTGAGGTTTTTACTTTCTATGCGACGAGGTAAGACTCGTGGAGGATACGTTGAACATCTTGGTACTCACTGATTTGAAAGTTGTATAAACCTTTGAGACACGTCGTAAAAACAATGACTGTCATGCTTATGTGCATCAAGGAGATTTTTTAGTTTGCAAATGCGATGGCAAAACCCTCTATAATTTTTGCAGCGTTCTTTTCCCATACAAGAGGTAGGTCTTAGACTTTTGCACAAGGAATTACATAGTTTTATCAAATTGTTTATGTACAGATCCATCATAATGAGGTTATTATAACCTTGGTTATCTGAACATAAACAACTCTTTATGGCCCGCGGGCTATAAAGAAACGTCAATTAAAATGACAATGGAAATAGTACAGTTTTTGAACAAAATTAAAATGGATACCCTTGTTTACTGCTTTTACTATGGCAACGTATGTCAAGCGGCCTGATAAATCTACTCAAGTTTATACGATATTTAAATTATTTGAGATAAATACTTAATCTGTGCATAAAATAGTGTATGCATTTCTGGTGTAACTTGCTTTTATGGCCCTACAGCCTTTTTCTAGCCCTCGCTGTCGCTCGGGCTTGAAATAAGGCTTCGGGCCATAAAAGCTTCTTTACGCCCTTGATGCGTAGGTAAATAACTATTATTCCAACGTTTCAGTTGGTGTAATTTGAAAAATACAATTCATGTATTAAATGTAACTTAGAAATCCAGTCAACGATTTTTAACAACGGTGTATTGCAGAGGACATTAGAAAAGGTTGTATCCTCATCAATATGTAACTTGCTAATGGTAATGTGGACAACTGAGGATGCATAATTCTTTCATTTACACCTACTTAAACGTTATATATACGTCTAATGGGACTATTGATTCATTAAAATTGAATATATAGTATTTGCTTACAATTTAAAAGAGCGAGAAATCAAGTCCATAAAAAACTATAAATTACGATCGTCTTTGTGTATACTAAGATAGTGTAGTAAGAAGAAATAGGCAATTTAGCTCCCTCTAAATTAGAGCATTCTGAGGACTTGCACAGCATGATAACTTAAAACATGCACATTTCCATTCCCATCGCATCTTAGATACAGCTACGCCTCATATCATTCGGAAATTGAAATAAAATTTGTGGTATTTTGAACTTGCAGACATGTCACGTTCAGCACAGTAACTGCTAATATAAATCTCACTTATCTATGTTTTCCGCTTTTATGGAAATATTTACAAACAATACTCGGTGTTCTTACAGAATATTAAATACGATGGTACAAGTTTGCAAACTAAGATGGAAGGAAGCCGGTTTCATAAATCTCATCTCTAATTTGTTCCTTCTCTATTAAATTAGTTTTGTAATAAAAAGAAAACTTTAATATTTTGCCGCCGCGATCACTCATGGAGTTGTGCTACACGTTCTTAGTGATATTTAAAGTGGAAATACGCAAATGAGTGACTATAAACGGGGAAAAAAGGTCCTTATACGAGTAATAAAACTGGTTGCGGCAGCAACGATATACAAGGCTTCTTCAAAGCTGGGGGGGGGGGGGGGGGGCAACTTTTCGATGTCCATCCATAAATTTTCCTTAGTACATTACTCATACAACAATAATGTAACAACCGGTTAGTCTCCATGCACATATTTCTACTTGGTGCGACATTAGCACATTAATTTGACAACAAACTATCTATTGAACTGAATATTTAAAATTCCACGACGAAACTTTGTGGTGGCTACATAAAACTTTGCAGGCTATCAAATGTCAGTCGTGTCGGGATTCGTTTTTATCGTATTAAATTTATTTCCCAACTATTTACGATCCTAGTTTGAAGACCGACACGTTGCTCCACATATTTATGATGGTACAACTTATTTTGTACTTTCTAAGCTTGTTTTTGGACAGTTCAGGTAACTGGCGGTAATTATAAGAGGTAATGAATTATTTATTTCGTGTTTCTGAACGGTGTATGAAAAATGTAATCGTAAATTTCTCGATATCTTTCTAATTGTCGTAGTAGTGGGTAAAACAATCTTCAGATACCTATAGGTAGGCAGAACGACAAGAACTAAAAATAAATTTAATGTTAGACGGAATATTAAATTTCAAAATTAAATTATAATTTAAGGCCATTATAAATTTCTCGTTAAAATTTAAAATTAAATAAACCTAATAAATTATCGTGTCACTGTGTCAACAGCTTTACGAGGTCGTGTGCAAACAACTCAAAATCAAAAAATAATTCAAATCTATAATTCAGTAGGTAAGAAATGCGTAGTAAAGAACGATCTATGCCTAATTTTTCGTGGCAACAAGAATTTCAAAAATGTCAATTAAATTTGTGACGTTAATTATCATAATTTTAATACCTATAATGAATACGGATTAATCTAACGTAAAGTTAGCCTCTTAACTTTCAAGATTTTAATTTTTCTGTTTGTAATATAGTTTACATGCTCTTGTTGGCATCTTTCACCATATACCTACGTTTTTGTACTAACCATTAATTAATAATTATCATTTAGAATTAATGATCTCTAAACTTACTTTCTAGAACTCCATAGGTTCGTTTATTGGATATTTCGAATGTTTGTCTATTATTATTTAAATTTGTTGTTGTTGCGTAATCAATGGCAATGTTTGTTCAAAATAAAGTTATAAATTTTCATCGTTTTATTAAAATTATTAATAATATTAATATTAATTTTGTTAAAAATTTATTCATATTAATAATAATATCTATTTTATTCATATCGTAACTTACTATGACAATTTTTAATGTTATTGTAGTAAAAAGAAAAATCACATAGTAACTAGAAATTTTAGAAACATAATTAATCGGGAAGGGGGGGGGGGGGGGAGCTAACTTTACGTCTTAATTATAGTCCTTAATTGCATATACTTAGATATTGAATACCGACAAATGTTAATAATTAGCCAACAAACACCCACAACCAACCAACAAACCATTGCGAGTAAAAAATTGTAAAATCAACTTCGGCTCTTGGTTATAATCTATTATAAATATTGTAACGAAACTTTATTTAAGAAACCAAGTCGAATATTTATTTATTTACACGCTAATTATTAATCACTTATTTCTAATTACGAATAGGTACTTAGTTGTTAACTTAAGAATTAATCACTTTATTTACACTAGAGGTTCACTAATTATTTTAATCACACTTAATATTTAATCACTAAAAAGTCTAACCTAATCAACGTTTAAGGTAATCACATTTAAACTTCGCGAACGCGTTAAACTGTAGAACTGTGAACTATCAACTGACTCGTAATAATTGAGCGGCATTATTTATACAAGTCCGCATTTGCTCTCGAAAATTCTAGAAGGAACGGTAAGTCATCGCACGCGGTGTGTGCTCAGCTTTCTCGAAACTTCCGGCGGATGAGTCATACCCGCCTTAAACAATGCAATCTTTGTAACATTGCCCCCTCATTAAAACCAATTTCGTCTCGAAATTCATTAGCTATCGTAGGTAAACCATGTCCAAGATCGCGCAACGCTGTCCGCCGACAATCCACCGTTCCCGGAGTGGGGATACTTTTCGGGTTAAACCTGCAAACCAAGATTTGCACACCGGTTCCCTGGAATATCTCCTCCAGCATATTCCGGACCTTCCTCCACTCGAGACCATCTAAACCACAGCCAATTCTGGGCATTGTGATCTTCCTTATGCCACTCCATAACACTCTTCTTTTTAGATCAAGCAACGAATTCCACATTTCTCGATAATCAGGTTTTCCAGACGATAACTTCTTTGTCACCAAGTAGTAAATGAATCGTTCTTGATCCCTTAACCATAGCACTCTTCCGACACGTGGACCAAACTCTCGCAGCTTCTCTACTTGACCAAACTTCGCTTTGAAAACGGAAGCAATTCCACGGGACATGCGGAGATCGGCCGCCACACAATGAGCAAGTGAATATTCTGACGACAGAGTGAAGAGGTCTTGTTGTCTCTCAATGGTTACGCCAAATGAAGCCACTTTATTATCTCCATACATCCTCTGAAACTCTTCGTATGAGACTTCCTTCTTCTGTTCCGTTACTCTGCGTACACCATCCGCATGGTTGTTCCCGTTATAACGTCCTAGTCTATTAAAATGGACAACTCTCGGCTTTCCATTTGGCATTTTACGAATACGATAAATGACATCGTTAATTCGTTTTACCACTTTGTATGGACCCTCCCAGTTATTCTGAAGCTTGGGGGACAAACCACGACGCTTTTGAGGGTTATAAAGCCAAACCAAATCTTCTTCTTGGTAACCCCCTTCTTGAGCTCGAACGTCATAATTTTGTTTCATTCGGTCGCTTGCACATTGAAGATTTGATCGTACTAGGTTATGAATGCTATCCATTTTCCTTCTTTAGCCGCTCACGTAGCCCTCGCCAGCCAAATCTTCACCAGGTTTACTACCAAAACTCAAATCACACGGCAAGCGGAGTTCTCGACCAAATATGACGTTAGCAGGTGTTTGCTTAGTGGATTCATGGATGGATGATCGATACGCCAGAAGGAAGAAGTTGAGATGTTGGTCCCAGTCTCGTTGATTGGCAGATACCACTTTGGACAAATACCTGTTAACTGTTCTGTTCATTCTTTCGACCATTCCATCTGACTGTGGGTGTAAAGCCGTCGTTCTGGTCTTCTTGATGTCCATGACTTTGCAAACTTCCTGGAAAACAGCAGACTCAAAATTTCTTCCTTGGTCAGAATGTAATTCTAGTGGCACTCCAAAACGGCAAATCCAGTCATTAACCAATACTTCAGCTACAGTAACGGCCTCTTGGTTAGGCAAAGCGTAAGCTTCAACCCATTTGCTGAAGTAGTCCATCGCGACCAGAATGTATTTGTTGCCGCGTTCACTTTCAGGAAACGGACCAGCGATGTCAATTGCAATTCGCTCAAATGGAGTCCCCACATTATACTGCTTCATTGGAGCTGTTGGTCGTCGATGCGGTCCCTTGCTAGCGGCACAGACGGTGCACTTCTTGCACCACTCATCTACATCTTTCTTGCAACCGACCCAATAAAATCTTTGGCGCAACTTTTCCAACGTCTTCTTCGATCCAACTTCCTCGTGAAGTTGCTTCAATACTTCCGCGACCCTGCTTCTCGGAACCAGCAATTGCCTTTTCTGCTCTTGCCCATCGTCACTCTCCAGGATTCGTTTAAGGAGACCATCCTCCATCACCAAGGAATCCCATTGTGCCCAGTACGCCTTAACATTGGGGGAATGTCGCGCCACCTCTTGCCAATTTGGTCTATCTCCATTCTTCTTCCATTCCACAATCGGTTGTAGATCAGTATCCGCCTCTTGCTCTTGAGCAACGACAGCAGGTTGCCAAAAGTCATCCACCAAAGTAGTAGCACAAATTGACCCCATCTTTTCTTCTGCTCGATTACAATGGTTGCAATTTAACCCGCAAGGTCTCCGAGACAATGCATCTGCATTTCGATGACTGGTTCCTGCTCGGTGCTCAGTTCTGAAGTCGTACTCCTGAAGTCTCTCAATCCATCTTGCAATTTGACCCTCTGGACTCTTAAAGTTCAGTAACCATTTCAAAGCTGCATGGTCTGTTCTTAATAGGAATTTTCTCCCATACAGATATTTATAGAAATGCTCGATGGACTTCACAGCCGCCAGAAGTTCTCTTCTCGTCACACAATAATTACGCTCTGGTTTTGACAGAACCTTGCTGAAGTACCCAATCACTTTTTCCTGCCCATTTTGTTTCTGCGAAAGTACGCCTCCAATCGCAACATTGCTGGCGTCCGTATCCAATATAAATTCACCCTCGGCTTGAGGATAGCACAAAATCGGGGCACTGATCAGTCGCAACTTCAGCTCTTGAAACGCCGCTTCACATTCCTCGGTCCACATAAACGTTCTGCCATCTTCAGTGAGACGGGTTAGCGGTTTAGCGATGGTAGCAAATCCAGGCACATAGCGACGATAATAGGTGCACAGTCCAAGGAAGCTTCTGATTTGGTGTTTATCCTTTGGAACTGGCCATTCACTTACGGCTTTAGTTTTCTCCGGATCAACGGCAACACCTTGGTCGGAAACGATATGTCCCAAATACTGGACAGCTTTCTCAAAAAGGTGACACTTCTTCGGGGAAAGCGTGAGATTGGCCGAGCGAAGCCTTTGGAATACCTCCTCGAGATTCTTCATGTGGTCTTCAAACGTCTCCCCTACTACAATTATGTCATCCAGGTATACCAGACACGTTTTCCACGATAATCCTTTCAATACGGACTCCATTAGCCGTTCAAAGGTGACCGGAGCGTTGCATAAACCAAATGGCATTACTGTGAATTGCCATAATCCAGTTCCAATTGTGAATGCCGTTTTCTCACGATCTTCAGAAGCTACGCCCACTTGCCAATAACCACTCTTCAGATCAAGGGTAGAAAAGAACTTGGAGCCAGACAACGTATCCAAGGTGTCATCAATTCTCGGTAAAGGATAACTGTCTTTCTTGGTCACGTCATTAAGACGACGATAATCTACACAAAATCGCGTCGACCCATCCTTCTTCTTCACTAATACCACCGGTGACGCCCAAGGACTGCTCGACGGCTCTATGACACGTTCAGATTCCATGTCTTGTATTATCTTCTCGGCTTCCTCTCGCTTGGCAAGTGGCAGCCTTCTAAGTGACTGTCGGATAGGCTGTGCACTCCCAGTATTGATTTTGTGCTGCACGAGATTAGTTTTTCCCTTGGAGCCATTCTTGCTTTCAAATACGTCTTGGAATCGAGCTACAAATTCTTTCACCCTCTTCTGCTGCTCCTTTGACAAGCGGGAATCCTTCGGCCAAAGTTGATTCAGAATTTGGGATGCACCGCTCTTATTAACCGTGTTTCTAGTGTCTACACCGCTAACTTGACGAATCACGCACGAAACACTTGAACATTCTCCAAGAACAGTGCCTTTCCGCAAAGTCACTGGATAATAGTTGACATTCATCACACGAACCGGAATTGTCTTTTTACATCGGAACACTTCTTTACCGACTAAAACACCGCGACCGACCATCTGTTCATCACTCGCGGGCTCGAGAAGCATAACACTGCCCTCAGTAAAGTCTCCGTCCAAACAACCCGCGACCATAACTTCGGTTCGGTCCTTTAGCACTGTGTCCTTGCACAAAATCACTCGCGATTCACACTCTTTTTGTGGATGGATCACCAGTTCCTCATTATTAACATGGATCACTCCTTGTTGTAGATCCATCCTAAAGCCATACTTCGTCAAGATGTCCATGCCCAAAATGAGTTCACTCTGAATCTCAGCTACCAGAACCTTTTCATTTATGCAAAAGTTTCCAAATGCAATATTCACAGTCACTTCTCCATAAATCTTCACAGCATCTCCAGTTGCTGTACGCAGTCCCCATCTGGTAGTGGAGAGTTTCTTCTTGACGACATTTGGTCCCACGATAGTTCTCGTAGCTCCAGTATCCACAAGCATCCTAACTGGTGAACCATCCACGAAAGCATCTACAACAATCGACTTTGGAGTTATGTTATTTAAAAAGGATATGCATGCTGTTAGGGCTCTATTATGAGAGGTCGACGTTTGCCCCTTGACGCCGACCTTTTTTAGTTTTCCTGCTGTTCCATTGAGGGACCTCTGCCATAGCCTCTCCTGATAGGCTTTTTACAGCGACTTCGGATATGGCCCACTTCACCACAATTCCAGCAGCGGACTTCCTTGTTGTTTTTCAAAAGATTCACGGTGCCTTCTAGCTTCTGGAACCTCTTCTCGATCATTTCGGTCATAGTTGCAGTTATTTTCTCTGCCAGCTGGTCAGCATTTTCTGATTCCACGGTTCTGACGTATCCATGCCCTTTAACTGCCTGTATAGCCGCTTGCATCTCCAGCGCTTGAGCGAGCGCAGCTGTTAACGTCTTAGGACGGCTCAAGAACAAAGCCTGTTTTATTTCGGGATCACGCAATCCATCCGTGAACCTGTCTACTGCCCATTCTTGCAGTACAGAATCAGGTACATTATTGTACACGATTTGACTCAGACGGGCAACATCCGCCTCGTACTCTTGCAAACTTTCTCCAGGCTTCTGACTCCTATTCCGGAGCTGCATCCTAAAAGCTCCTACCATATGAGCATGCCCATACCTAGTCCCCAAACGTTCCACTATGTGGCCGTAGCTTTTACGTTGTGCAGGAGGGAGTGTCTGCAGAACATCCAGTGCCTCTCCGCGCAAGGCGACTGTCAATGCTACAGCCTTTTGGTCGTCGTTCCAGCCATTCGACACAGCAGCAGCGTCGAACTGGATGAAGTAGTTTTCCCAGGTTGTTTTCCCATCAAATGTAGGTGGCTTTACTGCTGCATCCAGTCGTCGAATTGTGGGCTCATGTACTTCACTGATTCTACTTACTTGTTCCTCACCGTTGGGCGCATCAGTCTCCATTATTTGATGCCTCTCGGTTTCAATATGTCGACTATCCAAGCGTCTCTCCAGTTCCCGGAACTTGTCGTAAAATTCTTCTTTTATTGCACCTATTTGTTGGAAGTTTTCCACTATTTATGTTCCAAAACCACCGAATTTTCCAGAACTGCCTCGATTTTTCTATCGAATTTAAATTCTAATATTTTCGAATTTTCTTCCATTTTTCTCTCGATCGTTCTAGAGCTTTCGGCGAGTTCCTTTAATTCTTCCTTTAATGTTGTGGAACTTTCTTTTAATTCTTCCCCTAATGCCGTGGAGCTTTCTTTTAATTCTTCCCTTAATGCCGTGGAACTTTCTTTTAATTCTTCCCTTAATGCCGTGGAACTTTCTTTTAATTCCTCCTTTAATGTTGTCTCGATGTTTTGGAATAATAATTCATTCTCGGACTGAAAGTAATAGTTTTCCGGATCATTTCCATCATTGATTATTACTTCTTTTAATCGTTCCACAAGATCGAGTTTTACACCGGTAGTGTCTAATCCCCTGTCTTCCAACTCTACTTTCAATTCAGCAACCTTTAATTGACTTAGCTTCTTCATTTTAACCCCACACCTGACACCAATTGTAACGAAACTTTATTTAAGAAACCAAGTCGAATATTTATTTATTTACACGCTAATTATTAATCACTTATTTCTAATTACGAATAGGTACTTAGTTGTTAACTTAAGAATTAATCACTTTATTTACACTAGAGGTTCACTAATTATTTTAATCACACTTAATATTTAATCACTAAAAAGTCTAACCTAATCAACGTTTAAGGTAATCACATTTAAACTTCGCGAACGCGTTAAACTGTAGAACTGTGAACTATCAACTGACTCGTAATAATTGAGCGGCATTATTTATACAAGTCCGCATTTGCTCTCGAAAATTCTAGAAGGAACGGTAAGTCATCGCGCGCGGTGTGTGCTCAGCTTTCTCGAAACTTCCGGCGGATGAGTCATACCCGCCTTAAACAATGCAATCTTTGTAACAATATTAAAAACCCACAAATAGCCAACAAATACACATAAATATGGAACGCCGTTTTACTTTTTATTGTCAGTTTTTATACTCAATGTATAAAATAACTTCTTTCTTAAGTTTACAATTTTAGTTACAATTTTAATGTTTGTTTAATGAACTTCAACTTCAAGTATTTATACCGATAGTTGATTTAAAATGTTACATGAATAAAAATGTACATTGAAAATAAAAGAAGTAACTTTATAATTTCTTAAATTTTAATGAATAAGTTTAAATGTTAGAATACTTTCAAGCAACTAACATTTTAAATGGTAGAATTAAAATGTTTGTTGATAATTTTAATTGGTCGCTTCGATCGGTGGTGTTAGTTTGAACCATAATTTACATGTGTTTCCTTATACTGGTGTAGTTTCAATAACTGCCACCGATCGAAGCGACCAATTAAAATTATCAACAAACGTTTTAATTCTACCATTTAAAATGTTAGTTGCTTAAAAATATCCTAACATTTAAACTTATTCATTAAAATTTAAGAAATTATAAAGTTACTTCTTTTATTTTCAATGTACATTTTTATTCATGTAACATTTTAAATCATCTATCGGTATAGATACTTGAAGTTTTTTAAACAAACACAAAAATTCTAGTAAAAATTAATAATATAATTACATTTAAATTCATTCTATTAAATATTTGCTTGCGCTTAGTATTGAATATTAAATTTTGTTTATAGCATTTCAAGCAAACTTTAATTTTTATTAAGTATATTTTTATGACTCCATTTATTTTAGTATATTAAAAGTGTTTGTTAAAAAAACTCCACACATTTAAATTGTTAGATGAAAATGAGTTTCTTGATTTAATATATTTCACACAAAAATTTGTAACACCTCGTTTAAAACCTTTCATTTAAATTGAGAAGCAAAATATATGAACAAACATTGGAATTCGTGTAAGATTTTTATTTAACAAACAAAAAATAGCAACTAATTTAAATGAAAGAATTAAAATGTATGTCCAATTAAAGTGTTACATGAATTAAAATGTTTGTTAATAACATTTGTTCTTTAATTTCAAATAAAGAATTAAAATTATCAACAATCATATTAATTCTGAATTAAAATGTTTGTTGATAATTTTAATTGGGCGCTGTAGGTTGCGGAAGTTGTGTGAACTACACACCATAAATTTACTTGGCAACATCGCCTAATGTAATTAAATTTATAACTTGAACCAACATTGAACAACTCGCATTTGTCTCCAGAAAAGGCGCGAGAAATAAAACAGCGTTGTCAAATTGACTAGTATGTGGTACTGAAAACCTCCGCAACCTACACCGCCCAATTAAAATTATCAACAAACATTTTAATTCAGAATTAATATGATTGTTGATAATTTTAATTCTTTATTTGAAATTAAAGAACAAATATTATTAGCAAACATTTTAATTCATGTAACACTTTAATTCGACATACATTTTAATTCTTTCATTTAAATTAGTTGCTATTTTTGTTTGTTAAATAAAAATGTTACACGAATTCCAATGTTTGTTCATATATTTTGCTTGTTGTTTAAATGGGACGAAATTAACTTTAGTAATAAAAAGTAAAATGGCGTTCCATACATAAACGTCCAACATTTATTTTAAAATCGAAAATTGTAAATTTTGAAAGTTGGAACGGGGGGGGGGGGGGGGGGGGCTAACTCACATGGATCCCAATTATTAGTTATATGGTAATAATAACAACAATTATTTTAATAACCAACACTATACATTGATTTAAAATCCAAAACGTACCTTTTACAACCAACTCCCACACATATAAATATCTGCTAAGGACTAAATAAAATGGGGTATCTATAAATTCCAATGTACGTTTACAATTCGGCATAAATTTTTCAAACACTCTTAAAATTTCCACATTAGATGCAAAGCACATTTACTAGAACCGTTGAGTGAATCTTTATTCAATGCTAGAACATAATATGTGATTTCACATGATAACATTTTGTGTAAATTTCAAAAATTTGAAAGGCGTTAATTACAGTTTTAGTATACAGGGTGCTTTTTGGGAGCTTTAGTTAGAGGTTTCCGGGAAAGTTTTATATGTAGGTTTTTGAAAATTTGTACTCTGAAAGCCGAATCGATGTAAAATATGTTCAAAATGGCAACACTTCCGGAAATGGCGGAAGTAGCTACTTCGTTATTTTAAATGGGAACCCCGATTTTTTATTGCATTTTTGGATTCTACGTGAAATTTTAGTTCATTTGGTACCCACATGTCAGTATCTACAACTTATGGTATTTATGTGATTTTCACTCATTAATAAAAAAAATGGCGGATGCGGGCGGTACTTTGATAATTCATTACTTGAAAACCGTTATAGCTATGGCAGTCGAATTTTCACCAGCGCATAGGGGAAGAGGTCTATACCTTTCTTTTGGTGTACTTTCAAAAAGTTAAGTTGCCCACGACCTCGCCTATGGGGCTCCAAATTTAGGAAAATTCAAAGACTAAAACTCAGATTTTGTAAATGAAATGACCATTGTGTTACTATTACATTTGATACAAAATAAAAATGGTCATATTTTGGTATTACGTGTTCCTAACCCTATCTTTAATAATTTCGGAGTTATTCCTAGTTCATTGAATTGATTCCATTTTTTTCGGATTTTTTTAGCAGTCGACCATGACCTTGTGGCAATCGAATTTTGAACGAATCAAGTAACACTAATCCGAAGTACAAAGAAGTCACAGGAAGTCATGTTGAGCTAATAAGCTGGCAGAGACATTCTAAGGGTCCATTTTTTTAGCAACAATATTCACAAACAAGCAGCCAGCGGGCACATTATCATTGTGCAATTTCCACTAATTCTTTTGGCACAGCTCTAGGGTTTTTAATTAGATTGCTTCACATATCGGCATAACATTCAGATAGTATTCGACATGATAACCGATTTTGGCTCAGCGGGGTTCTTACATTGAACCTGTGCTTATGACACTTATGACCCGTTTAAAAAGTTCTGGGATCAATTTTAACGTCTAAGCACTTTTTGTTCAAATAAACTTTGCTGCCACAAGTTCCTGCCCAAATCATCAGAAGAAATTGCTTGGTGAACACCTCTCTAACTGTGACTCTGACTCGCCATAACCCTTCACTGTTTCGTCGTTATATTCGGTGTTTGTTGTGATAGGACGTCCAGGACGGTCTCAATTTAACAAACATCTACAAACAAACAATAATGCCAATAAAAAATGTTACATTTCGAAACTTGAGGGGCTGAACTTCACTTTTGATGTTTTTAGGTTTTCATCTTTTATTTAGGTAAACATTCAATATAGTAACATTGCAACGCTCATTAAGCTCTTTTAAGATCTTGAGACAGTTTTATCATATTACTTTACACTATGGTTTTATTAAAACTTTGTTCATTTGCCTTACGTTTTGTCACTATTTGGCCTTTAACGTTATGACTGCCGTTTAAAGGCAATTAAGTTACAACACCCTTATTCATCGATTTTTTAAGTAAATGTTTAACAATAGATGCTTATAGTTTTTTCAACCACAATCATTCGAACAGAGATATTCAGAACTACGTGTGTTAGTCAAATTTTATTTTTTTGTAAACTGTGAAATACCTCAACATAGCAAACGGCAAAAGCCACAGAAATGCTGTTCGATCACAAATGTTCCAGTTCTTTCAGTAAAGCCTTGTAAAGACTGGTTTAATTTCAGAAATAACAATATCTCGCACTAGAGCATCAAAAACTGTTATCAGCATAAGCAAAGATAATGCGCTGCTAAACATTTTTCAGGTCTCTTGGTAATCAGAGCCTTGTGGCTTGCGATTTTCCGTTTACGATCTCTACTGGACCTTCACATAATCGTTCCTGATCGTAGGATTCAAGCAATTTTGGGCGTTTATATAATAATTTTATAAATTGTCGAAAATTAATTTTCTAAGAGAAAATTTTATTAACGTATTCAATTTCCTATTGAATGGGCTAAAAATCTATTTCGGTTTTAGGCTTTTCTGATTACTATTTTGGAAATGGTTATATTTCAATACTTTGGATCCGTAACAATCTTAGTGAAACAATGGGTAGTTCTTTGTTTAAAAATTCGTTGTCCTGGCTCCAAGCTGGAATAATATCCAAGCTTCAGTTTCAATTTTGAGGGACACAGTAAACGGATAGAGTAGAATACTACAAATTTTGATACTATTTGGTCACTTTGGCTTCTAGACCTCACATAATTGCTACTATTACGATAAAATACTTACCTAAGGGAAAAATCCAGACACGGAAGTTTTCGTTATGATACTGGAGCAAAGTCTTGCTTAGGTGGATATTAAAATCTCTAGTTCCATTCTATTAAACCCTAGTAGCCTGTATCTTTGACTGTCTAATAGCTGAATTCTGATCATTGCCAAGAACTCTTCAGTTCTTCTTTTTGGGAGGCACATTTATGAATTAGTTCGTTCCCGTATCTTTTTGTGGAGTATTCATCCGAGTTCAGAATCGGCTCTGGTCCATGAAATCAATTTTCCGATCTTAATCTTGCTTGTCAATCGACTTGTTCGTTGCCTTCCAATCCATCTGGGATCCAGATTAAACTGATCGTTCTAGTCAACTAGATGCATAGGGCAGTTAGACATTCTATTACCAATGTTTTGCGTCACTTTAGTCTCCTGAAAACCTGTTTCAGAAGAAAGGTTTTAGATATTTGATCGTGACCTGCGGAAATCTGCCATTCATTTGGTATTAATCGGTGTTAGAGAGTATTATTATTATTATTGTTACTAGGGGTGGTCCCAATAGGTTCCCGCACTGCGACCTTTTGGTCTATTGTGCTCCCCGGTGTTGTCTACCCTTCAAGAATACCTGTATATTTCACAAAGTCCAGGATTTTAGTATTTGGTCTTAATGGGTGTTAGAGTTACTACTCAATACATCTTGATTCATTTTTAAACTGAACTGTATTGTGTTTAATCTTTCACGTCACACACGGCACAATTTCTTACTTACTGTACAGTAAGTATATAAGTGGTATAAGCAAAGAGTAGATAATTTATATGTATACTCTTTGGTATAAGTACAAATCTCAAAAACAATTTTTGGATAAATTATTTTATTATATCTACCCTAATGTCTTTGTACAAATACGCGTTAATGCAACATATTATTTTATGTTAGTTACAAAAGTTCAATTTTTATTTCATCTTCAGTTTAAAGCTCAATAACATTCATTGTCGATTTCTATGTAAATAAAGGTTAAGTAAAATAACAATGTCGGCAAACCCATTCTATCGAAAGAGGCTTCTTATTGAAGTTTCCTTTTGTAAACATCTTCTGAGACCATTAACTTTATTGCCATTCCATGTTTTAAAACAAATTTAATAAAGTAAGATTTCACTTCGTAATTATTTAAAAGTTGTGTTACAACCACGTGAATAGCTTATGAGGCGCCGTTTGTACCATAACTCTTTTTTACATATATATATTAAATAAAGTCGATATATTAAAAACTAAAAAAAATATATATATATCATCCAAATATAAAAATATATCAGCAATGATGAGAGTACTGATATATAAAACTTGAACTTCCAACGTTGACCACTGATGGCGCTCTTCGGGAAATTATGTTTGGCAAACGAGCAACGACAAATTCAAATACTTGCAAAGGCGACGCGACCTACGTAATGTTACATTTTCTACATTGTAAAGCTGTTTGATTTGATTTACACTACAATGCAGCGCATTACATATAACTTTCCACCTTGTATGATTGATTATATTGATCCATACCGATTTAAGTTGGTGTCATACATGCTTTTAGGAGTAATTGTAGTTGCTAAAGATCATTACATGCATTTCATATTAGGATTTTTAAAGTATGGCAGTTACTTTCTAATGTATAAGCTTAAGCATATTCGGATAATACACGTCCGGCTAAGGTTGTCCATATCGATAACTATATGGCACTTCATAACATCGAACCAATTCCAACATAAACTCTTCTAATTAAAAGGTAAATAATTAAGTGACAGATGTAGCAGCATCTACGCTGTTGCAAATTTTGTCTCTAGCTACAGCGTCACTAGTGGTGGATATTCAAAGCTGAAGTTTTATATATTTCGCCCTCAAATTTTCTATATATCTGTACTTTAACTACCAGATATATTTTTATATTTGGATGATATATATAAATATTTTTAATTTTTAATATATTGACTCTTTTTAATATATATATCTAAAGAATAGTTATGGTACAAACGGCGCCTCATAATAGCTAATCATTTTCAATAAGAATATTAAGGTGGTGCATTTTTATTATTAAAGCCTGTATCAACTTAAATGTAGCCTAAACACTACAAAGAGGAGAAATTCTCGTCTTTCTATCACATACACATTTGTACGTGAGACGGTAAGCAAGTGCGCCAATTTAGCGGCGCGCACAAGATACAAAAGGTTAGGTTTCTGTATGGTTCTTCTTATGCAGTTCAACCGATACATTTAATCACAATCAATCAATATAGAACCTGTTTAGATGCAAAATGCTTAACGGCCAGCCGTTTTGAAATTTCGTATACGGGTTCTTTATTAAGTAAGAACACTATTGATTTTCAGGTCCCTAAGTCAGCAAAGACAAAAATTACAGGGGTTCCAGTGAATCGGGAACGGTAAAAGATAGACTGACAACATTTTATGGAATTATTGCAGTTCTGACGAAATTGTCGCTTAGATTCTTAGATGTAGATTCAATAAAATTCCCATCCGTCACTCAGCTCGAAAGTTCCCAAATCTGTATTTATGCAGCACCAATTTCATGGGAAAAATGTCCAATAATCAAATTTCATCCCTTTTAGCATAGGCGAGTATTTATTAGCCTATGCTTTTAGGCTACCATATGGTTTTTGACCAAGACATCAAAATTCTGTTGTATAGGTCTATTTTCTGTTGTTTCACGCCTGCACTGTATCATAGACGCTCTGTACATTAGTAGTAGAGTTTGCACACTTTCTTTGCCTTGGAGGTTGATGAGCTAAATTTAGTATAATTAATTTGAACATCTCCTTGAAGGTTTCCTACTTATTCCATTTTTTATGTACGATCATAGAATGAAATGTGTATACTTAGTGAAAAAAAAGTTGAACAAGGCAATAATAATAATATTTATTTATTTTGCCAACAGCTACATATTTGACCATAATCGAAAAAAAAAATAATGCAAATACAATACATTAGTTAACAATATTAAAACTCAATGTTTAAAATTAGAATTGGGACAATATATAGTTTCTAAGTAATTTCTTAAAAATACGAGGATATATTGAAAAATTCTTAGCCTACTATAGAACCAAATAAAATTTCAATGTCAAAATATTTTATTACTCAACATATTCTCCTCTTAATTGGATACATTTATTACAGCGAACCTGCAACGTCTCTAGACCTTTCAAAAAAAATGTTTCTTCTTGCTCTGCAAACCAGACCTCCACAGCTTTTATTACCTCCTCGTTGGAAGAAAATTTACGACCGTTTAAACTTTTTTTCAGTTGAGGAAAGAGATGATAGTCGGACGGAGCCAAATCTGGTGAAGGGGGTGCTTCTACCCTTGCACGCTTTTGGTCAACATTCAAACATTTGGGGATCCATTTTGCAGAAATTTTTGTCATGTCCAAATTGACGTGAACTATATGATGAACGCGTTCGTATGAAATATTCAGTGCTTCAGATATCCGTTTTAGCTCAATTCGACGGTCTGATAAAATCATGTCATGAACTGCATCGATATTTTCGGGGACTGACACAGAAACTGGCCTTCCCGATCGGTCATCATTTTCAATGGAAAATTTACCTCTTTTGAAGCTTGCAGTCCAATTTTTCACGGTCGCATACGAAGGACATTGATCACCAAGGGTATTAAGCATATCTTCGTAAATCTGCTTACCTCTTAACCCTTTTAAATACAGGTACTTGATGATGGCTCGATACTCCAATTTTTCGATTTTCACAATTTCGGTGGACATCTTTTTTCTTTTAATTTATTACGTAACTCCGGTTTACTTTTTTGACGTCAAACTTTACACTGACACTTCTAATAAGTTATTGTTCGTTGCTATGGTATCGCAATATTTTGTTTATGCATGGAACTGGTCTAGGCTAACTAGTTATCAATACATCCTCGTATTAAGCTTTTATGGTAATTGGCAATTGATTGTTCTCGCGTAGACTTTTAAATAATATTGTGTTCCTCAATAGATTTGTTAAACCTTAAACATCTATAATATATAATTAATTTTTAATATTGATGGACTCGGGCCGGGCCGGGCCGGGCCGGGCTTTGAGGCATCGATCAATACATTGTCGAACTCTGCCGAGCATAGTGTTTGTAGCTTTTAGAATATTGTTCGGCCATCTGCCATCAACCTGATTTATTAATTCGGTATCCTATTTTTTTTGTATTGTAATTGCTCAACAGTCACGTACATATCCCACAAAAATTTGATCGTTCAAGTAACCCTGGAGAAAGAGGCGTTAAGTTCGGCGACCGTGGAAGCCAGTTAACAGGTGAACAGGTCCATTTGATGAAATTTATAAGGATCCAGGATACGTACAAGACTGTTGAGTAATTACAAAATAGGATAATCGATACCGAATTAATAAATCAGACTCACGGTAAAACGGTTCTGAAAGCTACCAACCGAATGGTCCGAAAAGCCCGAGCTCTTTGGCCCGGCCCGGATAAAATTATTCTGGCCCGGCCCGGATTCGAGCCCGAAATCGGGCCGGGTTCAAGCCGGGCCGGCCCGAAAGCCCGGGGCGGAGTCCATCTGAATATCCTTAAATAGCTTTACTTTTCACATATGTATTCAGGTATCATTTTGTTCTCTATCTTAAAAATAAAAACCGCCACATCAAACATATTGTTCCAGACAGGTTGTTTTCACAGAGCCATTCAAAAGGAGTTTGCAACTCACAATGTACACTTCTAGGTCTTTACCAATCACATAATAACATTGTGTCATTAGCAAATAGAGCAATTTTACCATTTTTAACAACACGTACAATATCCTTATCCTTTACATAAATCAACAACAATGTAGGACCCACCATCGTCCCTTGAGGTTTTCTTGTGGTCAAAATGGTCAAAATGGCTTCCTTTGGTTAAAATCGTTTAAATACTAATCGATGGCGATCCACGTTAGTGTATCCAATATCAGTTAAAGTGATGAATTGTGACCATTATACAGGGTGTCCAGAGATGAAGGTGCCAAAAGAAAACCCCAGTTAGTAGACATTATTTTATGTCGATTTAACCCAAATTACCTTAGTGCAAAAATGCTTCTTAAGCGAAGCTGGAGCTCCTTATAGATGGTGCCATGAAGTACTTTTTTTTGTAATATCTCAAAAACGTTTCGATCGAAAATGTCCAAACTTTTCACAATGACTTACCTTCTGATCACACATCGGTCGTTGAAAATAATACTTCCTTCCAGCTTTGCGCAGTGGCGATATCGTAACCAATGAGGTCAATCCGAGGTGCGATTATTGCTAGTTGAGGGTTAGGCTGGATGGAAGAGGTCATAGAAAGAAGAAGATTTATAAGGGAGTGTTATGGAAGGGATGCAGGTTAATGGGATGTCTTAGGTTTAGGAAGGTTCTGTTTATTTTAAGTAGAATGTTTATTTCGTTTATTGGTTGATTAGTTAAATGAGGTAGATTTCAATTTTTTGTAAAATTATATAATTTAGACAATAAAAAGCATGATAATACTTCCTTGCTGCGGCCATTAGTGTCCCATGTGGGAGGGGCCGCAGACATTTTGGATTGTATTTTATTTACATTTATTTTTTTGACATTTTTTGTGTAAAATTCGAATTCTCTAGGGTCTTTTCTAAAAATAATGTGCTCTTGTTTCAAATCGTTAGGATGCACCCTTCTCGAGAAAAATAAATTTAAATAAATTACTAATTTATTAATTTATTTAACTAAATTACTCTTATATCAAGTTATATCAAAAACAACAAATTTTACAGTAAGTACTCTACCTGACGGCCGCCTGTTTCAATATATATTACAAAAAAAAGTACTTAATGCTACCATCTATAAGGAGCCCCAGCTCGCTTAAGAAGCATTTTTGGACTAAGGTAATTTGGGTTAAATCGACAAAAAATAATGTCTACTAACTGGGGTTTTCGTTTGGCACCTTCATTTCTGGACACCCTGTATATGGTGGGTTGTTTGCATTCATTTGGGAATGATTAAAAATTGGATGTACTCTACTTTCATCAAAAACATCAAAATCATTGGTTATCTTATGAAAAACATGCACCTTTCCTATCCAACATCGTCAGCGGTTGTTTGAATCCATCACAGATGAAGTTCGACACTTTAAATGATTGTTAAAATTACGAGGAAACGTTCGTATTATAACCATTGTTATCCATAATTATTACGTTTTTCATAAAATGGCTATTGGTTTCGACTACTAAGAGTCGTCTTCAGGCTTCGAATTACATAAAAAACATGAATGATTGAAGACTTTAATTAATCAGGATGTCGTAGTCTGGTTTTTAAAAATAAAAAAGCTAAACATTTAAACTGACGTTAGGTTGAGGTGAAGATATCCGTTAGTGAATCGCGTAGGTGATTATACATTTAGTAATGGAGAAAATGCTGCTCTAATGAACGACCAATATAGTAGCTTCAATATTCTTAAAATCTATGGTTATCTACTAGCATGAGATTATTCATGCCCTATTTTGTAACCAGACTCAATGGGAACAATTTGTTCAGATGTTTACATTATTTAAATCATTTTGCACAACTTTGGTATCACTGATAAATTATTCTATATATTTTACAATCGCCAGCATAAACTATGATATTATATACCTAATTATATAAAAACTATCAGAAAAATAAAGGCTCTAATTCAGATCCATGGGCTACACCTAAATTTGCAATGAAAGTTCAAAAATTGTACAATAAGTTCTCTGAATTTTAAGTAAGAGCTGATAAATGTTAAATTTCTTTTTGAATAATGCGCTTTTATGATGAGAATTTCCTTCTATAATTTTTTAATTCCTCGCGCAATGTAAGTTCTTCCAACATATGACTAACCAAAACATTTTTTTAGCCATATTTTGTGTTATTCAAAAATGTCCTAATTTCGGTAATCAGATGATTTTGTTTTCGACCAACTTCAAAAAGTTGATTACTAAATCCGTGTCCAGATGTGTGTTGCACGATGTTACAGGGTTTAGAAAGCTGGAAGGGGTATCATCTTATAGGAAATTATTTTCTGATTCCAAATCTCTGGTAGATTTTTTGATCTGATCACCCGTTCGCCCTGGAGGGGTAGTTATAAGTTATAGTAAGATATAATTATACAATACAAGGTGTCCAAAATGTATGGAAACTATAAGAATTGCCACCTTTTGAACTTGTTTTGTGTTAATTTTTCCAATAAATTTGTAAACAGTAACATTTTTGAATAGAGAATTAAGAGACCTTTCAAACGATATATCACAAGCTCATACTTCCCATTTAAAAAATTGGGGGTTGTAACTGTTACTCGAAGGGGGTTGGAGGTAGGGATCACATTTTCACGTGGAAGAATGTCAATTTATAATTTAAATTTGACATGTTTCAGGATTTTGTATAAATATGTACAGTAACCGAAATAATGAATTTATTCCATTTCGCTTTTACACACTGTGTGTGACAATAGTTTATTTGGTTGATATGTGTAGAACTGATATCCGTGATAATATTTTTGAATATCTATTTTTGTCGAAACACCCTTAATTTTTACTTACACAACTTTTTACTTACAATTAAGCGTAAGTACTTGGTTTAATATCTAAGTTAGAATATGGTTTAGGTACATAATTTATTGCTGAAAAGTTATTGCTAACTTCACATTAAATATGCAAAGTTATTGCTAACTTCACGCGGGTTGCGCTTTTCCCTAATATGGGATTTAACTTCCGTTCTTTACTTTAAAACCATATTTTTCGTTTTCATTATCGTTGAAGGGAGGCTTAATATATGACTTTCTAGGAGGTTTGCATGAGAAGTAATGTGCGATATTGAAATGTTTAACAATTGGTGTTTTTTTAATTTAAAAATGCAGTTGCAAAGATTTTGAAACCGTAAAAAGTCATTATATATGTAGAATTTTGTTGTTGGTCCTTTTCCCACTTCTTTCCCACTTCAATTAAGTATTCAAAGGTGCTGAAATATACTTCGTCCATAAAAAGATAAAACATACGGTATTTCTAGTCTTTGTCTTTATTATGTGGTGTTCGCGACAAAACAGCTCAAGTTGATTCGATTTGTTTTGCTTCCACAGTTTACAAATTTCAACATTCTCGCATTGTTTCCTGCGACATCACATGCGTTAATGTATAAGCAACAGAATACAAAACAATTTTTATCTTTTTGTCATTTTTCTATTTCCTGAAAGTTAATTAAAATTATAATACGATATGCAATGATAACGGTTACACGTGCACAATCAGGAATGTCTATTTAATTTTTTCAATTACAAAATGGCTTTAATTATATCTAAGACATGGTTCACCTACATTTTTGTAAAAGGAAGCTAAGTTGTTTGGAGAAAATAATCTTAATTTAAATCTGATCAATGAAATAATAATAATCCTCTGCAAACGATAAAAGAAATATCGACCTATAGGTAATTAAAACTAAATTACTTACAAACTTGCCGTTTTAAACGTATTTTTAATTAAAATGTCACATACAAACATTACCTACTTGATTGCAATTATTTTTCAATTATCTTTTCTAAATTTTAATTATAAAATTGTTGATAACTTTCTTAGTTTCACCATTCTATTGTAACTTAAAAAGAAGAAAATATTCCGGCAGCGATTCGTGACTTGTTTTGATTTTTGTACTTAAAGGACGTGCACGTATAGTGTGCGATTAGGCAAGAATATAAATATACGAAAATTAATCCCAAATTCAAAAGGAAACATTAAAAAATGCGTATAAAATGACACTTTGACAAGATTTAATGCCGTGAGTGTGAGCAAACAGAGCTGGATTAGCATTTTTTATAACCTGTCGAGGCACTCCATTTTAATTTGATAATAAAAATTTATATTGCGTCGGACATAACGCCAACTTGTTACGTGACAATTTACCTAGTGCAAACCGTCGTTCATTTTAAGTAGGAATTATTGTCAATTAAATCAATCAAAATATTTTCAATAATTAATTTTACGCTGTAACTATATTATTCCTTCCCCTTACCTGTGACGTAAATTGTATCGGAAACCGTGAAAAGGGTGAGTGGTAAAACGTTTTTAATCGATCGGTTTAAGTGCATTTTAATTTGTTGTAATATTTAAGTTTTTCACATAATTAGATTAATGTTAAACAGCACTGGACCTCCTCATAGAGCTTTTCGGAATGAAGCGCCTTCTAAATAATAAGAGATGAAATGAAGAAAACGACGTTGAAGTTCACTTCTCTCGTTTTTCAATTTATTTTAAATTGGGTGCTAATTTTCGCGGCCCCAAGAATTGTCACTCTAAGCCCAAGAATTATTATTTTTACCCCAAAAATTATTTTTTCGACCCCAGCTTTTTTATTATTTTGGTCCCAAGATTTCTGATCCCATGAATTATTATATTAGCCCCCACAATTATTATTTTAACCCACAGAATCATTCTTTTGGCGCCAAGATTCTATTCATTTTACCCAATAAATGAAAAGATTACACAAGAGAAAGTAACGCAGATTCGTCCTACTAAAATCCCGGACTTTGTTAAAGATTCAGGTATTCTCGAAGGGTAGCGGGGAGCACAATAGAATAAAAGGTCGCAGTGCAGGAACCAATTGGGACCACCCCTAATATCAATAATAATAATAATAATAATAATTACCCCAAACAGTCTCCTTTAGGAACCATTGCGGTTTACAATTTTATCCACTGGTAGTTGTTTGCAAAAGGTAAAAGATTGTGGGAAATAATACCTTCTTACGATTCAACGAGATTCTTCTTCTCGCAGAGATTCTCATAAAATTATTATAACCCCACTTTATGACATTTTTAATCCTGTATGGATGATCAATATTTCCTTCCCTTTCCTCTCTTCGTCACAATCAATTTTTTCAATGTTGTTGCAAACTTCAACACAGCTTAAACAAAACCGTGAACAACACCCTTAACATGTAATTGATGACGTCCTGCGTCTTCGGATGGTGGCAATGAAGCCATATTTGCCGTTTTGAAGGCAGATTTGAATCTAATCGTGTTGAGGTGTTGTTCTTCGCTTCCACTGCAATACAACGTGATTCGGAATCATTTGGCGCTTTCAACAATTGCCCCTCTGTTAGCATTAGGATCTTTAAAAACATATGGATACAACTCGCGATCTTTTTTTAAGTTTTACCTGCATGTAAAAAAATAACATCATCTCGAGTACGTTGGTCGAGTCCCATCAATACCGAATAAATTCGTTGAGAGATTCTTGCTTTTACTGGTTTCATAACAAAAACATTACACTCATGTCATAAGGATGAAGAACTCTAACAACTACCACAGTTGAGTGTGCAAAAGCCATGGAAACCATTGGGAGGAGGGGAGTCCCATCTGGGCTGATTATGGAGGAAACCTCTTTCCCAAAGTACTAACTGATCCAAAAACTTCTGTTCCATAAGGTTTTTAAACCATCGTAAGAGCATAGGGAATAATGAGGGATCGCATAAAGACGGATAGAGCTTAAATAACAATATCAGTTCTGATATGTCATACGCTGTAGCAGCCACACCTTTCATCTAACAAAAAACAAACTTTCCTTCAAAATTGTGGATTGTTTTGTCTAGTTGGTTTTTATATAGGATCATTTTTCTCAAAAAACGCCCTTTGTTAAAGTTAAAGTAGAAAAATACAAAGAAATCATGTTTAACACATTTCCAAAAAAACATAAAAGAAAAACATTTCCAAAATTTCCTCCAATTAACCGAATTTTCCATCAATTTTCCAATAGAGTGGACGAGGAAAGTAAACATGAACAGAAGTGGGAACTATGAACGAAGCGACCCTTGTCAATGAGTACAGAAAATGGCTGCTGTAAACGGAATGGTTATTATGAACACGTCCCATGTAGCATTTAATATTGGTTTAATATTAGCGTTTCATTGTAAATATATTGATATAATATTTGCTAAATATGTGTGATATACAGGGTGTTCGGGAAAATGTGGGAAATCTCTCGGATTCAGATAGAGCCTGGAAAAATAAGATGACAAGTTCCTATAAAATTTTTCCCTACAGGCCTTCCCTGCGGAGATGTGTGCCCATGAAGAACGCCGCTGGTAATCCTTTTTCTTGAATAATTTTCAGAGAACTCAATATAATTTGATAAAAATTTAATATGATGGACACTAGTAAGGATCTCTCAAAATGGTGTCCATGAAACATTATTGGCTTTTCTAGTTTATCAGGAGCGGGCTAAGTTTTACACATTGATGCTCAAATTTTTAACACCCTGTATGATAAAGACTTTAAAGAAATGAATATGGGTCGCTTGAACCTTAGACTCAAAAAAATGTACTCTTGTTTTCTTAATAAATTTCTCCATCTTTAGCCTTATAAAGGGTCTTTCATTAAGCGCTTCCTATCTTTAAATTTAAATAAAACAAAGTGTGTGTGAGATATCGAAATTTTTTATTCGTTTGAAAGGGCTATCGATGCCATTATGTGTGGAATATAACGTCGTTCAAATGTCCGCCGCAGCTTCTCTGGGTGGCGCGCATCCGAAATGTCCAATTTTCCATTACTCTGGCGCATAAATCAGGCTGAATTTGACCGATGGCATGGGTTATGTTGGCTTTGAGGGCCGCTGTGGTTTGTGGCTTATTCGCATAGACCTGCGACTTAAGAAAACCCCACAAGAAAAAGTCTAGCGGGGTCAAATCGCACGATCTCGGTGGACAGTTCACATCACCTCCACGTGAGATGACCATGCCCTCAAATCGCTCGTGCAGAATATCCAATGTGGCATGAGCTGTGTGGCACGTAGCGCCGTCCTGTTGAAACCACATGTTGTTGGTGTCCATATCCAATTGAGGCCAAAAGAAGTTGGTAATCATCGACCAAGTTCTTGTGAGCGACGCGAAATCGACTGCCTCGGATTCTCCTGCACACTTTCACGGACAACGGCGATGTTTTCGGCAGATCTTGCATTTCGTCGACGTACGGGAGTTGGTTGAGCGTTTACTGAACCAGTGGACTCTAATTTATCCACCACACTGCGAATAGTCCTCTCAGTAGGACGATTATGGCGATCGTAAAATGGGCGAAGTGCGCGGAAGGTTGCCCGAACAGACGACCCATTTTCATAAAACAATTTTGTCATTTGCACGTGTTGTTGGACGCTATATCTGTCCATTGTTATTTGGCAAAACAGACTGAATAAATGACAGCCAATTTGACAGATGTAGCTTCAACAATATGGGCGCTACCAACTGTCAAAGTTCGGAAGTCCCTATTGGAAGACCCGTTATTAATAATTGGTAATATTACCAAGTACTCTTGTTTATTGTCGATAAAATGAACCGTTTTCGAGATAAAGTTCGACATACGTTAAGTTAATGTTTATTTAATTCGACATATAGAGTGCACGTTTATTGAGTACGCAAACATGCGTCTTTCGTGTTTTTCCTGACGTTTGCGAACATAGGTCGAATTTTATCTCGAAAACGGTTCATTTTATCGACAATAAACAAGAGTACATTTTTTTGAATCTAAGGTTCAAGCTACCCAGATTTATTTCTTCAAAGTCTTTATCATACAGGGTGTTAACAGTTTGAGCATCAATGTGTAAAGCTTAGCCCGCTCCTGACAAACTAGAAAAGCTAATAATGTTTCATGGACACAATTTTAAGAGATCCTTACTAGTGTCCATCATATCTCCGCAGGGAAGGCCTGTAGGGAAAAACTTTATAGCTATAGGAACTTGTCATCTTATTTTTCCATGCTCTGCCTGAATCCGAGAGATTTCCCACATTTTCCCAGACACCCTGTATATTGCTTAAATATCGATTTTCAATATTTAGTAATATTGTACACACACAATATTGGGTACCCTATTGATTAAAAGTTATTGACTTTATATTGTATAGTAATATTTACTGAATATTGGAAATATGTATGTTATATTGCTTAAACATTGATTTTCAATATGTAATAATATTGTACACGTAATATTGGTACATTATTGTATGTACAATATTAGAATTTACAATAAATAGCAACATTTACTAAATATTGCAAATATATTGTTTTTATATTCAATTAATATTCTATTTCCAATATTTGTATAATATTGCAAAAATATATTCACCCAATATTGACTGCAGTTCGACAATATTGCCCCATATTCAGCCAAGCTAACGCCAATAAACGGTGCTACATGGTGTCTAACACCGAGTTTATGGACAATTCACAATGGTCGTTGTGAAACAAATGTTCGTAATTCGATTAATAACAGTTGAAGAAATGATTTTAAAACAAAGCAGTTGTTTAGCAAAAAACTTGCATGAACCTATACGCAAAGGAATGTAATGAAATTTAGGTATTAAAATTCCATTTAGGTGAGCGTATGTGACAATTGCAACACACGAACGATTGAAATTCTACAATCACACGTGTACTTATTTCTGATTTTAGTAACTCAAACATGGTAGATATTACCACAGAATAATTATTGTGTGATATTACTTCAATAAAAATTTCGTATGAACTTTGTAATAGAATTTGTCCCCTAACGTTTTAAGGCAATTACCATAGAAAAACGTTGATAATGTAGTTACGCCTGCATATGAAGTTAAATAAAATTCTTATAAAGGTAGCTTGAATCTTGAAGACAACAAATCAGCATCCTTCCCTTCCATGCTTATACATACATACAAATTGAGTGGGATAATGTATGTTCCATTTCAGTGTAGCAGTCACAAGAAATTATAGTGTCTGGAGAAAGAATGTCGCAGAATCATGAACTGTACATGTAATGTGGGTTTAGCTTATAGCCTGATATGTTGATCCGCTACCACTCCATAAAACAAGGATAAATTTCCAATCCATATTAACCGTAGATGCCAGATATCTCTAATTAATCCGTAACTTGCATGAACGAAACACGCATCATGGAACATACCTGATTGTTTAATTAAATTAATGGTAGTTGAAGAGCTTTCTCGACTTTGATCGAGATCCCAGTTGCAATTTAATCTCAAATTGAACGTACTATCAATTTCTGTCGATTGTTTTTTTTTACACGTTACTTTAAGCTGTTGTTATATATATAAATTGTAAAAGCAGTAAACTTAACACTTGTTGGGAAATTTCCCAGCTGGAATACAAAGACAGCCCACGGGAAATCTGTTTTACAAGGAAACACTGCAATTCGTTCACCTTTCTTTTTATTATTTCTTTTTACTAGTATTTTTAGGATCTTTACTTCAACATGATGAATTATAAAAAGTCTCGGCGAGAATTATGTATTCTCCAAAAATTAATAAATGTAAAAGGGATTAAGAGCGGAATTAACTTAGCTCGTCCAGATGGTGTAATACGTCAAAAATTTTCTTTGAACTAAAAAGTCACACAAAGTCACACCACAGTCACAAGCTAAACTTAATTTGCGTATAAAAGATTCACCACAGCCTTTACATCTGCTCTTCGTATAATGGGATTCAAACAAAGAAAATTAAATTTTCACTCGCTTAAAATTGAAATCTCTCCATTTTAGAATACCTTTGATAACAAAGGATAATGTATTCGTATTACGTTAGAATTTTTGTTTTTCCGTTAAAGTGTTGTTGAGAGATGAATAAAACGTAGGTGGATCCTACTTACATATATTATCCAGAAAAGCAATATTTCGCGAGGTTTATTACTTTTGTACACGATAAGTTTGCAAAGAAAATAAATTTTTCGGATGTTGTAATTGTTATCTCCTACCTACTTACTGCGAAACACTTGTTCAACGGCATTCTCTCTCGTACACCAAGTGCATGTCCTCGCGTCACGGTTTTTGCAGCGATATTTTGGAAGTATACAGAAATATACCCTTTTTGACAAAATAATTAATAATTTGGCAACCGCGCATCCAATATCAAAAAAATTGCAGGCGTGATATAAATATGGTTGGTCGATAGGTATATGAACGAAAAAAAATACAGCGTGTGCCATTTAAAAAAGGTGACATTTTCCTGTCAGGTGAAAATGCAACATAAAGATATTTTTAAAAGGTGCACAATTCAAAGCAATCTTTATTTGAAACTTTTTTCTGTATCTTCAACCCACATTGAGTTATCGACCGATTACGGAGCAGTGGGACGAACACCCTGTATAAAAAAAGTTCCAGGGGGATAGTCCCGGTTGGTCCGGTTCCTGCACGCCACACCATTTTGGTCTATTGTGCTCCCTCTGTCTACCCTTCTAGAATACCTGTATCTTTAGCAAGTCCAGGATTAAATCCTGTATCTTTAGCAAGTCCAGGATTAAATACCTGTATCTTTACCAAAGTCCAGAATATTTTAGTAGGGCAGTATATGCCAGACACACCGAGCCACAGGGTAGGTATTGTACGCTCGATCACACCATTCAGGTGAACGGGTCACCCATCCAAGTACTGACCAGAGAAACGGTTGCTTAACTTTTCAATACTTGTATGGATTGTGTACATCCACTCTGCCGTACTGCCGGCTTTGTAATATGTACTTATTTCCTTCTTTGAAATAAATTTATTGCATTTACGATTCACAATTTGGGCATATCAATTCAAAAATTGAAGTCGCAAATGTTTCTTTACTTAGTGACATAGTGACAAAATTTGGTTGTTATAAAATATTATTTATTCACAATTGACTTATGTAATACACGAAAGTGTCAGAGCGGAGGCTCCCACCGCCCGAGTCAGTAAGATAAAGACGACTTCCGGGATAGGACTGCGTCAATATTGAAAAAGTTAACCCACTTTCGTAATGGGACAAGAAACAAAACACAAATAAAAATAAAATATAAAAAAAATCGATGTTACTTCCCTATTTACCAAAGTTCCCAATAACGATTCTCTTATCACCATTGAGTAAATTCTGAAGGATAAAGATAAGAACATCGAATTAGTTACCCTGATCAATAAGTTTTGGTCTTCTACTTATTTTCAGTTCCGAGGCAAGTTTTATGAACAAGTTCTGGCGCTGTCATGAGTTCTCGGCTCTCACCAGTGGTAATCAACATCTTCATTGAGTTTTTCGAATCGGTCGCTCTGGAATCTTTTTCTCTTCAGTCTGGTACGTCGATGATACCTTTGTAATTTTGCCACACGGTTATGACGCTTTGTTGCAATTCCAAAACCATACCCAACATCAAGGTTGCCATGGAAGTTGAGGCTATAGTTTCTCGATGTTTTAATCAACCCTAATGGAAGTATTAGTCACTCAGTTTATCGTAAACCCACTCACATGCCACCTCGCACCATCATCCTGCTCAAAAACGATCGGCCATCAATTCCCTGGTCTATCGTGTTATAACCGTGTTCAATAAGGGTAACCTTCGCAACGAATTACAACACGTCATCAACACATTAGTCAACAACGATTTCGACAGCAACGAAATCTGCAAGGTTATAAATCGTCATCTAATCCAAAACCTCGGAACACCGAGCAGAAGGCCGCTAGGAGTCTTGCTTCCTTACCCTATGTCCACAAAGTCACAAATCGCATTGGGCAAATCCTTCGGAAACACGAAATCAAGGTCATCGACAATTCGTCTAGTAGGGTATCCCAGATGTTACTCACCCCCAAAGATATATTCGAACCCTTATCTTCTAAAGGCGTGTATCGCATTCTTTGATCTTGTGGTTTACTCTTCGTGTACGAACTCGCGGTCATCATAGCTCCAAGTCTGCTGTCGCTCGCTGAGCATTCTTTCCAAAACGGTCACGATATTCTGTTTCAAGAACCCAAGTCTCTATCCCATCCCCCCCCTCCCCTTCGCGAGAGGATTGAGATCTTCACACACTCCAACAATTTCAACCGTGACGAAAGATGGTCACTTTCACCGCTATGGAAATCTGTTATTCTATTGGCTGATGTGTCACATTCTCCTGACGGAATAAGTTTAAATAGCCAGGTTTAGCTTTCTTTTTTCAGTGTTCCAGCTTGTGCAGTTGAGTGTAGTAGTGTGTGTTGTTTCCGTTGGTTCCCTTATAATATCCGAAGGTGTAAGAGGTTACCAGACACACCGAGCCACATAGTGGGTATTTTACACGGAATCTGAAGAAGTGGAGCCATCTGGATAAGAATACTTCGCTCGCTCCCACCGTTCAGTAGAAGAACAGTCACAAGTATTGACCACACAACATTTTCTCGTCAATTTCCAAATTCTTTTTTGCTTACGAATGACACAGGCTCTTCTTCTTAGGATTATTTTTTTTCAAAATTATTTCTTGGCAACAGAAAAACATGAGGTTTATTGACTTTCGAAAATGAAAAGGAAAACGGCTCTTGTACAAACATTACTTGTTCATCAATCTCAAAAACGAAGCCAGGATTAACTAAATTTTGGCAATTTTCTCTTATACGATCCATAAAAAAAATCTAATGAATTTCAAAATCGCTAGAAAGAAATTGCGGCTTATGACCTCAAAATACAGAGCGTCCACTACACAATGAATCCGTGCTCCAGTAATCAGACAGTTGCGGACACTTCCAATCCTGTTAGGAAATTTAGAGCCAAAAATACGTCTCTTCTTTCTCTGCACGTTTTAATGTAAGGCCAAGGATCTTCAAAATATTAGGATGACTTCAAAAGATATTTCAGCTCTTTTACTCACACAGCATAGTTGCAATATTAAGACTCACAAAATATTCAAAACAAGCTGAAATCTTTAGAGTCGAAAGACGCGCGAAAGTCATAATCGAATTGATATCATCAAATTTGTTTTTACATACTGGCGGTAATGGAGCAAAAACACATTCCAGCCCAAACATTTATTTGCACACATTTAAGAATCGGATTGAAGTTCTGATTCGTAACCATAGACGAGATGTGAATTAACCACCCACAAACCAGAATCCAAACCAAATGTGGCTCCGAAGAAGATGAAGACGGTTCAGTCTACTGGAAATGTGATAGCATCAGTTTTTTGTAGTGACAAGTGATCTTTTGGAAGAGGAAGACTTTCTAATCAATATTACACGTTTAAACAAATTGAAGATCGATCAGGAAATGGCAAAAAATGTCCTGTATCACTGAATAGAGGTTGCAACTGCTTCTTCATGCATCATATTCACCAGATTTAGCCGTTTCGTCCTCCACTCCTAAAGCTATTTTGATGATCTTCTAGATTCTAGAAGTCTCTTCCAAGAATCACGAAGCAAGAGAAACGTTGGAATGCATTGAACTTCGTAAACGATTACGTCTAAATAACTACATTAAAATTGTTATGTTGTCACGTACATTTCATAATCTTTTCTATCTGTTCATTTTTTGATGAGGAACCAATGTCCATAAAGGACTATTACTATTGTGAGAAGACAGATTTGTTCTGCAAGATCACCGTTTTTTATATGAGGTACGGGAGAATTCCCACATTTTGCTTTCCTTCTCTGCTCGAATCAACAGCAAGATGTCTTTTTTGTGTTTCGGCTGTGGTGTTATGGCCAATTTATTCTTATTTTGTGATACAGGGTTGGGATAAAGTATGGAACCAAGTAAATATCTTTAAAACGATAGGGACGATATTTATGAAATTTTGCTGGAAGGTTCAATGACGCATAACGCATCTGATGCCATATTTTTGTTTGTAAATAATAAATTCACCTATTCTTTAACTGTAAAGTGATTTATTTCTGATTCTTACAAATTATTTCCACTAAACTTAGTATGTACGGATTCGGAAAAACAAGATCTATTAAAATGTGCAAAAATATACAGGGCGTCCCATTTAAATTAAAAAAGTTGAGGGTATTTCCGGTGAAACCGGAAGTACAGTAGTAACAAAAAATATGGCATCAGATGCGTTATGCGTCATTGAACCTTCCTCCAAAATTTCATAAATATCGTCCCTATCGTTTTAAAGATATTTACTTGGTTCCATACTTTATCCCAACCCTGTATAGTTTGTTGTATTGTTGCTTCTTGCATTTTGTAACCAGCTTCGTCTGCTAAGTCTTTGTGTTTTATCTTTGTTTCTATTGTGATTGGTATTTATTTCTCCAAAACTTTAATTGGTCCAGACTTCATATGAATGCCCATTTGTAATCTATTTTTTGAGAATAGAATTATAATTTTTAAAAATTGATATTTTATAACAATTCTCTGAAAGAAATGCATTCCCTTCTACGTACCAAGTAATTTTTGAAAATGTAGAATTACAGTGACAATCCAATTGCAGTACCAACAGATAATTTCAAGCATTTTAATCATCTTTACGTATTGTGTAACGTAAAAGAGCTTTTAGTGTTAGACAAATTAAATTTTACAAAGTAGATCGTTATCATATGAATTGCCATGTTAATGTTGTACAAATAGTAATTTAACGTGCTAAAAGGAATGAGAAATTCCTTTAACTTCCAAACAATGTAATTGCGTTACCTACCTTGTTGCGAATAATTTTGTTAATTTGTTTACTAAATTTGAAATAAAAGCGTTATCTTGTTAGCAAAGCTTTTAACCGTCCTTGTACGGAATTAGGGACTAATCTGTAATTAAAAGCGTGCTTTTAACGTATATTCGTGCACAAATAGCCTTCATCTAATTGTGCGAATTGAAAACTTATCAATTTTTAGAGCGATACTGGGATTTCAGCCTAGAATCAATCTATTGTACGAGGTATTCAACCAATTGCTATCTACGGGTAAGGAAGAATCGGGGCCTACCTAGGGGAATATTCCAACTAAAAAGGCTTTTTGAAGTATGGTCCAGCGTGTCAAACGTTTTTTTATATCCAGAAATAACCCTGTCACCTCTATACTATTATTTAGCCCAATGGAAAGTTTTCCTGAACTTTTGCGACCATTGCGACTTCCATGCTGTCGTAATCGAAACAGAAACCTTGGCTGAAAATTTAAGACATAAATTGCGACCATTGCACGATAATGGGGATACTGGACATCTTGCACTAAGAATACAATTTAATTCCAACTGTTTATTTTTTATCAGATAAATATTTATTTATAAAAAAATGGTATACTTAGCATTCACAGTTCTAGGTGTGCAAACTTTGCTTCGAAATTTTTCCGAACAGTGATTAATTATCGAAAAACATTTTCAATAGCTTATATTTTTTAACAGTTGACTGTTTGAAAGTAGTTTGTTGAAAATTCATTAAATCTTTGGAAAATGATTTATACTTTTGTTGGAGAGATGATGTTCGCATTGTTTAACGACCATAGTTAATATCGGGCAAGGTATGTAAACTTGCCAAAAAGTGGATAACACACAGTTTTTAGTAAGAGCAGTGCCAATAAATTTACTGCACGACCAACGAAGAAGGTTGGTAATAAAACAAATTTTATAAATTATTTATTAATGTATTCTGCTGCATTGCTTATGATTGATTCTCAAATTCTGGGTTAGATAAAATTCCGTAGTTTAGAACTGAAGGCAATTTTCCAGAGCACCTTCATTACTAATGACGAAGAAAGATGAAAATTTGATATCAGGAACACAGGAGGAGGTATTATGAAGGGGGGGGGGGATGCGTGGGGGGGAAGTACAGAGGAGAAGCGAGAGTGGGTGGGGAGAACTCGAGGGAAGATATAATAAGAAGAGACAGGGATGTCCAGATCCAGGAAAGAAGGGGGAAAATCAAAGAAGGCAAATATAATGGGAGGTATAAGGAAATTGTAGGGGAGGGTGTGCCGAGGTACTTGAGGAGTGGTTTGTGCTTGAAAAAGAAGAGGCTGATAGCGAGGTTCAGGTGTGGCAATGAAGGGAGGGAGAACAACTACCGGGCGGAAGATGATGACAGAAAATGTAGGTTGTGCGGAGTGGGGTGGGAAAATCTGGAACATATGTTAGAGGAGTGTGATGAGTTGAAGGAAGAATGACGGAATAGGAAGAAGATTTTAGGGGAAGCAGGAGAAGGGTTAGGGTGGATGGAGTATGTTGTAGAGAGAAGAAGAAGGATGGTAAAGATAGTAGGAGAAAGAGAAGGAGAGGTCAAAGGGAAAGTTAGTGTGCACTTATGTTAAGGGAAATGGGGGTGGACTTTTGTTTCATTTTTTGTTGCTTTATTTTATGATAATATGTACTATTTCCTTGTAAAATTATGTAGTGTAAACAGGCCAGAATAATTGTTATACAAATAAATAAAGAGATATTATTTAATGAATCTTAGGAATTGTCATTCTCCCCCCAAGAATTATTATCTTTACCCCAAGAATTGCTTTTTCTACCTTAGCTTTTTAATTATTTTGGTCCCAAGATTTTTGTTCCCAATAATTATTATATCCGCCCCCAAAATTATTAATTTAGTCCACAAAACTATTCTTTCGGCTCCAAGGTTTTATTCATTTTACCCCATGATTTTATTCATTTTACCCGAAGGTTTTATTCATTTCACCCCAAGATTTTATTTATTTTACCCCAAGATTTTATTTATTTACTTATTTTATAGAAGTATTTGAAACTAAAAAAAAATGCCACCCTAAACGTATATTGCCACTCAGGCGCTTAGGTTAGAGGTAGGTTTAGTATATTTTTTTCAATTGATACAAAAACAGGAATATGATACTAAACAGTATTTGAAACTAAAAAAAATTTACAATGGCTACATAGAAGCTCATACCTACAAACACCTTGCGTACTTTATTGAGTAAGTCTCTAAAACTTTCGGCATACAACTTAAAGCTGATGTGAAAATGGAAATCTTACGTAAAAATGTCAAAACCTTGGGGTAAAATTAGTAAAATCTTTGGGTAAAATGAATAAAATCTTGGGGCCAAAAGAATGATTCTAATAAAAAAATAAAATATAACACACAACCTTGCGACCAAAATAATTAAAAGCTGTGGTCGGAAAAATAATTCTTGGGGTAAAAATAATAATTTTTGGAGTTTGGAGCTTGAGTCACAATTCTTGGGGTCGCAAAAATTACCACCCATTAATAAATTGATTGATTGATAGAAAACACGAACCTCCCAATCGAGCTCTTGGATAGCCAATTTTCTAATGCTGGGACGTATCAAAATTGCGCAGCGAAATGTATGACACCCTTCTACAGGTTGTCTTGAACGATAAAATCGATAGAATCGTGCGCAAGAAAAGGTCATATTTTAGAAATTTAGGGCAGTGGACAGGAATGAGCGCCGAAGACAGGCAGCGTATGATACAGTCGTTTCTTAGTAACAGTACGTTTCTGTTACAAAATTGAAGATGGTCAGCACCACGAGGAAACCAAGTGCTAACCGATCTATACAGATAAGAAATTTCTCTAGAGCTTGCCATCTCCATGTCGGTCGTACTGCTATTTGCCAACAAATTTCTTTTGGATGATTTATAGACGATCTCACTACTGTCGTAGTAGTTATCAAAAGATGCCGAAATTCATGCTGCTTAATCAATGGAGAACCTTTGAGACGCTTTCCTTTTTCTGGAAAGGTGCTCAAATGTGGGTGAGGAAATGAGTGGAATTACTGGAATTCCAATATTTTTCTCGTACGTTTTAATGGGCAGAACACCGCAGCGACAAAATGAAATGAAACAATTTAAGAAAATGTGTGGTACTATGCAGAAGTCGTGGTCGTATTCAGATTTTTTTTTCTTCATTTAAATGTACCGAACCGATCCCTAACAACGTGTACAAAGAAGTGGAATCAATTTGTATAAATTACAATTAATGTAAGAGGTGAGCCACGAAATATTAAGTGACTTTCGAGTACCACTTTTGAGATCGCGTATATAACGCCATTGTATCCGGATTCTCTTAGAAGCGACTAAACTACATTTAAATTTTAATAAGGCATAATTTTACATGTGAAATTGTACAAAATAAATAATGCGAAGGTTTTCGAGTGTGGGGTTGGGTTACCTTATGTACACATACATAAAGTCTAACACCTCCCATGTAGAAGGAAAACGTTTGCAGCACAACGCATTAAGTGTGTATGGTAATATTACTGCTTGAAATGCCACCTAACAAGTTATTGTTCTAACGAGTTCTACTCTTTACTTGACAGTTATAACAAGGTAGAGAAGATAATATAAACAATATTCAATTATACGGCGCCGTTGCGCCGCCGTTACGACCACTTCATACTAAAATGTCATTTTGCCGTTTGTATAACCTTAATTTATTATTCTTATTTTTACAGTCGATTTTTTAAAACTTTAATAAGCTTTAACTGAACGTTACGATCGATTAAGTTTCACTTTTGACGCGACATCAATTACTGTCAATGATGGCAATCTATTTAAAGCTGTAGAAATAAATCCTCTTAAAACACCTACTACACGTGAAAATTTAACTTTTTATTTCTTTACCTGTCTAATAAGAAGCGGGTTATACAATTAAGTGTTTATTCGGTAAGGTAACCTATTTAATTAGAAACTTTCAGGACACTAATCTCATTAGACGTTTTTACTGCACTTTAATGTTCTCGAGATTCCTACATAGACACTTCCAAACTGTAATCCGATAAAAGCTTCCTCTCTCCTCGAATTTCCAATAATGAGATATGAAAATCAATGAGGGCTTTCACTGTGCGATGTGTGATCAACGCGATATTCAGTTTTGAATGTTGTCATTCAATTCTGTATATAAGTTTATTACAAATTAATTGAATTAGCTTAAGGGGGGAAACCATTCAAATATTAATTATGTATGGTAAGTGGTTAGTCTATAAATGATTATAATCTATGCTCAGTTCTCCACTCTACGTACGCTTATTAGTGCTTTATTGGTTTCTAGACTGACGAATAAAAAATTGGTCTTTTCTGCTTGTAAATTGTAATGCTGTAATACTCAATATTGAATTTGTAAGCATTATTTCCGTTTTTATGGTTTATTCTGAAGAAAATTGGATTTGAATTGAATTCTGATTCACCATTAGCAACGAAATAAAATCGAAAAAAACACTTGTATGCTCTACTCTTCTGATAATAATGATTATTTCACTCTTGTAATAAAAACTCTTCGTGCTATTATATGCTAGAAATGAGATACGCAATCCCTGCTCATTCAAGACATGTTGGATGGGATTGATTCTGACCAATTATTTAACCTCATCCAAATATTTTTTGACAGCTCTATTGTCTTGCATGTACCTAAATTCCATGTGCGATGCGCCCCTAAATGTATCACGAAACGCGCAACGTAATTTTATATAATTCTTCGTAATGAACTACTATCGGAATAAAAATACAAGGCCCCTGACTTTGAGTGGTGAGTCTTGGGGGGGGGGGGGGGGGGGTGAAATTTTTTCATTTTTGGACAGTATATTACTCATTTATATATGTTTAACATGTTTAAAAATCAAAATGGTAAAATCAATTGTTATTTTAATTAACAGCAATAAAAACACTGTATTTAGCATTTTCCTGGCTAACGGTCAGTTTTAAATTATCATAAGAATGTTATTGTTCCATAAATTGTTACCAAGTTTACAAATATTATAGCACACATACATACATAAATGTTGATTATTGATATAATTAACTGATTTATGAGTTATTATAATCGAAAATTTACTATTTTCCAATATACAGAAACTAAAGAAAAAATTTTGTATAATTGAAATCAAGCTGCATTATTCCTTTATTGAAAAAAAATTGTTTTCTTGTAATTCAAAGTACATGTTGTGTTTATCGCGAAAAAAAGACGCGCATATTCCCGCGAGAGGTAATCTACCACATCGTAAACAGCGAGCGGCAAACCACAACAATGTGATTATTCTTTTGCATTGTACAAAACCATGCGCTTCATAGCAATAGTGTACGACAACAGCTTCCCCGCGCACTGCACTTCACCGCGCCAACCGAAGCATACATCCTTTTTTCTAAATTTCTTTAAAAAACGATGTATAATGAAATTATTTTTTTTTAATCGTGTTAGACCACAAAATAATTGGTTTAAATTTTTATGTTACTGTCAATATTATTAATATCGAACTTTCAGGCACTCAGTTACACAAGATGTAGCTTTTTTTATTATAGCTGTAAGACTAATAAACCAATTGGCCTCAAAAGCATCTCACAGGACAAATAAGTATACATTTTTCAAATATATAAGTATTTACCACTCAGTTTCAACAATATAACCGTAATTAGTTTTTAAAGTCGAGCGCGTGTGCGATTTGACTCATAATTAGCGCTTTTTTGCACATACATTGATACAGAAAACTAACGATGTGTTGCAAACATCTAAAACTGTGCGCCTTTTTGTAGGATCTTTTAAATGCACTTTATTTCATTAAATTATGATTACTAATTACTGAGATACAAGCTTCTAAAGTCAGGGGCTTTGCATTTTTACTCCGATAGTAGTGAGCTGCCAGAGTCATTCTGTTAGAGATTTTCGGCCAAACCATAACCAACTCACCACCTTGCGAATAAAGAGTTTTTCCTTCACTCAGTGAGGTAAAAAACGTTATTTACCCATACCAAACGATTTCGGGCAAAAGGCAATCTTGCAATTCGATGGTGGGGTCGCAATGGTGAACTTACAGCCATCTTTCTTCAAGTATTCCACGAGTAATTGTTTGCAGCTTCTTTAGTGACGTAAATTTTTGACTCGTCAGCCAGTATATTTCCGCTCAGAAAATCAGTTTAGTTCAGGTATCTTTAGCATGTTTTTAGTCGTCATTGTTCTTCTGTGGTTCCTTACTACTTGTTCTGCTACATCCGGATGAAAGTTCTCTATAAGTATTTAATTCGTTAATTGTCGAATGTAATACTACCATTGGAAATACATATTGTTATTCACGTTATTTCTCGTTATCCTCTGTACAATTTCTTCTCCTTAGGTTTGGAATGTTTATTTATCCTTAGATCGAAAGTAGAAGCCACACGTATATGAGGAAAACTCCTGCAAGAACCTCATACGGCACAGACGGTTATTGTAGGAATCGAACCCACGACCCCCTGATTCGAACCTGAGCATGGTTGTCAAGACAACTTGTTTTCGGCCTATACCGTGTCATTATGTTTGTTACACAGCCTGTGTTCCTTAAGAGCCAAAACAAGGATTTTTGGGATCATTATCCATCGTCTTACCTCTCGATGGTGGTGAGCTGTTAAGTCTAGGTTTGCCAGGCCTGACTGCTGAATGTGAAACCAAAAGTTCTGATGTTTCGCAAGCTTACATCCTATCACTCTGAAAACTCTCTCCCTGGGACTTCTTTTGGCTCACAAGGAAAAAGGCCTTTCAACGCAGGCTGTGCATCCGACGCGGTATAAGCCGAAATGTAGTTTTCTTAACAGTTTGAGGAAGTGCCAAAGCCTCAAATTACTGAGCGTTACTACTAGAGCAGTGCATTGGTGGTGGTAGAACTACTAAGGGTCGGTCAGTCAACACCAAGGCTTCCAGTCAAATTCATTCTTATTGTATATATTGCATATATATACACCAGTAGTTCAGTCAGGTATTAATTATAGTGTTTTTAGATAGCAATTTTTTAATAGTGATTTGTGAAATGGAATACCATAATTCAAATCACCAGTGAACAGTTTTGAAAAGATTACTATCAAGAGAAAATTGTATTTTTTAGTGTTTGCCATTCGGTTGAAGTGTTTTTTTTTTAATTTTGGAAAGAGATAATGGTGACGGACCTTGAGGGGTAACATTTTGCGTATAATATTAAAAAAAAGTGTTTTTGTGAATATTTCTTGTTATTGAAGATTCCCCTGGCGTCTCCGTAAACTGTAGCCATCCCCTTAGAAAATTGAAACTTCACCTTCTTGAGTGAAGAGCCCTAATAAACCCATTGAATTGACTCCGGAGAAGGTCCTTGTGTGTCCTCGCAAATTTATCATCCACGTAATTTTTATTCGGAACTGAACAGCTCGTAAAGCCAGCCTGTATAATTTTAAAAACACTCATTTCTATTTGTATTTTTCTAGCAATAACTTTTACTTGGCGCCCAAATCTGCAAGCTCGTGGATGTTTTTTGCAGTTCGGTTCCTGCTCCCACACTTTGGATCGTCATTAATGGACTCCATGCCCCATTTGAAGTGAATATTCTACTTGGAAATCCATTCATTGCTACCATTTTCTCATGTATATTCTTCGGAGCACTGTTCCAGTAACTTATGTTCGCTTTTACCATATATGCAGCTGACTGCGTAGGATCTTTGAATAATAGTAATACTTCATGTTTACTTGATTTACGCGCTTTTTAGGCACATGCCTGATTGTCGTCCTGTTTTCTTCGGAATTTGAGTAGTGTAGTGTGATTGTCGGTTTACGGTTAGCGGAAGTATCTTGGGCTTTATGCATTGATTAGTGTCTATGGTAATTAAGTAAAACTTTAGGTAGAAGATGTCACATTAACGGCAACATTTCGAATATGGAAATTTCCTTTTAGGCATCAGCCCCAATCAATGACAGAAAAACTGAGCACCCAGAGCCCTATACTCTGTTCCCCCAACAGATATAGTAAAGCTCCTCCCCAAAAATTACCGCCACATTTTAATGCAACTTTTTTATTGGTCGAATTTTCGAAACCCGTAACATAAGCAATCACTTGATTTCAAATTGTTGTAGTTGGCGTAAATGAAGTTGACATCTGTAACGTATTTATAATTTTGCTGGTGTAAAACTGGTCGCTGCTTACATTGGTCAAAATTTATTGGGAGGCGTGTTACTATATCTGTTGGGGAACAGAGTATAGTAAGAATTACATTTCTACAGGATATTACGACGTCTCAAAAAGGTAAAAAAAAAACTAATTGCAGTTGTGAACTTAAAAATGATTTCATTTTTCATCAACTTCAAAATCTGCAGTGAGTATAGCAATCTTATACCGTATTTTCGCTGACATTACAAACACGTCGAATGGGTTGTTCATAAAACATTAATTAATTTTGGAAACAATTCTAACAGCTCGTAACGAAACATTTATTGCGTGTATACGTATATAATAAACGTAATGCGCTCCTGGATTTAAGTATAATGAACAAATGAATTTACGAAATCTTTTGATCCGTTCAATCTCAAAAAGATTTTGTTTTGCGTTGTTGTAATTTAAATTTAAATCGCTAAATAAGTTTAATAAAACTTTGTATAGTGCTCTAATAACCGAGATTTACATTTTGACGAAGCACTAGCTTCTACTTATTTATTCTACTAATTCAGTGTGTCGGGAAAGACTTTCTCTAGGGAGTAATCGCTTGATATGGAGTTATACCCTATGGACTACATTCTCCGTGGAATATCCTTCCTATAAACATAGTAGACAGGGTGAAACGTACAGCTTTAAAAGTACTTCGCTTGTGAAAATGTTCATGCTCTTTTAATTTAACTTCTTTTATTCTTTGCGAATGAGAAAAACCCACAGCTCGAAATTGTAATTAAATCTTATTCTTCAAGATCAAAAAATAGTAACTGTTTTGTTAACTGTCAGCCTCGAAGGGTTTCACATTTAAATCTCATTTCACATAGACATTGTGTATTTGTACATACACGAAATTCTGTACATACATTATTTTGATTGAACATTTCTTATACTTAACTACTAATGCTTTAAAATGCTAGAGTTCGAATCCCTGTTACGAGTTAAAAAAATTCTATGTGTATAAACTTATGAAACACTTAGAGTGCATATTTAAGGGGGGTCTCGATAGATAGTTAGGCAACACATCAAACCCCCATAAGAGCAATGTTAAAAACGTTCTAACTTTTTATATTATTATGAAGTTACCTGAAACTTTAGAGAAACGCGTAAGACGTCAAATTAGTCCCGAAACCTTCCTAAATGCCTGAATAGAGGGTTTTTTTTAAATTTTAATTTCTATAATTTTTTATTGAATTTTTTTCCCAGTAGTGATTAAATTGGAATATTTTTATAACTAATAATATTTTTAACAAAAGCCGTATATTCAGGCACAGGTTTTTCGAAATACGAACGGTTGAAATTTTGAAAAAATTGTAGATTTATAATTTACTATTTAAAACATTATAAAAACGATATATATTCTGATGTCAATAAGGTTGAAATTCCATTACAAAATATAGCAGCATGGTCTGCTCATTAAATGACCCGGGGCACAATGATGTTCAGGTATTCCCAGGTACCTATTTCCATTGAAACACAAACGTAATCGCATTATCGTTCCAATTATTATTTAAATTAAAATAACGAAAGTGGTATGTACCTTATGTATGCACCTCATTAAATTGTAATCTATTCGTATCACAAAAAATTAAAATAAAACAATTAATTATTTTATTTTTTTTATTTATTTATTTAGATATAAAAGGTATTTTTAATTATTTTTTCTGTATCAAAGAAAAGAAACAAGGTTTCTAAAATATTGTAAACAATTTGTAGAGGTGAACAAACAAAACAATTTAAAATTTAGTCATATGTACAGTTCGATCGAATATTTAAATTACATCTGCGTGAATCCACTAATTCCGGTAATAAAAACTTACAGTAAAATTCTTCTCTAATTATTACTTTCCCGTGCATATACACACATTTATACAGGGTGGTTTGGCTTGCAATGTCCAGACGATATTTCCTAAACTAATAACATTAGGAAAAAACATTTAAATTGAAAGTTATTTTTTGTGAACAAAAATTTTTTTTTTAAATAGCGGCAACAATTTTTTTTTATAATTTCAAAAAGAGAAAATTTTTCTAAATTCAACAATGTATAAATTTCAAATTTTGATATGGAATTTATTTACATAATCAATAATAAATACAATGATAATACTCAATAACTTTCAATTTAAATGTTTTTCCCTAATGTTATTCATTTAGGAAATATCGTCTGGACATTGCAAGCCAAACCATTCTGTATACATAGGGAAAGCAATGTAATCGGAAAAAAATCGAACCCGAGGTTTTGATGAATCTCTACGTTTTGAGTCCTCCCGGGTCCAAAATAACCATGTTTGAAAAATGTTTGTCTGTGGAGCCTAAACTACTAGACCGATTTTGATGACATTTAAAACTAAGGCCTATAAAAAAACTTCATCGGTAAAACAAGCGTTTCATCAATATCAACCCAAAGGGGCCCAAACTAGCGGCGTTATTTTGGGAGCAAACATTCAAAGTTTAACCCAAACTAATTTCCCTTGGTGTAAAACGCCAGAACTTTTACTTATAATATAATTGATAAAGATCAAAAATTTAACGTGACCAATTTATTGGTGGCCAAAATTGGTCAAAAATTAAAAATCAATTATCTCAAAATCTGCTCCATGCATTTTTTTTATTTTTTGAAATGTTATACATATAGTGAGTTAACTATTGGCACTACATTTATTTCTTTATTTCCCATTGGGGAAGGGGGATGAATGTTTGAAGTTGAAAATTTTAAATATTAGAAATATTTATGACATACCCTGTATATTGTTTCAGGAGAAAATCAGAAATCGTTTTCTGATTACAACTATACTACGCACTATACAACCTGTTTCAGAATAAACGCCTTATTTTTTAGCCACACTTTGGGTACTATGATGTACTTTCAATAGATCGAAGGATCTACCGCTACTTGATATTTGGACAAAAATAACGTCGGCTGTAAAACATTGATGCGCTACTAGATTCAAATGTTAGTTTACTTTTTGATAGGGAAAGAAATGAATATTTAAGAAGAACGAAATATTATCGTAAAAATAATGTTTTTAGGATCCCAATAATAAAAAAATATCATTCCGATTAAAAAAAATTGAAAGTCGCCATTTTGAAATAAATCGTTCAATTAAAAATCTGATATGTATCACCATCGTGTAGAGAATGACCTGAAATATATTAGTGCCAAATATTTTGAAAGTAGTACCCATAGTGTGGCTTAAAAAAAATAAGACGCTTACTTTGAAACAGGCTGTATATTTCTTTTTTTATGTCCGGAAATTAACAAAATATTGAAAGTATTTATGGGATACCTACCTTGTACATTATTTAGCCATTTTTTACTCCTAATTATATTACCTATATCTCTTTAAATTTGGGTAATGAACTAATTAGAAAATAATAGGAATTTGTTATACAATTTATTTGCTTTATGTTGATTACATGTAATTAAAGAAAAGGATGTAGTAGAGGTATCTATTTAGGTAATAGATTTGCGATAATAGTATAAAAGCGACAGTTTTAAAAATTTTTATAAAAAATAAAAAAAATCAATTTTATTGCAAGTTACTTTAGTGTTCATATCTTCTGTAAATTAGTGAAATATGTAATAATAAAAGGTTTGCATAAATTCTTTTGAATGTTGATTTAATCCCTCATCTTGCCTGTGGCAATGTATGCAGGTAAAAGTTTCAAAAACTTTCACTCAGCTACACTAGGGAGCGCTGCGATCGGTTTATATTTCGTCAAGCTATCTAGAGGGGCCTTAACTGACAGGGATTGGAGGTGAGTGCTAGTTTCGTTGGTAAGATCATTACGCTAGCATTGTAATGGCAATGAGTTCGAATCCCTGCCACAAGCTAAATTTTTTTAAGTGCATACACAATAGTATATCATATAACTTACTTTAATCTACACTGTATATTTTATTGAACGAAGGCTTGGTCAACCTCTTCAGCAAAGCTTTTTGAAAACTCACGAGAAAAATGAAATGTATAGGCGAAAGTTGAAATGGTCGTGTTATGCCCTTCCGTACATAGTTGGAACTAGAGCTGCGACTAAGTTTGAATTAAATTTCTCGTGTCTTGGAAACGTACACTTTCTGACACATTCGCCTATGGCAAATGGCTGACTTCAGGATCTCCATGCTGTATGAGTACATCCAATTCGAGAAAAACTTTAATCGTCATTCGTCTCTGTTACAGCCCGTTGTGTGACCACGACAGCCAGTTTGTGTTTCGCTTGTCTGTGGTGATTAACGGTTACTATTCTGGAGTAAATACTTTGAATAATCATAGGATCATCTTCATATGCTGCTTTTGTATTCAATCTTCCAATTTTCATTACAAGTACTCTTAATTGCACAATAGTTCTCAGCGTTACATGCGCGGTAGTCAATTTTTGGGAATATCAAATAGAGCACGATTGTTTCGTATACATCAATTTTTTTAAGTGCATACACAATAGCCTTTATGCCTTTCTTTAATATCTCAATCTGCATCTTTTTCCATACTTTTGCCACGTTTTCTAACGACGCGACGTTTCCATTTTCTAAGAAGAAATTATTATGCCCGTACTGTAAACTTGTCAAACAGCGTGATGGACTAATTTTTTCATTCTTTTTGATTTTGCCTCCCTCTTCTTTCTGCATCGCGATAACTGTTGACACTTTGATAAATGACACCAATAGAAAATATGTGCTTTTGGTAAAAAAAGGTGATCCAATCCCAATAACTTACACTAAAATTGGGTGGAAGAAAGAAAAATTTAAAGACTGCCATTTTGTGGATGAAACGAATTTGAAGGCGATGATGGCGCTAGCAGTTTTCTGATGGTCGTGTTTTTCAATAGTTGAAAACAAGAAGAAAGAAAGGTAGCTAATCCCGTGAGTTGGGGGAAGTTTTATTTGTGAATTTGACCATAATGTTTTGACAGATATAAAAACATTGAAAAATGTTTTTAAAGAATAACAATTTTGTGTATTCTGTGGCGTATTGTATATCTCGAATAGGTCTAAATCATGATACAACTTATTTATTGTATCATGGGTCTGAATCTAAGGGCAGATCTAAAGTGTCCCCATCTGCATATTTGTATTTGTTTGAAGATCTCTTGCAATCATTTTATAGTTGGAAATTGTATTTATTTTCCGCCTCACCGAGATTTTTGCTTATAAAATGATATGGAAATAGTATATTAAAGTTAAGTGGATAAACACGAATACTTTACTTTTTTTTTTTGGTTCGCTTTGAATTATGGTATTAAAATGGAAATAAGAACTAATAATGTGAATTGGTTGAATTCGTAATGTGAAATCAGTATACCTTTCGTTGTCATTGAAATGAGAAAAACGGTAATTAATTTGCAATCTGTCATTTTATTTGACGTAAAAAAGTACTCCTGTCAGATCAATAATCAATAGAATTCACGTTTTTCAAATTGGTGAATTTAGCATGGCAACTTTAAAACACGCGCATTTTTGAAAGTGCGATTTAAGCACGCTGGGGCGTGGTTTAAAAGGCTAAAATAGGACACCAATAAAAAAACAAATTTATGTAATTACGTACCATATAATATAAGGTTTTTAGGAAAGAAAAAGACTAAAAACCACTTGTACATACTTATACTTTTTGTTGAGGCATTCATTGCAGTACAACGCTACCACAAGGATTATTTTTTTTTTAATTTATTATGATTATTTATTATTTTATATTCAATGAAAATAAAAATAACGAACCTCCTCATAAGATTGAGCACTGAAAACCAATTCAGCTAAACGTAGAAATGTATAGCACCAAAAAAATATTTCAAATCAACTGAAGTGACAAACTATTACAAATTACCCCAAAGCACCTAAAAAGGGGACACGTGAATGAAATTTATTATCTGTTTCAATTAGCAAATGATAAATATTACAGAGATGCTGAGAACATTGATCTCCTCGACAGTTTACTACTCATTGAGTTCAGCGTTTCTCTTCATTTAAGTTGGATTATATAACTATCAATGTCGTGTTACAACTGTGGCCCAAGATAATTAAATTGTCTACGTAAATATTTCTTTCGGCTAGAGTGTATACAGGGTGGTTTGGCTTGCAATGTCCAGACGATATTTCCTAAACTAATAACATTATTAGGAAAAAACATTTAAATTGAAAGTTATTGAGTATTACGTATTCTATATTAAAGGCCAAAAAAACATTTTTTTTTGCGCCATTTTTGGAGAACAAAAAAAATTTTTTTTTAAATAGCGGCAGCAATTTTTTTTATAATTTCAAACAGAAAATTTTTCTGAATTCAACAATGTATAAATTTCAAATTTTGATATGGAAGTTTTGAATTTAAAAAAATGCTAAACTTAAACGTAGATTACCACTAAAGCGCCTAGGTTATTTGCAGGTTTAGTATATTTTTTTGCAATTGATTCAAAAACAGGAACATGACACTAAAGAAAGTTTGGAAGTAATACAAAATGCCAGCCTTCAACGTAGTTTGACACTAAAGCACCTAGGTTATTTGCAGGCTTAGTATTTTTTTTTCAATTGATACAAAAACAGGAACATGGCACTAAACAAAGTTTGAAGTTAAAACAAAATGCTAATCTTCAACGTAAATTGCCACTAAAGCGCCTAGGTTATTGGCACGTTTAGTATACATATATATTTTTTTCAATTTTTACAGAAACAGGGAACCAGTCGTAGTTTGTACATAAATGTACATTTCGATCCCAATAACTTTCAACCCCAAGGGTTGCGCGCCATAAGTGAGGTGTCCACTAACTGATCTTGGCCTAATCTATGCAGCAAAACTGTAATTGTTTTAATTATCGTGTTCCTGAGTACGGAACTCATACCGGGGAAATTGTTTATAACTTTTAAAATCTTTATTTATTCTTCTAAATCTATCCCCTCCCGATACAATACACTTACGCCAACGTTTTTCCCAATCCTCGAAACAATTGTTGAAGTGGATTTTCGGAATGATCTCCAAAGCGCGCAGCGATTCGGTTCTTATCTCCTCAATCGTGTCGAAACGGTCTCCTCGGAGCGGTCTCTTGAGCTTAGCGAATAGCCAGACGTCACACGGTGCTAAATCAGGTGAATACGGTGGTTGCGGAACGATATGAGTTGCATTTTAGACGAAATGGTGTCGAAAAACCAATGCAGTGTGAGATGGTGCATTATCGTGGTACAAAAACCAAGAATTTTCTGCCCATAATTCTGGCCTCTTTTTGCGAACAGCTCCACGTAAACGTTGCATAACGCTCAAATAATATTCCTTGTAAACAGTTTGACCCAGCGGAAGGCATTCATAATGCATCACACCACGACTTTGGCGCGATGTTTTCGGTCTTGACTCACCTTTTGCACGGATTGGTCGATTGTTTCCGGGTCGTATACATAGATCCAAGTCTCATCTCCAGTTATGATGCATTTCATTTTATCCTGATCCTGAAAAAGTATTTGCTTCACAGATTTCAACGCGACGCTGTTTTTCCAAAAAGTTGAGTAGGTATTTTTGGCACCAAACGAGATTTCACTTTTCTCAGGCACAAAACATCTTTTAAAATGGTCTGGACAGATCCAAATAAAATGTTGACAGTATCAGCGAGGTCTCTAATTGTCAATCAACGATTCTTGACCACCAAATCTTTGATTTTCTTGACGTGTGTTCTTCATCGATTGACGTTGATGGTCGTCCAGGGCGATTTTTGTCTTCAGCACTTTCTCTGCCTTCTTTAAATTGGTTGTACCACTTGTAAACATTTTTTTGTGACATAGCTTAGTCATCGAAAGGTCTTCTGCAACATTCTCAACATTTCTGCAGCAGAAATTTCTCCGCAAACAAAATTTAGTGCAACTTCTTTGCTCAACAATATCAGACATTGTAAAAATCGCTAAATTATGTTTTTGTTGTTCACAAAACACGTGCGCAACTATGGACAATTGCAGAGATCGGCATGAAATTTCACACACAGATGTCAGTGACAGTACTACCAAGTACTACCAGCTTAAAAAAAATCGATTTGTCAGAATCGAAGAGCCCGCGTATTTTAAATTAAAAGTTTCACCTTACTTTTGATCACCATCACAGTAGTATGGGCGTGGTCGTTGGTTCACAGGTTTTTTTCCAAAATATCTAAACTAAACACTGCGTAACCTTTTCGATTACGTTTTAATTTAGCGAGTAAAATTGATCTCGTAAATTCTAAAATTTCGTCATGGCGTTTAATTACTATAACATTATCGCGTGTGAAAATGCGTATGACATACAGCGTCTAGATCGAGATTTATGAGATATAAATTTAATTTTGGAAATTATTAGAGAATAAAGGAACATTAATATTAAGTCCCGTATATCAGTCCAGTAATTGGCACATTGATGATCTCTCATTTGTTTCGATTAGGACAATAACGAGTTTTGCTATCTGTGGAAATATACTAACACCCATGATGGAACTATTATTAGACTACATGGTATACATAAAGTATTTTTCCACATTTTCTTGATTCGTTTAAGGATTAGGATATCATAAAACGTTTCTATCACCCATAATTGCTTGTAAGTTTGAAAATGTAAATTTAATATTCCTACATTTTAAGATAAAACCTAACAAATTATTACATACCTTTCCTGATTATCTAAAAAGTTTGTAAACAAACACTTTATACCACCAACGCATATCTGTAAATTACTTCAGCTTTTGCTAAACAACACATTAAACAAACTTTATATGATAACAATTTGTTTCGTATTGGTAACAATTTGGCTATCTTTATATGACAACTTGAGTGAAATAAGCATTTAAATGACTTCATTGTAACGCCAGTTTTTTTAAATTTTTTTTTGTTTGTTTAAATGGTCGTTAATAAATAAGGTATTTAAGATTACACAACCTACAATTTGAATACGAAATGCTTATAATTATTCATACAATTTATGATTCACGAAAATAATACTTTGCATACGCGAATTTGTAACTTTTATCTTTTTGACATCTCGAATGCAAACATAAATTGTTAAACGCCACGGGTGGGGAATCGTTTTTTGGAAATGGTCTATTATTATACGGATTTGTTTATATCATTTGCATCACGCGACAAAAAAATTATTAATTTGTGCACATTTTCAAATACATTGTATAAAATAGTATTAGGCCGGTATGTTTATTACATACTTTAAAAATTTTATATACCTACCCATTTCCGGTACACTATGGTTAATAAATGGGAAGGACAGCATGTCCAAATTGAAAAAAGAATGTCTGTAAGTATGTGGTTTTTTTTTAAAATATACTTTATGATGTATGTACATCAGGACTAACAACGAAACCTTTCAGACGAAACAGTGTGATTAATATTTTGGAAATTCAAAATTTGTAGTTGTTTGTACATCGAGTGATCTGGGTGATATTCATAGCCATTAATCAGTTCCTTGACAAGAATGATAATAAGACTACCTACTTAAAAAGGAAATGTAACGATACCCACTACTTTTACGGAGAAAAAGTTTACTTTCTAATGCAGTTTCAGAAAAGTACATTTAATCTTTCTCCTTTTTCAGTTCATCAATCTGTTCTTTTACTTTTTACCTACTTAATTACACTCAAAAGTCGAAATTTTAGCTGAAGAACTGAGAGTAAAATATGGCTTCAAATATTGTTTCGAGCTTCGCAGAAAGATGCTTCTTCTCCTTTTTATGTTAAGCCTTTTTTATCGATCGATGTTAAATGGGCAAGATTATTCCAGTTTTCCAATCCTTGATGATAATGTTAGATCTTATTGCCATATTTATGATTTGGTTCTTCGATTTCTTGTTGTTCCAGATGGTTTATCATTTTTGATGTTACTTCATCCTTTCCAGGACCTATTGCCTCTTTTACTTTTTTCCTTTATTAATATGATCTCTGGTGTATTTAAAAATTCTTCTTTTTCTTTAGGCATTTCTTCTGCTTTGATTCTTGGACGTGCTGTTTTCATGGATCCATGGTTTTATTTTTTTTTAGTCATTACATTCCCTTCTTTGTCTTTTATGTTCAGCATTGTGTATTCTTTATTTACTCGTCATTGTTTTAAAGTAGGTACTAATAGCTATTTATGATATGAGTGTTAAAAGTACTGTTACTTTTAACACAAATATTATATGTACAAAGTTTTTTGTATAACTGTTCTATTTTGATAATGAAATAGAAAAATTTAATACATATTTCTAGGTATAAATTGACAATTTGCTGTAAAGTGGGCGTGTTAGATGACGCCGTATTGCCTTAGTTACCAACAAAGAATATTGGTTAATACAGCTCTATTATTGGCCAGTGTAACCCGCTACTCTGTAAACGTCATCTTTTAACACTCTTGAAAAATGTGACTTTTAATGACAGTTGTACAAAATAGTATATTAAAGTATAAGTGGATAAATACAGGTCTTTAAAACACGCGCGAAATAGAGCAAGTGTTTTGAAGACCATTTATCCACGAATACTTTACGCAATTTTTTTTTATTGGTTCACTTTGAAATCTGGTATTAAAATGGAAATAAGAACTAATAATGTGAAATGGTTGAATTCGTAAGGTGAAATCAGTACCTATACCTTTCGTTTGTCATGGAAATAAGAAAAACGGAAATTAATTTGCAATCTATCATTTTATTTGACGTAACAAAGTACTCCTGTCAGATCAATAACCAATAGAATTCACGTTTTTCAAATTGGTGATGCAATCTGTCATTTTATTTGACGTAACAAATTACTCCTGTCAGATCAATTACCAATAGAATTCCCGTTTTTCAAATTTGTTGATGTTGGCATGGCAACTTTAAAACACGCGCGTTTTAAAAAGTGCGATTTAAGCAAGACTAAAATAGGACAGCAATAAAAAAAAATAATTTTTTGTTTTCTTTGAAATCATCATTCATTTTTTCGCCGGATTGATTTTTACCCTCTGCTTTTTCACTTCTTCTCAATTCAATTTAATTTATTGTACTTATTACATGTACAAGATTCCTATTCCCATAACTTAACATAACACAATAAAATAATAGTACCCACTAAAATTACAATCTTTCTACTTCCCATCCCCTACAGATCACCACCCTCTCCTTTTCCTAAATTCTATCACCTCCTCCATCCACTTTATTTCTTGCTTAACACCCATTTTCACCCTCCCTCCTGTTCTCTTGGCTCACAACATTCCTCCACCATATGCACCATCGTCTTCCTTCCCTCTCCACACAGTCTGCATACCCTTTCCTCCTCCTCCCGCCAGTACTTATTGTCCCTTTCTTCATTTCCCACTCTAAACCATGTCACTGTCCTCTTCCTTCTTATGTTGATCTCCCCAGTTAAATACCTCGGCAAACCGTTTGTCACCAACTCCCTGTACTTTCCATTGTACTTCCCTGCATTAATTTTCGCCCTGCTCTCCTGCCTTTGCACATCTACTCTTCTTACTATATCCCCAACCATCCTCCACCCCTCCTCTCCACCTCCTCTCTCGGATATCCACCCCTCTTGTAGAAGCGCCTTCTTCCCCCCTGCCCATAGATATACTATCTTCATCTTCTTCACTTGAATCCAACTACATCTCAAGATCCCCCCTTCTTCCCGCCTCTCCATCTTTTCCTCAAAAGCCATCGCTCTCTTTCCCGCCACTATTGCAATTTTATCTAACTTCACCTCTTCCTCCACCACATATCCCGGGGTTTCCCTTTCAAGCCCCAATACCCACTTCCAGTATTTCACTTGAATCCTCTCTATCTGTTCTCTTTCTATCCATCCCCACACTTCTGCTCCGTATACCAATACACTTTTTACAAGTCTGTCGAGGAGCCACCTCCTTTTCCACATATCAGCTCCCATCCAGCTTTTTCCCAAGCCCCATACCTGCTCCGCAATTCCATTTCCTTTCCTTGCTAGCTCCCTTATCTGCGCATTGTCCTTGTGATCATAACTTATCCTGTATCCCAAATACGTCACCTCATCTACACTTTCTATTTCTTCCTCCCTCCACTTCCATATCGCCCTCTTTCCCCTCCCTCTCTTCTTTTGAAATTCCACCATTTTCACTTCTGGTCTTTTTTGTTTTTCGTGCTCAGATATTTTGTCCATATTTTCTTTTTATTTTTTATCATGTTCTATATCCTGTCGTTCTATGGTCGTGTCATTTTCATATTTCCATTTGGTATTTTAGATGTTTAATACAATTCTTCTAAATCTTTCTCATTTATTTTCCATCCCTAATGTCTGCGCAATTTGTTGAAACTGTCTCTGGGTATTTTCTTCTTTGAGTTTATAGGCTTTCAATATTTTCTTTTATCTTATCACTCGTGTAAACTTGTACATATCTTTAGGTTGAAATTTTGTGTTAGTTATAATTCAGTCATTTTTGGACACATTTCGATCATTTGTTCTCCGTTATTGTTCTTTGTCTCTTCTTCCTCTTTTTCTAATATGCTTTCAATTCTTTTATTATTATGCTCTACTCTTTCCTTAAGATCTGATTTTACGCTCAAAATATGTACTTCTTAAGACAGTTTGTGTTTCAGTATTTTTTTGTAGTTCTAGTAAATAATAGCACGTTATAATTGCATTGCATACTGAATGTGTGGTTTGCGCAAAACCTGGATGGATGTTCACCTTGAAAGAGGAAAGTATAATTTTCTCCACTTGTTTTCGTAAGGGAAAAGTTTACTCGTTCCTCTGAATTTTGAACAGTAATCCTAAACTTGAATGTAGTTGCTTTTCTAAACGTTATGTAAGTTGGAAGGAATTTGTTTGTGGATATTGAGAAATCAATGGTTTTCTTGTGAACACAAACTTGTTTTCAAATTACGTGATGAAGCTGTATGAACATAATGAAACCGATGCCATAGGCGTGTACATTATGTTTTAATGGAAATTTTAAACTGCGACTGCCTGCAATGAAGGAAAAGATGATGCGGAAAACAATTTCCCAGCAGTATTTGGGGTTACTTAAACATAGTCCATTGGATCTTGTGAGAAGGTAAAATAGTTTGTTCCTAGGGTCGAGCGACTGGTCAACCACATTAAGAAACCTTCAACTTCTTGGCTTTCGACTTCTATCCAAGCCATTGATTATCTAATAAGCGTGCCTGATGGCACTAGATCGAGGAGGTTCAATACACAATCTTCTTGGACGTTTTTGTAAACTTACTAACGTTTCGGCATCGTCAGACACTTATGATGAACCATGTTACATACCTTAAGTGATTGGCAGCGAACCTTCATAGTGTCACCAAACACTCTGCTTGGATTTATGATCAAATCCCTTTTGTCTACAGATTCAAATGATTGTCATGGCCAAACTTTTCAGTTACTTATTCATTCTTAAATTAGTTTCAACAGCTTGTTGTGAGGGTTCAAAATTAATCTACCGCAATACGCTTATAAATATTTTTAAAGTCGTTTCTACAATGGAATCGTTTTTTACTTCGCTTCTTATGTGTGGGCAGTAGAATACATTAATCTTAATTTCATTTTTCAGGTTAACGGGAACAATATTTTTTTGTGTTAATATTTGAAGTTTCTCTACACACATAATTGCGCTATACTATAATCTCGAAATGACCATGTATACATTTTAAATGAAGTCATGGCAGGCCTCAAAGAATAATGAAACAACGTAACCCTTTATCAAAGAAAAGGCCGCTTTAAATAGAATTACCGTGGACTCAGGAAACGAGTGACCATAACTTTGATGCCCTTTTTTCCTAATCAAGGCACGTCACACTTGTACGTTTTAAGACAAAAAACTACTACATTCGGAAGTTTTTGTAATTTTTGGGGTTTACTCTTTATGAATTTACAATGAGAGCGTAAAGAAAAAGTAAATGTTTGACATTTATCAATTATTAACGTAGCTTTGTTAGAGGTGGCGGCACCGAACGAAAAAAAGTGGTGCTTGCAGGTGTCCAACCTTACCACGCCGTTAAACCTCCCAAAATAAATAATTTATTATATATGATTTATAACCCGATGCCTTCACGTAGCTTTAACGCCTCATGTTACCAGAAAATATGTGATGGAAGAGTATAAATTTTGTGGAGATCCTGGCACTATGCAGTAGCTAAAATTCTTGCCAAGTATATCGAATTTTATAACTGCAATTAAATTTTATTGAAATATCAGTACATGTCGCATAATTTTAATATTGTCGCAATTACATATTTCAAGCTTAAACATGAATAATGTAAACGAGTTTTACAACATTCCATCGATTTTTTAACATCAACAGCTAACAACGTTTGATCACGAAGAGGTATCGTTTATCAAAAAGGAGAGTTGAAGATCACCTGATCGTTCATAAATCCGTACACTGATAATCTGATAATGTTAAAAAAAAATGAAATATTTCGTAAAGGGGAAATTAATGAAATGTCATCTGTAAAGCTATTGCGTTTGAAGATAAGAAAAATCACGATTTTATCTATACCACCCTGGGGATCTAACTAAAAGAAAAATATATCAAATTTAAGAAATTTAAATTTGTTATATACTATCGCACGTGACGATCTGCTTTTTCCGTTGTTGATCGTCTTTGGGGTGAAATTATAACTTTATGAAAATGAGTAGATAACGATAAAAATTCACATATGCCGACCAAATTTCGGTCGGTACGATTCGTATTCCAAACAATTTTTGGATTAGAATTGATATTCTGTAGCTTTACCCTTGTTTATAAAATAGATTGACGAACGGAATACGAAATAAATTGTATCCATATTTGAGTCAAAATTTTATGTTTAACATTTCAAACAAAATTGGTTAACATGCTATAATAATTTTTCCTCTTCTTTTGGTATTTAGTAGTTGTCTTGCAATGAGTTAACATTTTTACCACGCTATGGATTAAAAATCGAAATTTTGTTAAGCAGTAACTATGTTTTAGGACAAAAGTTTTTAAGAGATGTGCGTATACAAATGCTTACATTTTTTCTATGTCCATGTCCAATTATTCAGCTTCTCATCTTCCATTGAAGCTCCAATTAGCTTCTCTAAAAATGCCCAAAATTCTTCAATTGGGCGAGTCTAAGGTAAATTAGGAGTTTTTGATTTTTAGTGACAAACAGTATGTTATTAATTATTATCACTAAGGGAGTGTTGTATCTCTCTTGGAAAATGGGGGATGCTATGTTTGGAAAAACCGTTATTTAGTCACCAACGCTTCACCCTTATTTTTCAGGGTGCGAGGAAATAAGGGGTTAAAGTTTACTGTATCCTAGAGCTGAAGTATTTGAACGCAGCCAAATAATTATCGTTTTATTGATCTCGCCACTTTTTTGATCTATTTAGCGTTTGTCAAGGGAAACGCCAATGTAAAATTGTTTGTCTGCTTAATGTGCCTCAGCAGACTGTGTCCAAAGCGATTCACAGATTCAATGAGCTTAATCATGTAGACGACCGCCTGGGTCGAGGAAGAAAACCACTGTGAATATCGGCTCTGAGAGTAGGTAACCGAAGACAAGGAACACTCCTTGTCCATTAACCCCACAAGAAGAAGAAGGATAGAGGGCCTTCGAGCTCCTCTACTCTTCCAAAAACGTCTCTAATTTTGTTTTTTGTAAATTGAGATTTTCTATTCCTTACGGCAGTAGATAATTGCGCGATGGTTAAGGCGCGTGGACGAGACAACGCATAGGCTGGACACTCGAATCGAGGATGCGATGAAATAAAGTTCTATTTATTTTTTTAAATATTTGCTATTTACGGACGAATGCACGTTCCATAGAAATGGTTTTGTAAACAGACACAACTTTCACTTTTATGACACGCAAAACCCGCACATTATCCGCGTCAACCATTTCCAACATAACTGGAGTCTCAACGTTTGGGGAGGAATCGTGCATAACTACCTATGTACTTGGTCCTTATTTTTTTGAAAATCCACTAACAGGACAAAATAATCTTTTTAAATTTCTTGACAGAAGACTTTCAAAATTTAACTCAGCATCTTCCTAACTACATTACGGAGATAATGTGGTTGCAACTGAACGGAACTCCGACTCACTTTTCCATACAAGTCAGACAACAAATTAGTGAATACGTTTATCGTAATGGTGCCACTACTAGATAGAACATGATGGAGAGGATTCAACAGTCTTTTCACCACATTACTCTACCTATGTTGAATGAAGTGATGAAATCTTTCACCAAAAGAGTAGACTCGTGCTTAGTACAAGACGGCAAACATTTTGAACGGTATCCTCGATTCGAGTGTCCGGCCTATGCGTTGCCTCGTCCATCGCCCCACCATCTACTGCCGTAAGGAATAGAAAACCTCAATTTACGAAAAAACTATCGCACTTAGGTATAGGGTAAGCTTAATAAAATTGCACTAAAATTGACCGGGGATTCCAAAAATGCAATAATAAATAGGGTGTGCCATTTAAAAAAATGAAGAAAAATTAGTTTGAAAATGTCGATGTTTGGAGCAAGAAAAAGTGAACATCCTGTATGAAATAATTTAATGTTTCGTCACGGTTGAATACTCTCATTCAACCCTAGTCCACCACCGAACTTACGTAAAAACAAAAACAAGACGTTAAAAAAATACAAGCGTATAATGGAAGGGTTGATATTTAGCAAAAAATATGTATTAATTAATAACTTGACAACGCCGTGTATTAATACAAAAATAATGTACGGCTGAAAAGCTTACCCAAGGCCCCTATATTTGCGCTTAAAAAAAGTGGGTCATTCCATTTAAAAAAATATAAGTTTTATGCGCCATACTTTTTGGAGGCACCCTGTATGTGTCTTGAAGAACTTGGAGAACGGGCTACTAAATGGACACCCTGTATATTGCCATTTTCATTTATCAAACCCTTTTTTATACAATATGTACCTTCATCTAAAAGAAGAATAACAATATATAAGTAAAGTAGGTACATAATACAATATTTCAATTTGAAGCTGTTAACAAACACTTACATTATCAAGGTTAACAATGACGATAATAAGAATGATAATGTAGTAGTGTCGAAATGGGCTGGGAAATTTCTCTTAAAGATTTTATAGGTTATTATTAATGTGTCTTGTTCCCAAGGTACCTATGTTCTATTGGTATTAATAACTACATAATTTAGTAATGGTATATTTCGCAATTACTTACTTTGGTCTGTGTATTATGGTTGGGAAACAAATATTCACAGCGCAAACAAAGCAATTTTTTCTGGACAATTTTGGCTATGCCAATAATAATTAAGATACATATATTTTCGTCGTTTAAAAGGGCCACATATACTTTATAAGTGTTGTATATTGATTTCTCCGAGTTCGGAGACCTTCTTAGGGAGTTGTTAAGTGGGATGGTTAATGAGACCTCATGTACTTCATTAGGCTAATCGACTGGTAAGGGTCCAGTCTTTCTCAAGGTTCTGAAGAATTAGTAGTTCACAAAAATCAACAAGTAACGACTCATTCGATCCAATTACTGGTATGTAATTAATTAGCACCATGTGGTAGATACACATGGAAAAACAAGTTAAAAGCGACAGATTAATTAAATACCTAGGTATATAAAAATATAACACAGACTATTTGGTTGAACGAACCAACAAGGAATTTTTTTTTATATATTTAATTAATCTGTCGCTTTTAACTTGTTTTTCCATGTGTATTTACTTCGCATCCTTCGCCCAAGCATGTACCAAACATGCTCTATGGGATTAACATTAACATTAACATTAACATTAACATTAACATTAACATTAACATTAACATTAACATTAACATTAACATTAACATTAACATTAACATTAACATTAACATTAACATTAACATTAACATTAACATAACATTAACAGGAATGTTTACCTCGTGTAAGTACTGTTGAGTTGAGATCGGGCATTATCATGTATCGGAAGAAAGTGATTTTCAATAAAACCAACATAAGGAACAAGAAAATCTTGGAGAATGTCCTCAATGTACCTGGCAACAGTTAAGGAGTCTCCCGCAAGGATGTATAATTCTGTGTGCGCCTCCAGGGAAATGCCGGCCCACACCACAACTGAGCTCCCTTGGTATCCTACCTGAGGGCTTAAGGTACATTCTGCAAAACACTCCTGTCGTCTTCGCCATACTCTTTCACGACCAGTCTGGACTCATCAGTAAATAAAACGCGCCTCCATTCATTTTCAACCCAGTGCTCATGAATTCGGGCAAACTGAAGTCGTGCAATACGATGACTCCTAAGAAGTTCTGGCCTTGTGGCGAGTCTACGACTGTTAAAATTGGCTTCTCCGAATCTCTGGCTAACTGTTGGTTCGCTTACGTTGATTTGCCTGACGTGCTGAAGTCGATTTCTGATTTCAACAGCTGTAGCATGACCATTTCGCAGACTTTGTAAGATGATAAAACGATCATCACGAGGGATAGTGTTGCGTTGGGAACCAGCTTCAGGTCGTCTGGTGTAAGCTCCAGTTTCAAGCAAGCATGAAAAAATACGGGACACATACCCGAGTCAAGATAGCATTTGACTTAGACAAAAATAATATAAAGCTGATTTTTGGTAGAGATCATGCCTGAGGGCTAAATTGCAACATACTAAAAGTCCTGGAGAATCCTCCTTCCGCAACCCACTTTTTTCGCCCCCCAACCTCCCCCCTTTTAATATTTTGGTGATTTTCTCGAAAACTATCAACTTTACGTAAAAATGTCAAGTGAGCATTTTTTAAGCTGATAAAATTCCCCTTCCAATGATGTATCGCAATCCATATTCAGTAGTACGTGCCACTCACCAGTGGCGTATCAAATGATGAAGGGTTATTTTCTGATTTCAACAGCTGTAGCATGACCATTTCGCAGACTTTGTAAGATGATAAAACGATCATCACGAGGGATAGTGTTGCGTTGGGAACCAGCTTCAGGTCGTCTGGTGTAAGCTCCAGAGTTGTTTGTCGACGCGTCAACTTTAATGTCGACCTCGACGCGTCGAGTGAATGTCAACAATACGTCAACAATGTCGAGTATGTCAACAAAGTGAATACCAGTTGTTTTGAGGTTATGTTTGTTTTTTATTTTGTTGTGAAATATTAAACATCGTCAAGAAATGGCTCTCAACGTTTACAGTTTAGTAGCTTAGGTACTATTTTCATCCTGGTTAGTAGTTATGATAATAATAAGTTGTTATCTCATCATAAAAATGAGCTTAACAAGTTGTTATTTAAGCATCTTAACAGCGATGGTATAAATACTTGGATGCCTATAATGAAAGATTTTGAATGTACTACACTACTATGTTTTAGCGACATATTAGTTTACTTTGTTGTATTTTTGAATCAAATAAATGACGTTTATATGTCTTGCAACATATATTAATATGTAATTTTTGAGATTAGATTATAATTGGTGTCGACAATGGCGTCGACAATATACGTCGACAATGATTTACTCGACGTGGCAATTGTCGACGCGTCGACAATTGAATTGTCGACGTGACGTTGTCGACACCTTGCAACCCTGGTAAGCTCCAGTTTCAAGCAAGCATGAAAAAATACGGGACACATACCCGAGTCAAGATAGCATTTGACTTAGACAAAAATAATATAAAGCTGATTTTTGGTAGAGATCATGCCTGAGGGCTAAATTGCAACATACTAAAAGTCCTGGAGAATCCTCCTTCCGCAACCCACTTTTTTCGCCCCCCAACCTCCCCCCTTTTAATATTTTGGTGATTTTCTCGAAAACTATCAACTTTACGTAAAAATGTCAAGTGAGCATTTTTTAAGCTGATAAAATTCCCCTTCCAATGATGTATCGCAATCCATATTCAGTAGTACGTGCCACTCACCAGTGGCGTATCAAATGATGAAGGGTTATTTTTAAAAAATATACATTTTGGTATTTATTCTCAGTTTTTTTGATCTAAGCATAATTTTTTTAGAAGAAACATATTTTCCTCTAAATCGACCATTAAAAGGTGTTCTACTTGCGAATCTTTTAGAAGTTTATCGCAATTACTTGAGCCAAAAAAAATAAAAGTTTATCCGAGACTTCTGAGCTTAAGAATATTTGGAAATAGGCACTGTGGTTTGTAATACTTCCCCATTGTTATTTTTAGCACATTGATCTAACCGAGTCCCGTAGAATTGGAGATTCCACAGACTTACAGACATTTATAGAGTGGTTTAGGAATCGTTCTCCTTACGAAAAATGTGACAAATTATACCCAATATCTACTGGAATAGCTGCAGATAAAACTATTAATTGTCATGTTGCCGAAGAAGTAGGACAAAAATGTCTTAGCGAAGTAGAAGGAAAACCATTTTCAGACATAAAGATATTCGTCAAAAACAAAGCAAGATCCTTGTCGTTTATGAGTGGCACAGTAAGAATCCAAAATGACATCGTCCCGGTTTCGACTCCCCAATTATTCCTACGGCTATTTTGTGTTTTAAAATCAGAAAGCGACAAATCCGAATATTTCAGATATGAGTTATCATCAGAACCACCTTCTCTATTTGATGGGACCTAAATGAGAAAAACACAAAAGTCTGTTCTAACTTCATTTTTTCCCGGAAAAAAAGGGATGCTGATCTGAATCAATCAATGGATTTTGTGATTGACGGTGGCTTTCTGCTGCATATTGTATTATGGCCAAAGCTTGGCAACTTCAAGGATGTTTTTAATGCATACGTCCGATATGTGGTCAAACATTATCAAAAATCAATTGTGGTTTTCGACGGATATACAGGGGAAGCTACCACAAAATCGGTAGAACAGATGAGAAGACGTGGAAAAAATAAGTATAACCCCAATATTATATTTAACGAAAACACCAATATAAATATTGCTCAAGAAGAATTTCTTTCAAATAACAAGAACAAGGCACGCCTTATATCTATTTTAGACGCATATTTAAAAGATGCGGGGGTCACCGTCATTCACGCTGTAGATGATGCAGATGAACTAATTGTCAGTACAGCTCTCAAATTAAATATCAACAATAAAAATGTTATGGTTGTAGCTACGGATACAGACGTTCTTGCAATACTCATTGGTAGAGCACCACAAAATAATAGCATAAGTGTGCTTCATCCAGCCACGAGCCGAACGGCTGGAAAAGTATATGCAATCACTGAGGTACAAACTGCAATAGAAGATATGAAAGAAGTTATTCTTTTTGCTCATGCAGTTTCTGGATGCGATAAAACATCTGCGTTATACAGAAAGGGAAAAAAATTGTATACATGCAGTTACAGAAAAATCTCAACTTAAGAAATAAAGTTTGCGAGATATTTAATGTACCTAATCAATTACAAGAAAATGTGATTCAATGTGGGGAGGAGTTTGTCAGATCTCTTTATCCTGATGGCCCAAAATTTCGAGATATCAATGACCTTCGCCATCATCTTTACAATAAAGCAATGGCAAGACAATCACCTTCTGCACTCCTAGAGCTGTCCAGTTTGCCGCCCACAAAAGCAGCATGTGCTCAACATTCGCTGAGAGTGTACCTTCAGGTGAGCAACGGATAAACAAAAATTAATTTGTGTATTTCTATTGTTTTTTAAGGTACAAGAGTGGCTGGGAAACCTGTTACCGCCTACTGAATGGGGCTGGAAGTTAGTTGAAGGACAATAATTGTTGCCTGTAAAAACTGCGCTACCTCCCGCACCCGAATCACTTCTCTCTCTTGTTTACTGCCATTGCAAAACTAATTGTGGTGGTAGATGCTCATGTAGACATTCAGGTCAAAAGTGTAGCACATTTTGTTCCGCTTTCAATGGCGAAACATGCAATAATATTGTGGAAACCGTGACTAATGATTCTACTCTCGAGGAACATGTGTAAAAGTTCGGGGGGGGGGGGGGGGCAATTTTATCAACTACAACAAAAATTGGTAACGATATACCTTATAGTTTTTGGTTAAAATCAATAAATTCGATGTGTCCTTCAAGAAATTTCAATTAATCTCGAGGCAGACTTTCTTTTGATACGCCACTGGTGTGTACCACGCGGTACTATATGTACCCGCAATACGTCGTTTGAAGGGAAATTTTGTCAGCTTCAAAAATGCTCACTTGACATTTTTCCTTAAAGTGCATAGTTTTCGAGAAAATCATCAAAATTATAAAAAGGAGGGGGGCGAGGGGCGAAAAAAAGGGGTTGCGGAAGGAGGAGTCTCCAGGACTTTTAATATATTACTATTTAGCCCTCAATTATGATCCATACCAAAAATTAGCTTTATATTATTTTTGTCTAGGTTTACCCAAAATTTTAACTATCTTGACTCGGGTAACAGTGCTAGTGGATACATGATACTGTTAGGCAACATATCGCTCACTTTTTCCATCTTGAAGCAACGCAACAATAGCCCCCGCTGTTTCGGGATTCACATCCATATTTTTAGATTAAATAAACGCAGCACAACTTTAACACGTTTTTCGATCTGTCCGATTTCTCAAAACAATGAAGACAACAGCATTGTTGACAGGTTCACGGACAACTATTCACTTTGAAGTAATAAGATTTATGGAATTTATAATTTTTACTCAAAAACACTTTTTTTCTTCTAATAAAGGTTCAATTGTTAAAAAATACTTAAAACATGTTGTTTTGTTTGCGTGTAAGGTATTATAATAATGAAACATCACAAACCTGTACTTGAAGTTTGTTTAAAAATATTCAACTGCTCCGTTTTTTGTACCGGCGCCGGCGAGTGTAGTTAGTTGGAGGAAATTTTATTGAATATTATGACAGCAAAAGTACAAAATGTGGCCTTTGGTGCACCAAAAATTTGTTGCTTCAAAAGTATCTAAATTATGGAGCAATTGTCTGGTGACATAGAACCAGACTCTCCACAACCATAGCACTTATTAACCACGTGGAAAGATTAGCGCGCCTTGCGCGCACGAGCGCAATGCAAATAACCCCCACAACCGTCATGGAAGCCCTACTCGGTCGGCCTCCACTGGATCTCCACGTGAGAGAGCAGGCCATTCTGGCACCCTTAAACGGTTGTTGAACAGCAGAGGTATTGAGGTGGGCAATTAAGCGACTCCCTATCCTAGAAGGACGATCTGGTTCACTCATCTCTCCATTTTCTCTAGGGAAAAACTAGAGTGACATCCCAACCAGACATATCCATCTTCACGGATGGATCTAAAATCACGGAAGGAACAAGCACCGGAATTTATTCCAAAGAACTGAAGTTCCATATCAGCCAACCACTAGGCAACATTTCAACTGCCTTTCAGGCGGAACTAGTAGGAATACCGTTTAGTGGAAAAATGATTCTTATGCACAGCATAAAGAATAAAATGATCAGCATTTCCAGTGACAACATAGCCGCTTTGCAGGCACTGGGTCAATGCAAAATCACCTCTAGGCTGGTTTTTGAATGTGACTAAGTACTAGAACAAGTGACAGACAGCAATCGCTCGAGGTCGCATGGGTGAAACCATTGACTTTCTACACTATTGACAAACGGTGAGATAGGGGAAAGTGAAAACTACTATTTAGTGAATTTTTGCGTTAAATAGGCAACTTGTTATACACACTGGAATGCAAATCATATTGATTTTTTCAGTATGGAACGTCATTACATAAAAGGCACCATCAGCTTAAAGACGTTTCATTCACATTCACACTTGTTATAATTGTGACGATGTCACATACCTATTCCCACCCACATAGTTTATTCGAAAAATGTGTTTATAAATTCATCGCAATGCGTTCATTTTTTTAACACCAACAAATCAATTTTTAAAATTTGTTTTTTGAAAAAACCTTACCTCATCGGCGTCGAATCACGAAAAGATTATTTGTTTTTTGGAATCCGTGGAAATGTTTAATTTTGTTTAAGTTAAAAATGAGATGTTCATTTTATTTTGTTGCAGCTTAACATTCGTTAAGAATACATAGCTATCTCTTTCCGGGAATTACAAATCCGTTTGCCGGGGTGGTTAAGTCCCCACATAATACATTTCACATGTCACTTCATCTTTCCTACTAATTTCTCCTCTTCTTTCTTATCCTGTTTTCTCATCAGTTATCACCCTTTCCCGTTGCTGTCCTTCATTCCTCTTTGAGTTATATTACCTTGTGTTTTTGTTTTTTTATGAGTCTATACAGTATACCGGGTGTCAACGAATCTATTAGACAAGCCATAACTTCTAGAATAATAGGTGTATTAAAATGAGATTTGGTATAGGTGAATGGCATGTAAAGAGCAAAATTTTCGCATATTTTTCACCGTCTGGTCACTTCCGGTTTCGCCGGAAATGGCTCCGCTTTTGAATTTTTAAATGGAACACCCTGTATATTGTTACATTTTTGGATTTCTGAGACAATTCTGAATCAGAATATGAATTTTAAAAATTTTTTTACGCCTACTTCATTTTTTTAGAGTCATTTTTAATATTGCATCTAGGTGGCCATGATTGGACGTAAACTAATCTGAGGATCTCAGGTGATGTCAGAAAATTAGAATCGCACAATTTTAGTGACTAGTATGATAGATAGGCATAAGACAAGTTGGAAAAATTACATTTTCTTGTCTAACTATTATTTTTCAAATGGCGACCGTTTTTAGACAAGCACTTTCCGAAAAGAGGATTTTTTGATAAATCTAACGATACTAATTTATTTGCGATTGGATTAAAAATAAGAACATAAATAACTAAATAAGGAAAATATTGGATAATAATTTATTTTCTTTTGTAAAGTGTGCCATGGATAGCCGTGATGCATAATATTTTATACCTAGTTATTTTTATCAAGTCTTCTTTGGAGAACAAAACACTCACTTTATCACAGTAAAAGTTTCTTAAGGCACACTTGACAAAATAAATTATTATCCAATATTTTCCTTATTTAGTTATTTATGTTCTTATTTTTAATCCAATCGCAAATAAATTAGTATCGTTAGATTTATCAAAAAATCCTCTTTTCGGAAAGTGCTTGTCTAAAAACGGTCGCCATTTGAAAAATAATAGTTAGACAAGAAAATGTAATTTTTCCAACTTGTCTTATGCCTATCTATCATACTAGTCACTAAAATTGTGCGATTCTAATTTTCTGACATCACCTGAGATCCTCAGATTAGTTTACGTCCAATCATGGCCACCTAGATGCAATATTAAAAATGACTCTAAAAAAATGAAGTAGGCGTAAAAAATTTTTTAAAATTCATATTCTGATTCAGAATTGTCTCAGAAATCCAAAAATGTAACAATATACAGGGTGTTCCATTTAAAAATTCAAAAGCGGAGCCATTTCCGGCGAAACCGGAAGTGACCAGACGGTGAAAAATATGCGAAAATTTTGCTCTTTACATGCCATTCACCTATACCAAATCTTATTTTAATACACCTATTATTCTAGAAGTTATGGCTTGTCTAATTCATTCGTTGACACCCGGTATTTTTGATTCATTTTTCCTGTTACATGTTTCTATCTCCTGTATTTGTTCATTTTGCTCTTGTACATCTTATCACCTTCTCTAAAGCATTTTTTGTACTCTTCCAAATCTTCTTTCCGCCCGTCTTTAGCCTAAATCCCCCCCCCCACTCCTTCCTTCCTTACTCTCAAATTGAGAGCGTGATAGACAATTTTTAGAACCAACATCACTCCGTTTTTCATGAATCCTGGGCGCGAATCTCAACAAAAATTCTCCGAAAATATCTGGAAAAATCCGGGACGAAATACTCTAGCGGGAAAAGTCCGCGAGAGCATCTTATTTTCTTCTTCTTTTTTTTAAATTAAAATCTCGATAATAAAAAATACTTTAAAAACACTCTGACTTAACGCAAAGGAGGAATTTTCTCATGGACTTTCCCCGCTAGAGCATTTCCTCCCGGATTTTTCAAGACATTTCGGGAGAATTTTTATTGAGATTTGCGCCCACGAATCAAAAACAACGGAGGAGTATTTTTACATGTTGAAAAGTCCTCTAAAAAATCTAAGGTTATCCTTAAGTAAATACGGTAGTGAAATTTATGCGGTTTGAAATGGAAATCTGTACAAAAATATCGGACAGGACACCAACAAATAAAACTACAGCAGAAAATGTTTCAAAGCAAATTCATGAAAGAAGCGTAAATAAAGAGATTGAATTGCAGGTGTTGTTTTGTAACAGCACTGCAATTTCCATTGATGTTATCATAGTACGCAAAGAACCAGTGGCGGATTTAGGGGGGGGGGGGGGGGGGGGCTTTAAGGACTGGTGCCCAGGGCGGCAAAAATTAGGGGGAGGCAAAATTACGGGGCACCAAAATTAATTGAAGGAATCTTTTTGAAAAAAATTGCTAAACAATGGAAAATAAAATTGAAGTAGAAATACGTCAATACGAGCTACAATTTAGATAAAAATCCCAAACATCGTTTACGCTGCACTTTCAGTTTATTCAGTCGGGCTTATTTAAATATGGTCCTAATCAGATGGATTATCCTATTTGGCCACTGGCCACAGGCTTTCTAAGAATTTGCATGACCATTTGCCGCTTCTCGTCGTGCAGATGTAGTATGTTTTATTGTTTTATTAATGAAATAAATTCTATTTATTTTTAATAAAAAATGTTTTCTGGACTTCAGACTTGCATAAATACCTAAGGTCTATTCCTGTGGTGAGGAATGTGATGGGGCGGCACTTTTCTTGTGCCCCTAGGCGGCAGAAGCATAAATACCCCTCTGCAAAGAACGTAATATACGTTCTGTGATCGTAGTAAGTAACTGTATTTCTTGTAACGTTATCAGAATATAGGACGGGCGCTAACGTAAACATGACGTATATTTATATAACGAGAGTGGCGCTGTGAAGATTTGGTGGCACAGCCCCAAACTAACACTTTCACAGCTCCAATATTTGTCGGGAATTTATAACATTGCACCGTTTGTCTATAGTGTAGAAAGTCAATGGTGAAACGGCATGCTGGAACAATAGGCAATGAAAAAGCCTATAAGTTAGCCCGACTGGCCTCAAAACAACCGTTTTATGATCCAGAGCCGGCTCTTTCACTTACGGTATCAACTGTAAGCAACTTAATTCAAGACACCCAAGGTGGGACTTGATGTTGGATTGCCGTCATGCGAGAGATACCCTTAGGGGACCATCTCGCAGCCTGGCGAGTTTCTGCATAGGTCTATCAAGGAAGGACCTACGATTACTTGTGGGTATACTTTCTGGGCACTATAAATTAAACAAGCACATGCACCCCATGGGCTTATTCTAATCACCATCCTGTAGATGATGCTACACAGACGACCAGACGGCGCACCACATACTTTGTGAGTTGACTTCTGGAATAATTAAGACGATCCATGTTGGGGGTATCCTGGCCGGACGATTAGAGTCGCTCCCCTTCCAGCACTATCAGATTTATCTAATGTGGGCCATGACTTGAGTGACGTTGCGGTGTCGGACGACTGTAATGAGGGAGGTAGCACAAAGGGCCCGAATAGGTGGCCTATGTGCGCGTGGGCTTCCGACTATCCTCCCATCGTAATTCTGAATCCAGGTATCGAAATTCTCTGTTGTCATATTAACCATTTAATTTTGAATTTAGCTTTCAATTAATAAGTTTATGAAATTATAAACGTTAGGACTTCTAATTGAATCATTGAAATTTAGTTAGAGACGTAAGTAGTCCTACTTTTTAATCATTGAGTGGAACCTTAATAAAAATTGTAATAAAGCTAATTTCTTAATGCGTAATTGAATGTAAAAACGTTCACGATAGTGGCGCACCCTATATTTATTCCCAATTTAATATTGATGATTGATGAACAGAAATTATTTAAATCTATGCTAAGGAATGCAATTTTTGTATCTATTTATCGTTTGTATAGAAAAACAAAATGGTAATAAGTTTTTTTGTGTTCACTTATTTATGAAGAGACTACAAAAATAAGTCATAAGACCAAAAAAGGTTAGGGACATTCATTACCGTAAAATGACTGTTCGTATCCGGGAAAAGGTATTTCTGTCAATGAGTGTAGCCGTGGGAGTCCTCAATCTTATACATATTGTATGCACCACGGAGCTTTTTGCTCAGACTTAATTATAAAATATGGGAGCGCGAAATTGTAATAACAAAGTTCTATTTGTCGCTATTTATTTATGTCAATAGCCGTCCCTGTAATTCTAATACCTGGTCTTTTTTTGTTACAGATTTTATGCGCACTTCAAGAAAATTTATTCAAAAACAATGTAAGTTTACCATATGTGAATACATCATAAATTGAGTGAGGGTGGATAGTTGCTTATGCATGCATGTATCTAAGTTATTGGGTCATTTACTTTATCCCTACAAACCCTTTTTTTATTCTAATGGAATACCAAAGAGAAAATATCGAAATTATTATGAAAAATCGCTTCTGCCATTTTTAATTCAATTCATCATCAATCACGGATAATCTATCACTCGCTTTACACGATAAAAGAGGAACCAATAAAACAATTTTGTATAAAAATTCTACAGTGTATTATATAGATGTCAAGTGGGACAATTGATGCACATAAATCAAGCACGATCTCTTCGTAAATAACTTATCTTAAAGTCGAAAGACTTCGCTTGTTGCTATGATATTATATCAAAGTTTTAACACAAACAAAATGTCGAGGTTATTTACCTTACTACATATAGATATACATATAGAAAACTATTTCAGTCAAAACACTGCAGAATTTCTAAACGATTTCAAGCTTTTGTTGGTGACATTTTTTGAGAGAAATGGGTTTCGAGCGTGAATAATATCCGCGCAAAAGATTGTCAGTATCCAACTGTGAGGTAGGTATATGGAAATATTACTTCGTTTGAAAGCGGGGGTGGACCAAACCAGCTTTCAATTTAACTTTGTAACGTTTGCTAAATACAATATTTGTGGTGTAGGTGCTGTTGACATTAGTATAATATTATTATTGTTATACAACCCGCGCGCTTACTATAATTATATTACATAAGTAGGTCTATTTACCTAAAGTAAATTAGATCGGGATGTGGTAAAGGTGGTCCCTTAAGAGATTTTAGATGACCTATCAGTTATCAAAGGGTTCTTTGATGTAGGGTAGTATGACATATCTCTTGAGATTCTATCTCAATTATTTCACATTTTGCTAATTGTGTAAAAGCTTTGTATACCAAGATTAAATTTATTTATAGATCACTATTATTCCATCTATTACAAATATTTGGCGTAGCAGTCTGCATACCTGGATATATTTGTATTTCGAATGCAATTATTGTAATACACGTTATGATCTTAAAGTGTGAAATATCTTCGTGGTTGAGAAATTTTGACGCAAGAATGCACTTCACCCTTTTTTAACTACACGTGGTCAGCGACATGACTGATTTCAAATTCTCCGATGGGTTTATTTTTCAGTAATATATTACATGAACGCCCCTGATTGGTATCTATACGTATTTTGTATTTTGATACGAACTTCCCTATATTATTAGATTCTTTCTATACAAGTCAAAACATGTATTCTACATATAAGTATAACGTTATTGCAGTTATAACCAGGTGCGCTCCTATACCTAATTTCCAACTTTCTCGACCTGTAACATCTTGTTTTTCTAAATGTCGTATCTATTGAAACATTCTTCTTGGTAATCTATTTTCTTACATTCGTAGCCATTTTAAACTTCTGTCTATTACACTCTCTTTCGCTTTTATTTTGTTTCTATAATATTCATTCGCTTACCCTTCTAATCTGGATCAAGTAGTCCATCCTTATTATTTCCACTGTACTCCTGTCCCTTTACTGCAGTCCTGTAAATTAATACTGATTTGTCTAACCAGCAGAATTGAGTAAAGGACAAGGAGAGTCAAAAAAAGTTGGATAGACATCACCATATTCTGCCAGGTTTTTTAGACGCCATTTTCTAAAATGGTTTCGATTGCTTGTTCTTAAAAACATATATTTAGACACCTAAATGATGAATATGACTGTCACAGGAGCAGAAATATATGCAAAATAAATTCGTGTCGGCCATTTTAGAAAATGGCGTCTAAAAAACCTGGTCCAGAATTATGGTGATGTCACCCAACTTTTATTGACTCTCCTATATGTCCTTTACTCAATTCTGTTGGTTAGATAAATCAGTACTAAAATTTTTACAGGACTCCAGTACAGGGTCCATAATTTGCTCTCGTACAACACTTTTGCTATACCTAACGGTTTTTTTGATTTATTCTGAAATATATTTATTCGATGACACTGAATGTTTTACTACTTTCCACCCTCTTCCTTATTTATGATTGTTTCCCAGATATTTGGAATGGCCTACCTTTTAAATTTCAGTATTGCCACCCATTAAAATTTAAAACTGTGCTACGCTGTTAATTTTCAAACACGTAGTTAGTTTTTTGAATAGTTATTTTGAATAGATATTAGATAGATTCACGAAGTCAAAAAATTAATATTGAATTAAAAGAAACCATCGGTACATCAGGGACTCAAGTCTTGTTGGACTAAACAAAAGTTATCGCCCCCCCCCCCCCCCCCCCCCGCCAATAGAGAATTTCTAGATCCGCCCTTGTCTGCTTATCGTAAGCATCTTGAGCTTGGTCGTCGGAGAATTTCTTTGTATTGGGCGCACCATCTACATGTGATTCTTAAATAACATTTTTTAGGAGAAGACAATTTTATTTTTTTTGCACAGGCATTTATTTTGATCCAAGGAGATAAATATCAATGACCTTTAAAATATTATTTGGCTCAAGTGCTCGCCTTTTTCCCTGATGACAAAATGTACCCTTTTTTCGGCATTTTCCATCACTTTCTCGAGCGTAGCTCTCGGTATCGGTGTTGATGTACACTTTGGATTTAAAAAATCGCCACAAATGGAAGTCAGGCGGCGTCAGATCAGGTGAACGCGGTGGTCATTCAAAATCGCCATCTTTGGATATCAAGCGACCCGGGAAGAATGACCTCAATAAATACATCGTGGCGGTTGCAGTATGGCGCGCCATCCTGTTGGAACCAGAAGTTACGCATTCGCTTTCAACGCACAATTGACATCAAAAAATCGGTTATCATGGTTCGATAACGGTCACTGTTTGGTCATAGAGAGGCTTTTCGTGGATTATTTGTGGGTTTTCAGTGGCGTAGTGGCGGCAGTTTTGTTTGTTTACCGTTCCATTCAGTGAGAAATGTGCCTCGTCGCTCATGTGATTTGACGCCAAAAATCATCGTCATTTTCGGCAATGTTGACACAAAATTGTCCGTATGCAACCCGACGTGGTTTGTCCTGTGGATCGATTTTGTTCATCATTTTATTTTTATTTTATATGGGAATAAATTCAAATCGTCATGGATTATGCGTCGGAGAGTGGATCTTGGGATTTTTAACTGCGCAGATCGACGTCGACTCGATGTTTCCGGAGACCTTTCAACACTGGCTTCTACGGCAGCGGCATTTTCATCGGAACGTCTTGGTCTTGGTTTATTTGGACGTCTAGCATTACTAAGACTCCATATAAATTTTTCGTACAAACACTTTATGGTGTTTTTTGCGGGAACACTGTTGATTTTATTTTTTAAACGGAACGCACGTTAAGTAACCACGATTGAGAAACTTTTTTGAATGTATAGCTGAACAATTTCAGAGCGTTCAGGAGGAGTGTAGTTCTTCCTGGTAAATAACTTCTTGAAATGACGCATCAACTGTGGTATGACGTTTGTCGATTTGACAACTTATGTCAAAGTTATTAAGAGTTTACATGGGTCACATGTAGATGGCCCACCCGTTATATAGATAGCAGAGTCAGTAGATTAATAGAGTACCGCAACCTCCGCCATTTTTAGTCCTTTCCGCGCTTCACTCACTACACGCTTAGAGACCACGCTCAGTAAAGTAGATGATGTTTTGACTAAATTTTTCGGGATATAATAAAAAAAATACACTTAACGGCACAACAACACGGCATTTTATTAAAAATTACGCACTTCGTAAGTATATTTTATGTATATGGACTAAAAATGGCCGCCAGGGCGGCATTTGTCGTGTCAAAGGCTTGCGGTACTCTATTAATCTACTGACTCTGATAGATAGTAGTTTTCCTGAAAACGATAAGATCGAAAACTATACGCAGGCCCGGATTAAAGAGTTGAGGGGCTCAGGGCTCTTTACGTGAAAGGGGCTCTTTTTAAACTCATCGAAATTATTTTACATTAAAATAAAATCATATAAATTTAAAGTAAATAAATGTACAAGTAAATAATTAGATAAATATTTTAAATAAACCAATACATTAATTTATTCCTTTTTACTAAACATTTTTTTAAAATAGGGCCCGGGGCTGTATCCCCGGCCCTGACTATACGTGATAAACTGCATCCTTGATATATTCGTTTTGGTATTGTTCCTATGTTCACAAATGCTTCATTTTCATTGTATGTTTCTTTTTCTAAAACTGCCTTGGAAATTAGTATTTTCTTTAATAAAATTTCTAAAACTCTTTTTTAATTAATTGTAATGTGAAGAAGTTCGATCTGCCCTGTATTAATATATTTTGTTCCTCCCTAGTTTGGTAGTCTGTTTTTTCTAATTCTTTTTTTTTTATTTTACCAAAACATTTTGCTCATATTTCAATTAATCAAAGTTCCTCTGTAGCTTTAAGGATCGTTTCTTTTTCGTTTCTTTTATAACTAGAACTGAGAATAAGGAAAAGCGGGATAAATAGGAGGGAAACCCTTATGAATAAGAGTCATCAATGTCTCGCGTATGCGGATGACGCACTTTTAATAGCAAGGAGTAGAAAGGAGTTAAAAGAAATGACTGAAAACTTGCTTAAAGCTGCAAAACAATAAAAGTAAAACGAAATATATGCAATTAAAAAAGAAAAAAGCAGATAATGAACAAAACAGATTGAAACTGGACATGGGAGTAGAAGAAGTACTGGAATTCGAAGAGTTTATGTACTTGGGAAAGAAGAATGCTCAGGAGAATATATGGAAGAAAGAAATTAGACGCAGTATGGGAGAGAAGAACAAACGTAGAACTGTATGAATTATTCAATGAACCAAACATAATAAAGGTAATTAAAACCCAAAGACTGCAATAGTTATATTGAAAGGCTGCCTGATGATAGAATAGTGAAGAAGTCAAGATGGAGAGTGTTCCGGAAGGACAGAGAAAGAGGGGGAGACCGAGGAGCAAATGGTGGGAAGCAGTGAAAGAAGACTTAAAAGAAAAAAAATAGAACATAACTGGAAAGAAATAGCTATTTACAAGGCAATGGGCCTAAAGAGGCCTGTGAACGCCACATAGTACATACATATGATTTTTTTCCATTTTGTGCTTTACGAAGAGCCATCAAACTTGGACCCGAATATCACGGTTACATTTTATTTAAACAAATAGTTTGGGAAAACTTTCCCCCATATTCCCCTCCTTACCTCAATAAACTTCAGCCATCTTCTTGGTAACTTGATGTCTTCATCAAAACTTTTTGGTCTCGTGCTTAATCAGTTTTGCACAAATATTTACATCTCAAATGTAAATCGCAAGGAGTAATCTCAGGACTATATGGGACATGATGAAGCGGTTCGTACTGCAAATCTGCAAGCTTCTGTTGAATCAAATCCGCAGAGTATGGGGGCACGTAACCGTTTTGAACGATCACGCTTCTGATGAACTGCTTCCGTTTTCTTACCCGAAACACTGGATTTAACAGTTTCCGAGAGAAGTTGGCAATAGTAAGAAACATTATTTTCTTAAAAAATCAAATACTCGTCCTAAAACACGCCACCAATAATTTTGCTTGGTGAAGGGCACGTTTTTGGCTTTCACGACTTAGGCGAAGTTATGTGTCCGCCTTTGTTTTTGAGCCTCGGTAAGGAGTTGCGTTAAGGAAGGGTTCAATTATCCTAAGTAACCAGAATTTCATAACATCACTCCCATATAAAATCCATGTTAAAATTGGACTTTGGCATGCATTTCCGGACAACTCGCTCTGGTCATATTTTTGCTCCGATCATGCTACGGCTCATGTACCTAGTTTTAGCAAAAAGTATAATGTTTCAAGCTGTCTATTAGGATGTGTCAAAGTGACAGATACTGTTTTCTTGCGATATTGTGCGATTCTTTCAAAATTGCAATAGAAATAGCATACCCCAATGCGATATCGATAGGGATAACTGCCGTGAGGGTTCATTGGAGTCATTTTCAGAATAAAAGTCAACAATCCAACCAATACAGTGGTCGTCACAGCGAGTTGTCCAAAAAATGAAGTCCGAGTCTTTTCCAATGGGGAGTGAACTTTTGGCGTACTAGCAGGAAAAATTGTCGTTGCATGGCAACTTTTTACTTCAGGCTAAATTTCCTCGTAAATTGCTCTCATTTTTGGAAAATTTCATCAAACAAATTCGTCGAGTCAATATTTCTTCAGTGCAATGGGCCAACGTAAACCAGGATCGGTGCGTGCAGGTGAAAGAAAGGTGCCACCAAACTAGGCAGACATAAGAGAGCTTTGGAGACCTTTAAGGCGAACTAATATTGATAGAAATCAGGGTCAAAATTGGATCGAAAAAAGTTCTTGAACCCCCCCTTAAGTTGTCTACGCGTTCTCGCTCTTCGCTAAATTGTTTCCATTAAGAGAAGACTAGGAAAAATATTTTCTTCAAACTGTGCAGAAAATCTTCTGAAGATTTCACTTGGCTTCACATCTTACGTTTTTTTTAATTATATAAGCCTTGGTAACGTGTGTAATATAATAATTTTCTCAATATTGGTTCTATTTCGTCTCAATTGGTGTTGTCGCTATCAAAATGAACAAAGTTAAATATGTAATAACATTTCTTACAAACCCCAGACAATGCTGGAAAAATACAGAGATGATTGTCCTTGCAACTCAACGCAATTTCTGAATGGTCAAAATGTTTACACACGGTCAGAAATCGCTGGATGATAATCCTCTTCGAGGATACAAGAATAAAGTAACGACAATTAGCAGTATTATTAGGAGTTTCAGAAACCACCCTTTCCCCGTTCCAAATTCGAATAGAGACGTGAGCGATTTTTGATGTTCTAAGGAGATGAACGGGATTTTATTATCAATTTTATTTTGATCCTGAACCGACATATCTACGGATGCAGTGGCATATTAAAGCTTCAAACCCTCTCAAGAAGTATCAATTTTCTTCTACAGGAAAAATAATGGCAACCGTTTTTTGGTACAGTTAAAGGATTGTAATGATTATTAAGGATTATCTGAATAAGGGTAGCGCGGTAACAGGAGTATATGTATCATATACAATATTAATGCACATCAAAGGCGAAGAAACGTCAGGTTCTCTAATCTCTTGCCCTGTTGCACAAATTGCTGAATATGGTTTTGTAAAATCAGTAATCAGCTTGAAATTTCAAGTTTGGCCTTCTGCGGCTATTTTTTGTATCCAAATTTCAAAAAAACAAAACTCAGAACGATAAAAAACTTACAACTGCAGCTGAATGTTATTGTTGTTGGCAAGACGGAAGAAGTTGAAGAAAGGGAGTAATAACTATATTCAAAAGCAAGAGAAATTAAAAATTTGTTCTTTTTTATCTTTATAAGTAATTCGGGAATGTGAAAACGATTCTTGGTAACTGATTTCATAACAGATCCGTTTCACTTTGAAGTCCTGTACACATTTAGCAATAATGTGGTTCCTTCCTCAAACACCCTCTATTAAAGGATAAATTTGTTTATCGAAAATTGATTTAAGTTTAAGAAGTTCAATCAAACGTTAACTAACCAATAATAATGAAATTATAATAAGACAGAAGTCGTAATTACAGTGTGCTTCCTCAGATGCTCTGAACGCACAAATTACAGCAAAACAACGGCAACTACTTATATTCGACAGTGATATCCTTTGTAAAGAAATGGAATTATTTTAAGAACGTAACTCGTAACGCTCTTCTTCAATTACGAAAGTATTTATGTCTATACAAATACGATATGAAATTTCAAAGTCACTTTAGATCTTTTGATGGGCATCATTTTATTAAGTAGGGGCCACCCATGACACCAGACAAAAGCATGACATCCTTAATACCTCGGGGATATGAAACGGCCACAAATGTGTTTTAAATACATCACATCAGCATTAGGTATCCTTTGTTTATTTTAGAAGCTTTTTAGAATTATGAAAGAACTGACTTTACACCCCACAGAGTACACTACAAAATCCCCATTTTTACCGTTACCATTCAGACATAAATTTTTATATACGTTCCAGGTACATTTTATTATAAGAAGCCTAATCAATTTTGTACGTTAGACACATTCAGTTACGATAAAATATGATTGATTACCAATTATAAAAAGCATCTAACAAATAAAACAATTAAATCCTGACGTGGTAGCTCTGGTCAATCGTTAATAATAAAACAAACATTAAATTAGGCCCACTTTAATTTTCAAACAAATTAATGAGGGTACATTTGGGATTGAATTTTCTACGGTCGTTGAGTTTCGTAGGCACGCGATGAACTGGATTTTATTATACTATACAGATCTCTCATCTTTCTTCCACTTACAGAATTATTGGAGTAAGATTTTTTTGTGTACTCGAAAATTATATAAAATTAGTGGGAGCCCTCGGGATATGGGAGGTACGATACGGTAGCTCTTCAGAAAATTCTACCTCTGATCACCCATCTTGTTGTTAACTCAATCCCTGTGAACTTTGATACATTTTCGACTTTTTTTCATTATTTACATTTTATAACTTTAATCAAATTCGTGTGGCTGAACTGAATGGTTTTAATTATAGAAATTGACCGCCTTTGTAAATGTTATTTTACACGCGAAACGGTACTTAAGTAATTATAACGATTAATCGTTTTATGGGTACGTAAGGGGATAATTTTATGTACCTACTGTAATTGTAATTGAAATCTTGCTCGAGAGATAAATAAATGGGTACTTTAGGTACCTAATTCTGTTGCTGCGTTTACACAATTTCACGACGGTATTTTGTCCGATTGAAGCTTTACGATATTGCATTTCGATCTATGGTGCATTTGGTAAACAGCCGGAGTAATAAATCAGCCAGTCTGGCAGATTTCAGTGTAGTAAATGAGAAAACTATATATGTATTGTAAATAAATTCTAATTTATTAATTGTATGGAGTGTTTTTGTTCACTCTTTTACAAATTACCCACTTTCGACGCCTATGAACCCTTTGCCGAAGGATTTAGCTGGGAGCTTAATGAGGGTTTCCTATTGTCAAAGCGGTCATTTTTAAAGGGTCTTCTATTATTTGGTGGTCTTAGTACGAAAGAAGCGTCATTTTCATTTTGTTTCCGATATTTGCAAAACTTATTATTGAAAACTGATGTGCCGCTCGTATAGCAAAAATACCATACTATACTTGAAGTAGTTGATTTATTACTTCGGTTCTTTACCAAATGCACTATAAATTACATATCCATTGTCATATTTTAAGTGGAATTCAGAATTATCGTCAGTGATATTTTTCTGATTGAATATGTCCCATAACAAAAAAAAATCCCTTGAATCTTTGATTTTCGTGAATTTACAATCTCTTGCAATTTTCAATTTCAGGATCATATTTTCGCATCTAAATATTTGATGAAATCGATCAACAATGTTTGTTTTTTTAAATAAAAAACATGGATTAAACTCCAAACATTTCTGCGTTTTTAGGACGGTAAGAACTTTCTAGCTTCCGGAAATAAAGTGAAAACTATTTGGAGAAGAGGAAAGAATATTGCTTACCAAAGGTAGACCTCCAAAGCTTCGGAAATCAAACGTATCTTCTTAATTAATTGTTTCCTCTTCATTTCTTCACCATTACATTTGAGTTCACAGTTCCCCTTAACAAATTTAGTCGACGCCAATTTCCACATTCTCCCTTATTTGATGACCTATGAAATTCGACATTCACATTTCTAGCGCAACTTTAAATATGAAAAACATGCTCAATTGTGACTACTTTGATCTGTCTGTCCGTCCGTCCGCCCGTCCATTCCCCCTTCTGTCTGTTTTGATTATCTTCTATCCTCTTAATTTCGTAATGATTCTATTTGATATGATCTCGAGGCTAACACCAAAGAAAAATTCCGAAAAAGGCAATTTGTATTATTGTGATGGGATCCAAAAGTTGTTGCTTCAATCTTTTCCTCGGTTTCACAATATTGATAATCCTTATTTGGGAAAAACCGATAATATTACTTTTCTGGGGAACAACTGAAAATATTTATTATAATTAACCTTTTTGATTCGCTTCGTATGGAATGAACTTTTATATGTCGTTTGGGTATATAATTAATTCTCTTTATACTCATTATATTGTATTCATTTCATATAAGAGATTCAAAAAAGGTCAAAAAGGGCAAATACCCAAAACCAAAATAATAATTTGTTTAATCGGACGCGTTTCGTTAGCAAAGTTGTCAACATCAGTTGGGCCATCGCAGATTTTACCTCGTCCTTGATGGAGCGGCTATTATCAACATGCTGCAACCTCGAACTTCAAAGATATTATTCCAGAATTATTCCATTGATGTTTTTGTGCCATATATCTTACAAAAACTTCAGAATGTAACCAGATTAGACCTCAAATGGGACGTTTACGAAGCTGACAGCTTGAAGGCTGATGCTCGAAGCAAGAGAAGGAAGGGAGTTCGAAAACGTGTCGACGCAACGACTCCTTTTCCTAAGAAGTGGCTGGAATTTCTGCATGTCGGTGAAAACAAGACTGAGGCTGTACAATTTTAGCCGGCATTGACACTGATAAACAGCTCATCACCGCATATAATGTTAATGAGCTTTGTATAAATCGCATTGATGTGACTGATATACATGAAGAAGCCGACAAGCACATCCTACTCCACCTTCACGATACTGTTCCGAAAGGATATAACAAAGTATCAATACATACATTTGAACCAGATGTTGTAGTCGTCAGCGCTGTCCCATGCAGTCCTTTTACCCCTTCCTCCCAAGCAGGACACGGTGTCGCACCCAGTGCATGAGTGGAACATTGGCATGGCAACACACTTTTCAGGACCCAATGCTCTTACTATCTCATGAGCAGCTCTTACCAACTCCAAATGATATCCATAACTCGGAAATCCCAACTTGGCATGCACGAAGTTCGTTCAGAAACCATAGAAGAATAGATAGGGTCACTAGAACGATTCGTTGCCTTACTGTATGACAGAACAAGTACGAAGTCAAAGAGGCACGGATGCAGCTGTTTTCTCAAAAAGGCAGAGCTATTGAAGGTTTTCCCCCTACACAGGCTGCACTGGAATACTGTATGACAGAACAAGTACGAAGTCAAAGAGGCACGGATGCAGCTGTTTTCTCAAAAAGGCAGAGCTATTGAAGGTTTTCCCCCTACACAGGCTGCACTCGAATAGATGTTCATATTTTTTTACTTTAATATGACACAGTCTAATTCTGGGAATTACGTATATACTCCCCTTTAGGTACAATGACCTATTTTGACTTATCATTGAGGATGTATATTATTGGTGTGCTTTCGCATTTGGTTTTTCCTGGAAACATCGAACTACTTGCAACAGAGAAATTTTTCATATCCGTGCAAAATATAGATGCATTCGCCCGCACACCTTTTATAATTTCTATCTTTGGGTCCACTACGGCCCGTTTTTGGCAAAGTTCAACCGCAGTTTTTTATCACAGCCTACCGCCGGTTGCCTTCTCCTACTCTCTAATTCTTTTTTTCTCATTTTTTTAAATCGTCTACTAACTGAAAAGGCGTTCTTTATATAAAATCATAATGGATAGAAGCAATCAAAAACCTATAATAATATCATACATCAATTTAAGTTAATTCGCATTGGTCTGATTAAATAAACTAAAGTGTCCACTCAGCTTCCCACGGATTTATCATTACTAAGATTTACATCCTGTTATCTGCGATATAAGCGGCCGCCAAGTGATGAGTTGCGTCAATAACACAAAAAAAGGTTCAATAATTCAAAGTGATTATCATGTGGACACGGAGTTGAATAATGGAATGAATAACGTAAATAAGGTCTATTGTTAGAACCATTTTGAAAAAATTGAAAAAAGCAACTGAATAGATATATGATGAAGATGGCAGACACTAGAACGACAAAGACAGTATGGAAGGTTAACCTTAAGAAAAGAGGAAAACTTCAAAAAGAGTAGCACAAACAAATAGGTCTTAGCCACTGACATGAGGCTAGCAAAAATCGAAAAAATTATTATTATGTATTATATCCTTTAACCTTTTACCCAGAGGTGTCGGAATTACATTCTAATTATTTGTCATTACATTGTTTTTTATATTTTACATTTATTTTATTTTTCTTCTATAAATTTTCTCCAAGCTTTTCTATTTTTTGTTAGATTTTTTGCTTCTTTCCAGGATTTGCCTCTTTCTTGTATTATTTCACCTATGACTTGGTTCCATGTTTTTCTTGGTCTTCCCCTTTTCTGTGTCCTCGCTTCATATACTGTCTTTATTTGTCTTTTGTTATTCATTCGTTGTTTGTGACCCCACCAACTAAGTTGTCGTTGATCTATGAAATGTATGACAGGTTGTATTCCTAATTCCTCTCTTATTTGTGAGTTTCTAATACTATCCCTAATGGTCACTCCTAGTATTCGTCTCATATATTTTATTTCTACCGCTTGTATTTTGTTTTTTGTTTGTTTGAGAGTACCCAAGGTTCGCTGCCATATGTTAATACTGATCTATATATTGAATTGAACACTTTTATCTTTGATTGTTTGCTCATTTCTTTGTTATTTATAAATTTTTGGTTCATTGCATAGTATAATTTTATTGTTTTTTCTATTCTTTCATTAATTTCCATTTCTTGTTTTCCTGTTATCTCGAAGGTTATTCCTAAGTAGGTATTTAAAAACTTTTACTTGTTCTATTTTGGTATTTTCTATTTTAATGTTTGTTGTAATATTTTGATCAACAATTACCATTATCTTTGTCTTCTCTATGTTTACTTCCATTCCCTCTTCTTCCATTATTTCTTTCCATATATTCAAGTTTTCTTGTAGCCTTCTTTTATTTCCCGCTGTTTTCACAACTACTCTTTCTAGATTTCTATGTCCTACAAACAGTTTTTTTTTACTTTTTGTTCACTTTTCTTGATGATGTTGTCCATGTGTATATTGTATAGGATTGGGCTTAGTCTCCCTGTCTTAGTCCTTTCTCTGTTTTGAACCCGTCTGATTTCATGTTATGTTTGTGTTGATTTTGCATAAATCTTGTATCACTTTCATTGTTTATTCCTTTTTCTTTTAGTCCTTTCCACACTTTATCTCGAGGTACCATGTCAAAGGCCTTGTGCAGATCTATAAAGGCTAAGTAAAGATTTTTATTTTGTCTTTTCTCTATTAATTGTTTTATTGTGAAAATGTGGTCTTGCGTATTTCTTTCTGGTCTAAATGCACTCTGCGGTTCTGCTAGCTGAGATTTCGAGGAGCATTTCCATTCATGTCTTCCTCAAATTCTTTATCATTTCTGTTGTTATTTTGTCATCTCCGGGTGTTTTACCATTGTTTTAATTTTTTCACTACATTTTTTATTTTTATTTCTTCGACTTCCTCTTCTTCACTCTGTTTTACGTTTTCAGATTCAGTTGTAGTGCTTCTATTAATATTTATTTGTTGTCCTAGTAATTGTTTGAAGCATTCCCTCCATCTTTCCATAATTTCTTCTTGGTTTTTGTTCTTTATATATACTTCTTTTATTGGTTTATCTGTTCTAAGGGATTTTAGGACTTTATAGAATCGTTTTTGGTTGTCTGTACTATCGGTTTCCATCTTATTCCCAAAGTCCGTCCATGATTTTTCATTTGCTGTTATTATTAATTCTTTTACTTTTGTTCTTTAATTTTTATATATTTCATATTGTTCTGGGGTTTTGTAAAGGAACTCAACATTTTAACTCTAACACTCTCGAACCTGAAAGGTAGAAATCTGGATCATTAACAAAATATAGGACCTTTGTGCCTTTTTCGAGTCCCTCTTCTTTCTGAATTCCCGTTGAATTTTCGTGGCCTCTTCATATCAGAAACAATATACTTAGTTATGATGTATTATGTTGATTTGAGGGGTGTACAAACATGAACTACTAGACGGTAACCGATAAACTATTAAAACTTTGTAATTACAATTATTACGTACGTCGAAATTGAAATACAATTTTCATTGTGAAATGTACAGTCGACGTCCGTAACAGTGTTTCTTTGCAACGTCAATTACAGGGGCAAACAGATTACCGTCGTAAGGTTATGAACTAAATAACGCCCATGGTGCCTTCTTTACTTTATGTCATACTTGCAAGAAAACATAGCAGCGGGCGTTATAAGCGGGCATTATAAAGAAATAATAAGGTAGCGTGATATAAATATAATTTAATGTATCCCTTCTTGAACATTTTTGTTAACAGATCGAGAGAAAATTTAATTGTGGCACCTTTTCTGCTCTGCAAAACCAGTACAGACATAATGATAAAAATAACTTGTTACGGATTCCAATTCTGTAATTTATAAAACTTGAACTAAAATAAAACCGATATTAAATGCAAAGTGGAACTGTCTAACAATTGTGAAAGACTGAAAATTTATGGTTCATAACAAGTTCAGATCGTAAAGTAAATAAGGAGTCGATCTTTTCCGTAAAAACGTGCAAGTAACTTGATATTAAAGCAGTGATTTACACCATAACATATACCAAACACTGTGTAAAATTAATTACAATATAAAATTACCTAAGCATGGTGGCAGGCATGCCTTGAATGTTAAACAGACTCGCTTGGTTCGTGTTAGAATTCGTGAGTTGTTTTTGTTGGGCCAGGAGTGAACTCCCGAAGAGAATGCTAGAACAAAGTTCCGACTACTTGTTATTTTTTTTACCAATACCCAAGCACGTACGCGTTTGTTCTATTTCGATTTGTGTCCTTTTACCACATTCAGATTGATTTTGCGAAGGCACGAACTAGATTTGTGAATAAAAACCTTCAGTTGTCCTGCACGGAATAGGAAATGTCGTATCAATTCAAAATATTTTCGTAGCGGCGCGGCGTGAGATAGGAATTACAGATAGTATTAGGTGGTTAACACGTCAATCTTTCGTAGTGACAATCAAAATGGGCCCACGTCTAACCCTCAGTCACATATTTCATAAGTTAACACTTCCCTCTTATCTGATTGTGAGAAGTTGAAGTGTTCTTTTATTCGCTTTGTTTCCCCTTCAATTAATTGGTCAAAACTTGCTTTAGAGGTAAGAACTCGTTTTAAAATATGAATTTTTACAAGTCACAGGCCCACCTGTAGAAATTATTTTAATTCGTTATAAATGTAAAGAGCATTATAATTGTTATTGTAAAAGGCAGGTGGTAGGAATTTTTATTGTTGCTTCAAGTCGTAAGTTAGAAAAGTTGTAAAGATCTCGTTATGCACTTTCCTCAAAGTTAAATAAGAAGGGAAAGTGTAAAAACTTTTGACGGATATGATATCTCACGTACAAAATGGATGATGCATCAACGTTGGGCACGTCTTTTACCTATCTCCGCATAAGAATTTTTGTTAAAGCAACAACTATCGCAGACGTTGATCTGTTAATCCTCCCTGGGTAAAACTAGGAAGTAGTTTATGTAACTTGAATACCTAATTTATAAAACGTAAATTGGTATGCCTTTCTACAACATAGATAAAGAGGGAGGATATTATATTTAGGGTTCGTTTATCTATTTTCGGGTGGTTATGGCGTCTCTGAAACTGGAGACGGTTATGTTTTGAATAATTATGCGAATACATTAGAGATTTTAACAGGCACTGTGTCATATCCTTCATCCCATTTAAATGACTTAATCTATGGGAGTGTAAATGGAAACCGTATGAGGGTTGATCAATATTCGGAATAGGATTGTATCATTTTAAAATGGATGTCAACTTTAGTTAGACCTCTAAATAAGGACGAAATTAGAAAAAATGTATGAATAAGGAATTTTCTTTAAATAGGCTCTTAAAAAATAATTAGGAAGTTGCTTTTTTCCCTTTCCCCTAATCTTAAATTAAAAGGTTCCCGAACAAAATGGTCCGAATTTCAGGAAAAATCCACGTATCTAATGAGAAAATAGCATTATCATCAGATCAAAGCACTACAAAGTAACCTTAAGGAAAAAATGTTTTACTCATCTCATTATGTGTTAATTATCTCTTCATTGGATTTTAGAATGAATGAAATGGGTTCATTCGATGGTAGTAAATTTTGAGAAAATAATAATCGAGCATTGTAAGCGTGTAATGTTTGAAATAAACAAAATAATTCTGTTTTTTTGTCACACTAGGAATCTTTTGTTTTGACTTTAAGAAACTTTACTCTAATAATAATCACATTAAAACAACAAATTGTGCTTGTCATTCTTATTAGGGTTTATAGCCTTTTTGGTCTTTTCCTTTAAAGGATTTTGTCTCGGATTTAATCCTATTAATGATTTTAAAGTAACGTTTTAGTTTTTCTAAAAGGTTTTGAGATACTACGATGTGTGAGGAATTTTTGATTACGCCCAAAACAATCAAACGTTATGTCCAAATTTACTAAAAACACAGACGAATTCAGGGTGTGATAAAATTCTGCCGCCACAATTTCTTTTACCTTGTTGCTATCTAATCCTGTACATATTTATATACAGGGTGTACAACTAAGAAAGGAGGCCGGCCATAACTCGGAAACTATTTGAGATAGTACAGTGAAATAAAAAATCTTATAATAAATGTGCCCAAGAGAAAATGCTGGAAATTTTTTCCAATTTCCTACCATTGCCACCAGAGGGCGTTTCACTGATTTCAATTTGAAATTCCCATTTTTCGGGCAATTTTTCTCAGTAAGGTAATTAAAAAAATATATTCGTTGTAAACTAGTGATCAATATGCAAAACTTTATTTAATGAATTTTTTCGATTGCTGTCAAAATAAAAGGAGGGGGAACTAAATTACGTGTTACTGGAAAAAATCGTGTAACTTCGTTGCTTGAATTTGTCAAGATTGGTCTCCATGTAAAGAGAATGCTTGATAATACCAAAAAAATTCAAAACCATAATAATTTCTTATCTCCGTCTACTACTCGAAAGGCATGGCTCCAATGTGTTTTTCATCCAAAAATTGTAGCAAAATTGTCGGGAGGGTTATTGCGATATATACACCGTGGGTCAATAGTGTGTGGATGAAAGATTGATTTCTAAAGTTTGTTGCTGGGATATTCTGGGCCACAAACCTAAAATATTTTCACTTGAATCGTAAAGTTTGTACAGGGTGATTTATACCCAGCAAACACACATATAAAATATACATACAACATATATAAAATTGAAGTAAATACCCCTACATATGCTTTTTTATATATCAAGTATGTAAGTACCTATTCTTTAATAAAATTATATAAACCATATGTTACACATTACGTATATTTTACATAATATAGTATAGACACTTACGGATATTCTATATACAGAAATTCATATAATATATACATACAGATAATTACATATTACTCATGAAATTGATGTGCTGTCATATTTACATGATTAGATTTATGTATGTTATATGTAAAATCTTATATGTAAGAAGTATTACTTATTTTTTATGTATGCCTTCTGTAAATATAATTAGAAATTATCATTACATATGGTCGAAAATAAAGTCCGTTTCTATTTGCGCCGCATAAGTAATCGCGCGTGTTTTCTATAACGCCAAAAATTGTAGTTCACGTACCTTTAATATTAGATCCGTATCGAAATTAAATAATATAAAATAAATTAAATCCTGGTCATTTTTAACATAAAGGTAGGTATAATCATTGAATAAGGCTTCACTCAACGGTATAATCAAACAAAATTTAAACTAATAACGCGAAACAGCGCAAAGATACGAAGTACGAAATAAAAAGAAGGGATGTTACAGATTAGCGCAATGGTACAATGTCGGATACAAAGAAAACACATGTCGGATTTCGGAATTTGCAACGCCCACCCCCAAAGGTTCGAATCCGGTTAAGGGAAACATTTCAAGCAAGTATCCATAATAAACTGTCGGCTTCCAGTTCAGGTAAAATGGGTTTCTGTAAGAATTAAGTTAAATATAATTAAAAGTACAGTTATACGTAAATGTAGTTTTTCCATTTTTTTGTATGGAACTGCTTAAATAATTTTTTACTTTGATAATAATTACATCGAGTAGCTGTCATTTGGTCATCGCAACGCTTTTACAACTAGTATTTTTTATGTAAACATATACAGTGTGACTCATTTAGAATGGAAACACACATGTAAAATCTGAAGTTATTTACCGATTTTAACCAATTTTTTTTAAAATGTCAAATAATCAAAAATCTACTTTGTGACAAAATTTTAAATGTTTATTCCAATTTTCAGGGCATACTACGATAACTTTTTCGTACTCGGAATGGAGAATTATTATTAGCGATTTGTTTATAAAAAAATATCTACGCCACTGGATTCAGAATGCTTCCAAATAGCTATCACCAAAATTTTACAAAAATATATGTATTAATAACAAAGTTATAACAACTTAAAGTTCGAAAAGTTTCAAAGCTAACAGTTACAAAACAACACCCTGTATCAATAGATGGGCATGGAAATTATGTTAATAATTCTTAAATTAAACTATTTAAACCATCAGTGGAGAAAAAAATATTTAAAGTAACGTAATATTTAATAAAAATCTATTATAGCTGTTAAACAGTAACATAATTTCCATGGTAACTAAGATTTAAATGGAAATGTTAGGTCTTATTATGTATTTACTCAATTGTGCGATTCCGTCACTTTGATTAAATATTACGTTACTTTAAATATTTTTTTCTCCACTGATAGTTTAATTTAAGACTTATTAACATATTTTCCATGGCAATCTATTGATACAGGGTGTTGTTTTGTAAATGTTAGCTTAGAACTTTAAGTTGTTATAACTTTGTTATTAATAAATATATTTTTGTAAAATTTTGGTGATAGCTATTTTGAAGCATTCTGAATCCAGTGGCGTAGATATTTTTTTTATAAACAAATCGCTAATAATAATTCTCCATTCCGAGTACGAAAAAGTTATCGTAGTATGCCCTGAAAATTGAAATAAACATTTAAAATTTTGTCCCAAAGTAGATTTTTGATTATTTGACATTTAAAAAAAAAATTGGTTAAAATCGGTAAATAACTTCAGATTTTACATGTGTGTTTCCATTCTAAATGAGTCACACTGTATGTATACATAAAACGTATATAAATTCATGTGCTACAGATATATAAGAATTTACATCTAATAGACATATATATTATGTGTCAAATTTCTGACATCCTGACATTCATTATCTCTTATTTATCTTCCAGTTTTACGTAATTCTAACAAGCTCTTACATAATTTGTATGTATTTTATATATAAATGTGTTTGCTGGGTATCAAAGTTGCACTTTTTTAATGGAACGCCCTGTATATTATTGAATATTTGGCATGATTCTAATGTGTTTTTCATCCAAAAATTGTAGCAAAATTGTCGAGAGGGTTATTGCGATATATACACGGTGGGTCAATAGTGTGTGGATGAAAGATTGATATTTGAATCGTAAGTTTGTACAGGGTGATTTATATCAAAGTTACATTTTTTAACGGAACGCCCTGTATATTATTGCATATTTGGATTCCATGGTCAATTCTAGTGCGACTTTATGTATCACACATTAAAATATTTTTAAGAAACCATACTACGACATGTTGCCGAATTAAAGTCAAAGTAACAAAATGTAACTTTGAATATGATAACAATCATGTAACTTAACAATTTTCGCCATACTTTAGTATAATTGCGATATGCACAGTCTTTCTCAAAGTAAACAGGACTTTTTTCAAATATGAACAAAAAATGGTTTCTTCGGTAAAGTTGGTTTATTTTATTAAAAATAGTCCCCTTCCGCTTCGATACACTGATTTGCACGACTTAATAGCATTTGAAATGAGGATTTTAGATCGTTGGCCGGCATGACTCTGAGAACGTTGGTACACGCCTTTTGGATGGCCGGAACGTCAGCATAACGCATGCCCTTCATTAGCAAATGAAGTTTTCCGAACAGATAAAAGTCGCATGGAGCCAGATCAGGCGAATATGGGGAATGGTTCACCAATAAAATGCGATTTTTTGTCAAAAAATCGGTGGAGTGTTGATCGAGGAGACGGCGCATTATCGTGCAACCAACGCCAACTCTCTTCCTCACGATATTCTGGCCGAATACGATGCAACAACCGCCTCAAAACACCAAGATAAAATGGCGCGTTAACCTTTGTGCCAGGTGGAATTAACCAAAAACAAATGAGCATTGTCTTCACTTTTGACTTCTCAAAACGAGATTTTTTGTTACCGGCTCGTTTTTTGGCATCCATTGGGAACTTTGAGGCTTTGTTTCCGGCTCGTATTGGAAGCACCACGTTTTGTCACCAGTAGCAATATTGTAAAGGAAGCTTTCGTTCTTTTGGTCTCTTTAACGATGTCCTTGCAATGTTGGATTCTGAACAATTTTTGGTCGTCAGTCGTCAATTTGTGCGACACAAAGTGAGCACTGAGCACACACCTTCCGATAGCTTAAATGGTCGATAAAAATTGGATGGATCGAATCTTTGGACATTCTCAATTAGATTTCTATTAAACGCAACGATGATTTTGGTTAAATTTTGAGAAAATCGCGACGCTCTCTGGCGTTATCACGAATTTCGGCTGGCCGACAGGGGGGTCGTCATTGATGTCTTTACGACCGTTTTTAAAGCGCGTATCCCACTCGTGAACTCTGCCACGGGTTAAACAATCATCACGATAAACTTGTTGCATCAATTGAAATGTTTCGGTAAACGTTTTACAGAGTTTGAAACAAATCTTTGTTCGATGCTCATTTTTGTACAGATGAAAAAACATCCTGACGTTTGAGACGCTATAACTCCGCTTCCAGTGTGACCAATCATCAAATTTTTCTAGAATTCGCTAAAAGATGTACCGGGTGGCCAAATAAGCGAGGTAAGCGGCTGCATCTCAGGACTTGTTCATCTGACAACAATGGAATTTTTTTTATTATTATAAATGTGGCCACAAAAAAACTCTGGAAATTATTTTCGAGTTCCTAGGATGACCGCTAGGGGGCGTATTTGGTATAATAGTTCATAAAAGCTTAATTTTCTCGCTTAAAGTCCCAATGAAGTGGATCTGAAAATATTGTCATGGCAATCTACGATCATTTTTGAATAAAAAACCTTACATCAATTTTTTTGACAGCTGTCAAGTAAATCGGCGGGCGAAGGTTTTACCCCGAAAAAGAAAAATGCTTGTAGTGTCAGTTTGCCTTGGCCGATTTCACTGAAACAACTTTTGATTAAAAGAACATTTTTGGAAGTATTTTTCTATAAAAATAAAACAACAATATATTTTTCCATTGTTCTGCGAGAGGGCGTTGATTTATCACTTACCCTATTTCTTTAAATATCTCTAAAAAGTTAAATGAAATCATTATTTTTTCTTACGATAATAAGTAGAGCACTAAAAACTAAAAAAAATAGTAAAAACCGCAAAACGATATCTCTATTTATAACGAAGGTATTAACAAAGATGTTTAAATATCGTTTTTGGTCACCCGGTATGTAGTACCATTCGAACGCTTATAGCCACATATAGGTGGCGCCCCCAGACATGTCCCTATTGACTAAGCCCTGTTTACTTTGAGACAGGCTGTGTATAATATGTGATTTAACTAATTCGTTTTTTCGTCGATTGATAATTTTATTAATTCATTTACTTCACTGTCATCTACATCATGTTTATGTCATTGGAAGCCTGAAAATGACTCATAGTAGTCGAAACTGGTAGCTGATTTAAATATTTTAACAAAGAATCAATTGGGAGAGGTTTAGAGCCTGTTGTACCTTAATCATCGTTCCCTCATTGTGACTGAAATCATTTGACTCAAATACCAACAAAATGTTCTCAAATTGAAGTTTAGCTGAAAATACTGCTTAAGCGTTCTATTATAATTATTAGTTACGATTTCTATATCAACAAAAGCTACATTTTCAATTGTTCAGGTTCAAGTCATTAAGGTGTTGTGGTCCTATAATTGATTTTGTGACATTTTGTGGATTAAAGTTAGTCGCAGGTATACAGAAGCTCCTTCCATTATCATTGCAAATGCTTTTGCATTATTAACATTAAATTTAATTTACATACATTATTTACATTTACAACCTCAGATTTAAAGAGATTGATGTAAATTATTCAGTAGCGTATAAATGTAACCACAAATGTGCAAAGTGATTACATTTCCGTCTGATAAGTGGTTTATAAATCAAGGAGTCACAAATGCTAATGTTTTTAGTTAAGTAATAAACAAAGTCTTCACTGCGATGATGCCACTAAGTGTTTTTGCACTTTTAAATTATTAATTTATTAATTAATTACAGTTACGATACGAATGACACACCAACAATCAACCATCCGCGAGACGAAATTTTCTTATTATAATATTAGAAGCGAGATTGGTAAATTTAATCGTTTCGAAATGACTTTTTTTTCATTTCGGATTTTGCATGAGGTTAAAATGTTAAAGCTACTAAATAGTAAAGTGTTGTTGTTTTAAGTGACGGGTGGGAAGAAGTAATTATGTTTACAATACTAGAATTAAGGATGTGATTAGTGTCTTGTTAATTTAATGACAGTTCCGTACTACTATAACGTATTATTAACTCTTGCCGTAAAATGCCTCTGGCGTAATATTAAGTATGTATATTTTTCCTAGCCGATTTTATCGAATACTCGTAAATCAATACCCTATTGCATATTTTAATAAATAATAAGCACTCGGCGTTCTTCTATTAAAATTTGAAGAGATTGCGCGATTTAATTCATCCAAGTAATAACGATGAAGTACTTTCGTCCATTTAAATAATCAGGAAGTGTTGCGCAAATTGATTTAAAGTTTTATTTTTGTTACATCTAAAAATGTGTACGATCAAAATAATATTTCGGTGTCGAAGTTTGTGCTGAGTTCGCGGAAAAGTTCAATTCGATTACAGTCATTTACTTTCGTCAGCTTTGATGAGTTTAGTAAATATTACGTAGCAGAATTCATCCCCTTATTTCTGGAATTTTTTTATTTAAACTCCCTTGAGTGATCTGCAAGCTGCCCAGTGGGCAATAAGCGTTTGATTTGACGACACTGTAATGACATGTAGGGTATCACTCCAGTGAGTGATCTCCTTTTAAATTATCACATCTTAATCTAATGTATATTTTTGTTCAATTCAGTCTAAATTTGAAACTTATCTGGGTCCTATAGCTAGGTCTGATGGCAGCCGCCGTTTAAGCCTCATCGACTTCCCAACACATTAGGAGGATGCACTGACATTCTTTCACTGTATTTCGCACTGAATCGATGTATGTTTTTCTTGACGGACTCCAGGGGGATGTCGTGTAAAATCACTTCGTTGAAAACGTAATGCGGCGCGTCAACTATGGCGCGCAAAACATTGTTCTGGAACCTCTGCAGGATGGCGATGTTGGAATCACTAGCAGTACCCCACAACTGGATTCCATAAGTCCAGATTGGCTTTAGGATCGAATGGTACAGCAAGATTTGTTTGTCAATGGTTAGTTTCCATTTGCGCCCTATATGAGCCACTACATATGACTTAGTTTAAGTCCAAGCTGCTTACGTTTGGTAAATATATGTTTTTGCCACGTAAGGCGGCGGGGTATCCAGGTATATGTCGAGATATGTAGCTTCTTCGGCTTTTGGAAGTTGGCAGTTATTAATTTTCACCGGAGGGCATCTTTCTCTGCGTAATGTAAATGTCACATGCTTGGATGTGGTTTCATTACTTTTAATGCGCCACATTTTTAGCCAATGTTGAATTTTGTTTAGGTTTATTTGAAGGTTACGGGAAGCGTGAGACGCCAGAATAGCAATGTCATCTGCGTATGTTGCTACCGTAGTAGTTCTTATTGGTAGGTCTGTCGTGTACAGTAGGTACAGCATTGGGCCAAGGACGCTGCCCTGAGGGACGCCTGTCGCCTGAGTGTATGGGATATAATAATAATAATAAGTCCCATTATACCCTCATGGGTCATAGGGTTTTAACATAATCATTCCATCTCTTCCTATCCATAGCTATTTGCGCCAACTCTGAAAATGCCTTTTTTGTTTGCATCTCTATTGTGTTTCTCCAAGTACTTTTTGGAAGCCCTCTTTTTCTTTTCTCTCCAGGATTCCATTTTAATATTCTCTTGCTAACTTCACCGCCATTTCTTCGCAACGTATGGCCCAGCCACCCATATTTCCTCTTTTTTATCTCCGTGTTTATGTCTCCTTGTTTTGTTATTCTCCATAAGTCTTCGTTACTAATGGTCTCTGGCCACCACACTTTCAATATACTCCTGAGGCATCTATTAACAAACACCCGCAACTTTTGTCCTATCACTCCCGTTACCGCCCACGACTCTGACCCGTATAACAAAACCGGCTTCACCATTGCATTGAACACTTGTATTTTAGTTTTAACATTTAAATTGCTCGCATTCCATACGGCACTCAATTTTATATATGCCCCATTGCCCCCCTTGCTTTATTTATTCTGTTTTGTACGTCCTTAAGTCCTCCATCTAAAGCGGCCACTACACTCCCTAAATAGACGAATTTATCAACTCTTTCTATTTCTTCACCATTTATTAATAGGTTTTTTGGTCGATCGACATTCAAACATATACACTTTGTCTTAATATTTACTTTTAGTCCGACTTTTGCCGACTCTTCCACTAAACTATTTAACTTTTGTTGCATATGTTTACCGTTATCAGCAATGAGGCAGATGTCGTCCGCAAAATCCAGGTCATTCAGTGATTCTGTCATGTTCCATCTTATTCCTCCCTGCTGTCCTCTCATAGCCTTCCTCAATACCTCATCCAAAACCAGTACAAAAAGCAGTGGGGAAAGGATACATCCCTGTCTTACACCGTTCCTTGCTTGAAATGCTGTTGAGAGCGTTCCGTTTTGTTCAACTCTGCATTCATATTCGTTGTATCCTTCTTTTATTAAATTTATTATCTTGGGTGGTATTCCCTTAGTTCGCAGCGTCTGCCATATCCATTTTCTATTTAGTGTATCGAAAGCTCGTTGATAATCGATAAAAGCTATATATAGTGGTGATCAATACATGATCGGTTTGCCCTAAATCCACACTGCTCCTTTCTTAGCTCACGATCCAGCACTGTTACTATTCTTTCCTGTACTATTTTATAGAATATCTTGTTTACAATACTCAGCAGGGTAATACCTCTCCAATTTTCGCATTTCTTAAGATCGCCACTCTTCGGTATTTTTATTATCACTCCTTCTCTCCAATCTTTTGGGAATTTTTCTTCTTGCCATATTTTCCATATCAGTGGTTTCAATATTTTTACTGTTGTTTCAATATCTATCTTTAGTATCTCTGCTGTAACCTTCCGTAGGTATATGATCTCTAACTTTCAGTTCCGCCCTTTCTTCTATATCCTCAGTAATTTCTAGATTTTCTTCCTGCTCTGCATTCAGCACATCGTTAAAATATTCCACCCATCTTTCCATTTGTTGCTCTTCTGTGTATAATAGCTCTCCGTCTTTGCTTTTTATAATTGAAATTTGTTTGGTGTTATTGGTTAGCTTCCTTATATTTTTATATATTTCTCTCATGTCCCCTCGACAAGCAGCATACTGAGCTTTTTCAGCTATGTCTTCAACGTATTTCCGTTTATCCATTCTAATTGCATTTTTAATATCTTTGCTCACCTTCTTATAATCCTCCTGTAGATTTTCTTGTTTTTGTTTATTTTTTTCTCCCAATCTTTTTATCTTGATATTTCTTCTTGCCTTTATTAGCTCCCAGGTGTCGTCACTCATCCACTTTTTCTTCTTAGGTCTTGCGACACTTCTCATTACACTTTTCATGGTACTAAGGAGGGCTTGTTTGCAATCGTTCCACGTGTCTTCGACGCTTTTATCATAGTTGATATCCTTACTTTTGTTTATTAGCGTTTTACTAAACTTTTGTCTTTTTTCTTCATCGTTGATCTGCTTTATATCATATTTTATTCTTTTTCTTTTCATTCCTCTCGCTTTCCCTCTTGTCTTTTCCATATTTATTCCTATTTTTGCCATTATCAGATAATGGTCACTTCCCACATCAGCGGCTCTTTTGTTCCTCATATCTAACAGAAGTCTGTTGTATTTTCGGTTTATACATATATGATCGATTTGGTTTTCTACGGTTCGGTTCGGCGCAACCCAGGTTATTTTGTGGCAATTTTTATGCTTAAATATTGTGCCACCTATCCTCATTTTATATAATCCACATAGTTCTATAAGTAATTCACCATTTTCATTTCTATCCCCTATACCTTCTTTACCCATAATTTCCTCCAATCCATCATTATTTGACCCCACCTTAGCATTAAAATCTCCCATCAATAATATTATATCCCCATTTTGAACATTTTTAATAACTTTGTGTAGTGCGCAGTAAAACTCTTCCTTTAACTCATATTCAGCGACCTCCGTCGGCGCATAACACTGTATTACTGTCATTTTCTTGTTTCCAAGATTCATCCTTGCCATAATAATCCTTTCACTAACCGGTTTCCATTCCACCAACAGTTCTCTTATCTTTTTATTGAAGATGATTCCAACACCATACCGATGCTCGCTTCCTTCTTCTAACCCAGAATAAATAAAGCTATGCTCTTCTGTCTTGCATTCCCCATATCCTATCCATCTGCATTCACTTATTCCCAAAATATTTATGTATGGGATATAAGTCAGTGTATTCATATTAAGCAATTGATAGTGGGAGTGGAGAAGCAGCTTCTTCAGTTTGGCTTGTATGCCGCTGTGCCATATCTTGTTAAAGGCTTGGGAGGCTGCAGATCAGTATCTTTTGGCATTTAGATCTTTATCCATTTGGTTGACTAGTCTATGGACTTGCTCTATTGTACCGTGTTTACTGCGGAAGCCAAATTGGTGGTTCGGGATTATTTTCATTTCTGCTATTATTATGTTAAGTTGTTTAATGTATAATTTCTCAAGAACTTTGGAGAGCATTGGTAATAGGCTTATGGGCCTGTAGGAGGAGACGTCTGCTGACTTTTTCCCTGTTGTACAGATTATAATGATTTGAGTTGTTTTCCAGGTGCGGGGGAAGTAGTTATCTCGTTTTCCTCTCCGGTGGACATCACTAAAGGGAAGGGTTTGAATACGTTTTCTAGATGTTTCGAGAAGACTTCAACTTTTTCTTTGTTAGTTCTAGCCCAAGTACTGACCTCATTTTTAATTGGGGGGTGGGGGGGGGCTCTTTTAAGCTTTCTTGTGGATTTGCATCAAGAATACTCCGTGGTTTGTGTTGGCGTAAGACTTTGTAAATATTCTTGAATGCCTTGGTTCTGTTCTTTTTGAATCAAGTCTTTCAGTTCTTTGGTGGCTTTATTTAATTTTCTTTTGTTCTCTTCAGTTCTGGATTGCTGCCATTCTTTCCGCAGGTGTCTTTTTGCTGAGATTTTGCCTTTAATGGCCGGTGATATTTCGCTTTTCCCTGAAGGCGTTACGAAGGTGGGTGTAGCAAACCATGCGGCTTCTTGTATATTGTTTGTTATGTATTCCACCGCTGCTTCTATGTCTACTTTGGTCTTTAATGGTTGGTCTGATAAAGTTAGATGGTCTAACCTTTCCCTAAATGCGTCCCAGTTTGTTTTATTATTGTGCAAGAAGGGTTGTTTTTCTTTATTCACGATTTGGGAATGAACGGCATCAGGAATTTTGTTTCTATCTATTGGCCAATACGTTGGCTCGCCAGTGGATAAATGTTGCAGGTTGTTTGCTTTCATTGCGAGTAGTTCTCTGCCTTTTGTTGTCGACAACCTTGAACCCCGTCTTCGATGTTTAGCGTTATAGACTCCCCCTGCGAAGAATTTGTTACCTAATGTTTTGAAGAATCCTTCATAGTGTTCGTTTTTGTTGTGATATTTAGGTGGGCATGGCGGACATGGTCACTGTGCTCTGTTACTTGGGTGTTTTATGTGGTATAATTGGTATTTAGGAATCCACAGGTAGTGCTTGTGTGTATAGTGAGTCTCTGAGATCATCATGATGTCTATGATGGAATTTTTTGTGATTACATCAATTTGGTCCGAGTCGTTGTCCTTCATACTGTATGTAATTATGTGTTTCCTCGAAGGAAAGTACTTACACAAGGCTTGGGCTAGTCCTTCTCAAGTCTCTTCTTTATTTATTCATTCATATATTAATACATGACAGTTTTGACATAACTAACAGTGTGGTATGATTTATGTTAGCTGGAAGCTGGACAGACAATGGCGGCCTCTGCCGATTGTATTGATGATCCAGTCTTCTTCCTCAGAGAGGATATCTTGTGGGAGTTTTCTCTTTAGTCTTCTCTGTATGTTGCGCTGTCCAAGATTGTAGTGTCCTGCGTTTGTACATTTGTTGATATTAGTAATAAATTTCCTGGTCGTCTGTATGTTTGAACTGGCGACACTCCTGCTTCACAAGTCTTATGATGTCATGGCCAAATGGGTGTCCATCACATTGATTGTCTAACTATTAACCTCCAATTGATCTTTTGATAAAAATTTGGTCTCTACCGCCATTATTGTTCCGGTTCCCGTGTACCGGTATTGGCACTGCCCACTTCATGCCTGAAGGTAACATTGTTTTGTTTAAGATGATTTGTATAGTCTTCTTTCGCTAATTTCTTCTTTTTGCAGTAATCTTGTGTTTTTTACTGCAATCCAGGTGGACCGGCAGTGTGTCGTTAGTCGTGTCCTTCATTACCCCCTCACCAATTTTCAAAATTTCTGCCGTAATTATGCCATTTCTAGTAACTTTGCCATTCTTTATTTGATTAATGTATCTGTATCTTCGAAATAGTTTCGGCATCTTCCCAGTATTCCACTCGTTGTATCTTTCTCTTACTGTTTCAAGTGGCAAATGTTTCATGGGAATATGAAGATAGTAAAGTGCATGCATTCTTTACAGGCTGTATCATCAAGAATGGAGTTATCTAAACAGTTAGTTATGAATGAATCGTATAAAAAACTAAAATGTTGATTAAAAATAATAGTATGCGCATACATTAATTTTGAACCTGAGAACACCTCACTTATTTTCGCGTGAGAAATTCCAACTAGATATTTACAGAAATGTTCTAATTTACAACGTTATTAGTTAACGTAACATCCTTCTGACTAATACGAACTGAGATATTCGTAAAATAATTGATCTTCTCAACATTTAAACTGGAATAATAATGGCGATGATGGGAACCTACTTGCTAATTGCGAAAAAAGTAAATTGTCTTATTCTTCTTAATTTTGTGTTATTTGTTCTGTATCTAAAGTATTTCCTTTGGAAAAATGCACAACTATGATCAACTATGAACAATTCAATTGTAGTGGTATTATTATGACTCGCATTACAGTGCGTGGAAAATACAAGCATATGGCCTAGGATTTTACAAAACTTTCAGTTTGACTTCAATGTCCAATATTATTTTCTCGTTTACCATTCTTGCTCTTCAATTCGTAAACTTACTGTTGCTTGTTTGAAGCAGATCAACCCTAATTTGGTCAAGGCAAAAATTAAACTTACCTAATCGAATGGTGGGGGTGAAATTTTTTCCTGTTCAGCAGGGGCGTCATTCTGGACCCATTCGCACATATTTCATATTTCAAAATGAAAATTTTTCAAACGGAACGTGGACTTTGAGAAGGCGTTTGATACAGTTCCACATCAGAGGCTGCTGATCAAACTAGAACATTATGGCGTTAGAGTAGAGGAAATCTACTGAAATGTATTACAAGCTTTTTGTCTGATCGTACTTATCAAGTGCGAGTTAATGACGCCCTATCTTCATCCTATCCAGCAAGAAGTGGAGTACCACAAGGATCAGTACTTGGTCCCATATTATTCCTGGTTTATATAGCTGATCTAACCTCTAACATTGAATCAACAACTAGTGTTTTCGTCTGGAAGCCTTACCCAATTAAAGATATAAGATATAAGTACTTGAAAGGGTTCAACGTAGAGCTACAAAGGTTGTCTACAGTATAATTAATTTAACTTGGTAATAGTTAAAGTTTCTTCAAAGTAATGTATGTGGAGCTTATTATATTTTGTATTTTCTCGAAGATGAAAATTGCATCGGTAAATAATACCGACATAAATAATGAAAGTTAAGGAAAATTTTAGCCAAAATGTTAATTTTGTTCCCCCTTATAAGTATATTTTATGATCAATTAATGCCAGTAATAAATTAAAGGCGAGTAATCTTTTTTCGTATTAATTAGAATAATGCAAACATGAACGGTAAATTGTATGTTAAGAAGACGACCGGAGTTTTACAATCCTTTGATCTTATGATCTATGAAAATTGAGGACGCGTCGTTACCGTCCTATGGCGATTATTGGCTTACATTTTTTGCAAGTTTTCGTCGATAAAAAGGATACTTACTCTAATTAAACATGGAACGCGTAGTAGATTATTCCGACTTCCGACTTTTTTGACCTTTTACATTATTCATTCCTACAGAAAAAGGAATTATTTAAAAGGTCTCATTTAATGCCTTGTTGTTTTCTGAATTATTGCGTTTTTCGTATTTCTCACAATAAATTCTAGGAGAATTGTATTACATTAGCTATTTTGTAAAGCAGTTTTTTTTCCTCTAATTTCCATTAAAATTGTCTCATTTGCATTGTTTATTAGTTTAAAACTTTGACAATGTCCAGGTTCTCAATCCCGGATTATTATTGTTGGAGCGAAATCAACGTTTAAAAGGGATTTTGTTACCTTACCCAATTTCAGATTAACCGATCCAATTTCTGCTCAGGATTGCTCATTTTGAGATCTCTTTTTTTTTATAACTCTCTGTAGATCGCTGTAATTTCGCTCTTCTATCCCTTATGCCATTTTCCATTCTGCCATATTCCCATAAACTCATGGCTTAAATCCTCTTCCTCCACGACTCCACTCTTTTCTATCTTTGGCAATGGTTTCCCAATCGGTTAAGTCCATTTCAAGCAAGTCCTGTTTTATGTCCTGGTTCCAACTACGCTTGGGTCTCCCTCTCCTTCTTCTTCATTCTGGTTCTGTATTGAGAATCGTTCTTATTAATCGCTCCTCTTCTGCTCTCACTACGTGTCCAAGCCATCCCACTCTGTTTTGTTTAATCGTTGCTACTATATTTTTAATTTTATTTAATTTAAAGTCACTACAGGTTTCACTACCGTTCTATACACTTTCAGGGATCTTGAGACCTTTTGTTTCTTCTGTTTTGTTACAATTTATTTTAATATTGTACTTCATCACTGGTTTTGTTCAGTACTTTTAGTTCATTCTTCTACCTTCCAATAAAAGTATATCGTCGCGGATAAGGGTTCGTTCACATAAATTTCTCGCAATTCTCTATAGGCCATGTGCGTTTACAGTATTGCCACTTTCGTCTATTATAATGATAAACAACAAAGGGCTGAATATATTTGCTTATATAATACCCTTTATTAAACGAGTTAGGTACATCAAGGGCTCATACATCATATATAAAAAAAAATTCAGTCAGAGATTTCACTCCAGCAACTTTGGAGTTTTATTCAATCCAAAAAAGGTCATACAAGAATTCCAGCATTTGTAAAATACAATGGTGTGATCTAAAACAGCTATCAATGCCTTTAAAGAGTATTTTGGTAGTGTCTATGCAAATCCAAATTTTAGCAAAGATTCTCCAAAATTTCCTCACAGTATTGACGTTATTAGGATGTGGAAGCGGTTACCAAAAAATTGTAAAACAAGAAGACCGCTGGGGATGATCCAATTTCGACCTTCTTAATTCGCGTCGAGAAATCGCGAAAAATGTAAAAACCAAGGAAGACATAGGGAATATCAAGAAATTCTTGGCCACGTTTTGCAAAATGACCCTATTTCGCTGGGACGATAAAAATGATAAAAGCAACCAAGTTAAACTCATTTATTTTTGGTTCAAACCACAAAAAAAAACTAAATACTTACTAGAAGTTGTCCTTCCGCGCTTCTCAATCAACTCCGGCACCCGATGAGACATGCTATGCGCAAGCTTTAGCAGTGTTTACGGCTTCACGTTGTCTCAAGCTTTCTGGATTGCAATTTTGAGCTCTGCGACCGTGTCGTTCTGCTTCCCTCCGCCGTATACCTCGCGCACGATAATTTCTCATAAGTTCTCAATTGGATTGAGATCTAGGCTTCGTGATGGCCAATCCAAAACCGAAATATTTTGGTCCTTCAGCCAGACGTTTGTGCTTCTGGCCGCGTAAAATATGAGTTGTGCTCTCTGAAAACATGCAATAAGAGGCAGAAGATGGTCTTTCAAGAGTTTCTGATAATCCATTGAATTCATTCTGGTGCTGCAGGAAGCGAGCGTGGTCTTTCCGAACGAAGAGAAGCAGGCCAAAATCATGACTGAACCGGTGCCAAAGTTTCTTGTTGAAAACTCAATGGATCTTTGCACATATCTCTCCGGTAGTGATTGAATCCATTCGGGCCATCAAGGTTGAACTTTTTCGCATCTGAAAAAACCTACCAGATCTCACTTTTCCCCAAAGCGCACCCATTCGGCGGCGAGCAACTACATGTGAATCCTCTTCAATTGCGGCGCAGGCTTCATTTTCTACCGGACAGTGTGCGGAGCACTCTTTATTGTTCGAAGACCGGTTTTCTTGCTCACATCTAGACCTAATTCATTCTTGATATCTTGTGCGGACATCTTGTTGGAGTTGGACATTTCTTCGATACGCTCTGGCGTGTAGCTTTCTAGGACGCTCCGAAGACTTCTTGGTGTCGATAACGCTGGGACTTCGCTTCAAGTTGTCTGCAATTTGTCGATTGAGGTAACCTTCATCATGGAGCAGCTGGATTTGAGATTTTTCGACATCCTTCAAGGCTTTTCCTTTCCCCATTGAATCAGAAATATTTGAATAACGGAGAGAGTAATGAATAACAGCTGAAAACGCGATCAAAAATGGTAAAAATCTGTCAAATTCAAAGCTGTCTTTATCATTATGTCCCACCAAAATTGGATCAATTTTCAAAACAACCCCAAAACCAGGCCCGTAGCTAAAATTTTTCTTTGGGGGCACCAGAAAAAAATTTTAGGTTGAGAAGTGTATACTTTTAGGTAAATTAGAAAAAGCAAAACACAAAAGACATATAGAACTAAAGTTGAAATAATGAACAAATTATTTTGTTTATAATAAGAGTCTGATGTGATAAAGCCTTTACTCTTTTCATTGTAGAAAATGATCTCTCCACACTAGCCGTTGTTACTGTCAAAGTTACTAAGACGGTCAACAGGTGCTTTATAATAAGAAAGTAAAGTTGGTTACAGTTCTCCAACATTTTTAGCACCTTTCTTCTAGGACTGTTATGATTATTCTTAGTTAATTCTTTGCACCAAATTTCATATTCTGCCTGTTCAAAATCGACCCTTTGCCCCCCCACCCCCCAGCTACGTGCCTGCCAAAAACAGTTCGAAAATGTCTTGTTTGTTCGTTTCGTTTTGTGTTTTCCATGGTTTTTCGACGCGCTCTTTCACGTGGTAAAACTCATTTTGCGTAAAAGTTCGTCAGCAGCGAGAAATGACCAAAAACGGATGTCCCGCACCATAGTTATTTATTGAAATATGTATGTAGTTACAAACAATTAGCTCATTAAAATACCCAATAAAAAACTGAAAATATTAACAAAATCACTTGTTTACATTCACATTCATTCTTCAAACTTAACAAATTGCGTTTGCTGTATACACGGTGTCCCAGTTGAAACTGACACATTTTAAACGTTATTATTGACTAAACGAAATAAGATAGAAATGTGCGGTTTTCACCAATGAGTTTCAAATTTCGAAAAGTTTTTCCCCAATCATATCAAAAAAATTTCCCAGTTATATAGGGCGAGGAAAAAAAATTGCCTATCTTCAACTAAAAATTACTTGACTATTTTAAATAGAACCCCTTGTATATTTCTACACTATTCGAAAGCTGAGTTCTTTAGCCTTTTAAAAATGTCAACACGTATAATTAAATTTTACAAATAAAAAAGATACGCGAATTTTTGTGAGTGCGTGCACTTTCATTAGTTTCAATATCGCCAGTAGCTTTTCAATTTTGTTAACGACGAAATTCAACAAGAGATGCTACAAAATCCTTTTTTGAATTTACAAGATAGATTTCAAAAATGCATATACCAAAAAGGAGGCCATATTCGACAATTTCTATAAAATTTAGTTGCCATATTTTTTTTCTTAACATTGCCATGGTTGTAGCTATAACTACATAATATGTAGTTATAGCTAATTTAATTATGTTTTAAAGGTTTTGGTAACTTGTACCATTGACTTTCTACCTTGTACTTATTTCAGTGTACAAATGACAAAAAAATTAAAAATGTAGAAAAAATTGAAAAGCTAGTGGCGATGTTGAAACTAATGAGAATGCACGCACTCACAAAAATTCGCGTATCTTTTTTATTTGTAAAAATGAATTACATACATATGTTGACATTTTTAAAAGGCTAAAGAACTCAGCTTTCGAATAATATAAAAATATACAGGGGGTTCTATTTAAAATAGTCAAGTAATTTTTAGTTGAAGATTTTATTTCCTCGCCCTGTATAACTGGGAATTTTTTTTGATATGATTGGGGAAAAACTTTTCGAAATTTGAAACTCATTAGTGAAAACCGCACATTTCTATCTTATTTCGTTTAGTCAATAATTACGTTTAAAATGTGTCAGTTTCAACTGGGACACCCTGTATTTCGGTCAGTAGCAGGAACATTAATAACAACAGGATTGGCAGGTAAAGTTTCTTCTCTTTGTTGGGCATGAACTCGTAGACATCGAGCCACTTGTTTTTGTTTATTTGCATCACAGTAGCAACCAACAACTTGATTTTTGAGAACGAATCATGTCATTTATTTTTTCAAAGTTTTAAGGTGGATTGAAACGATTTTACAAAAAATCTTGTTTGCATTTCGGGCGTGAACGACGATTTTGTCCCTTTGGCGTCTTATAATCCTTCGGCCCTTCGGGATAAAATCCCTCCTTCACGCCCTTAATACAAAAATACCTATTTATAATCTTTATAATCTCGTTGCTAGATGGCACCACTTACTTTTCGCATTTTGTGGTTCCTAAAAAGCCCATAAGCATTATCTAACTATAAGTATGTATAAACAGGGGTTACATAACTAATAAGGGACGGTGTTGTAATTTATATTAAGTATGTCTTTAAGTTGTTAACACTGGGGGGGGGGGGGCATTATACAATTGAACGTGAAGGAAAAAACACCCCTAAACAAGAAAGCTAACGTTCAGCTTCAGATGGTCACAAAATGAAAGGAATATAGGCAAATAAGGGAATGTAAGGAGAAGTGGACTGAAGGATAACAAGGAAAACTCGCCATTTACAATGTTTAGATTTTCATCAAATCCTGGCCACTTGTAGTCGAATTTGTAATGCATACCTACATTATGTATAGTAGGATAATTTCCTAAATTCTCAACTGACTACAGGGTATGAAAAAAGTTTAATGTAACACACTGCCGGATCAAATTAAAAGCAAAAAAGCACTACGCATAATCACGTACCATCTGTGCGTAACTGAGAAAAAAATTGAAATTATAGTTAAGAGACGAATAAAAGACAGACATAATCCTTCTGCTATAATCATGACTGTAATTTATCCTATAGAAAATTGTGAAAATCGCGTGCATGCCTCAAAAAAAAAAATAATACACTCTTATCCTCTACGTGGCAAAATTCAATTTTGTCAACCTTCCCCCTTGATGTGGGACAAACTTACATAAGGGCTTTTAGGGGATAAAATTTCTTATAAAATTGTACCTTATAAATATACATCGTGTATAGTCGTAGCGTTTCGTTTATGTTCGCCTTTACGAATTCAAGGAAAGGAAAGCACGGAGGCAAGTAATAAAATTGACTAGTTTGAATTTATATTTACTTCAGTGAAGTTGTGCCGTTTTTAGTGCCGTAATCACGTGTACTTTAATAACCGTATATCTATGTACTTAAAACGAGGGTGACTAAAAAAATTATGCTCTAATTGGATTTAGTTTGTGAAAATTACTCATAAAATGCTACCAAGTGAAAATTGTGATGAATGCTGGAACGCCAGGGATTTAATTGGATTTTTAATTGAAAACTGCGGCGTTAACGAGGTAAGCAGCACCTTGTTAGTAAATATATATACACACCAGAAGTTGTCTGTGTTTGTGTGGGTGTTTGTTCAAAACTTCCTGTGCGGGATTACGAGAGAAAAAAACAAAGTTAAATGCACATTTCTGCATTTTTTTGGCTTTCGTTCGCGCTTTGCTAATTATAAAAGCCGGATCTGTTTATTCATTCAAGGTAGATTTTTGCATTCAGCTTGATTAAACATTCGGAAAAACAAACGCGTAAAGTTTTACGTGAATAAAGTGTGAAAGTTGGTGTTGGGGGGCGCTGTTGTTGAAACTTTCCAGTATTGAGTATTTTCATGGCGTAGAGGGTTTTCCGGGTTTTCCCCCGCCGGTAAGAGTAACAGATTGAATTTTACTGCATTGAGGCGGACAACTGCGTTTACATGGAAAAATTCGGCCCAAAAAAAAGAAGGAAAATTTAACCATAATTGGGGTTCCCTCGTCAATAGCAAACAACCTTAAACATTCCTGGCAGTCACATTTTCAATTTATTTATGTTGTTGCAGATTTCGAATTAAAAATTTAAATTAACTAGGTTAGTCGTAGTTGTTTTTTCCTTTTTAAGTTAATTTTTTTAATCCCCGACTCTGTTTCTTTGCTGTTTCTTTTTTTTTGTTGGTCGAGTAAGTTAACTTGATATGAGGGAGTTTTTCAAACTTTAAAGTCGAGATCCATAAAATTTTATTTATTTTGTGACGCCTCATAAATTTACTATTAAAATACAACCATTTTCTGCAACAAAATTTAGCCTTTTTTTTGTTTTACAGATCTATGAACCATCATTCCGTTCTTTACCCTTTTTCTAACTGATTTAGTGATTTCTAATTGCGTTTTGTCAACAAAATTTTCTAGAATTTGCGTCGAGAAGGAAATACTAACCGCTTTGGTCACCTTATGGTTAGTGTGAAACCCTACAATTAGTTATAAAAATATATCTGATGAGTAGTAATTAATGTCATCCGAAATTTACATTGTAATTGCTGAAATCATAAATTTAAAGTTCCAATTAGATTTTTTGATTCGGAAATTAATTGCAAATTACCTTGAACCTATCGAGTACCGATTTACCGTGCGACAAATTGAAATTCTTGCAGTAACTTGTAACAAATTTTGCGTCACCTTTAGATAGGTAAGGTGTATTTTTAATTAGGGACCAAGTGAAGTGGAACAAATATGGTATTACTTACCTTTCCCCTCTTCAGCTTTTGCCCTTAAATCGTGAAAAATTAAGTGGAAATGTTCGGAGTGCTTCATGTTCTATCGATGTTCTATCTGAGCAAAGTTTCAAAAATAAGCTTTTTTCGATATTCCTCCCTGCAATACCTAGAACCGAGGGGGGGCTCGAGGCTCACTCATTAAATATGGTGTACACATACTAGTTCAGTACGTTCAGTACAAGTTCAGTATATTCAATAAACGTTCAGTATAATTCCGTAGGTTCAATACAAGTTCAGTGAATTCAGTACCATTCAGTAGAAGTTCAGTATTGCCTATTGGTTCAGTACATTTTAAGTCGGTATGTTCAATATTCGGGCTAGTTCAGCACGTTCAGGGCCGGCGGAAACGGGCCTGCAGGGAATGCGGCGCAGGCGGGCGCCGCTACGAAGGGGGCGCCGCTACCAGGGCTTTGTTCATAATTTCATTTAAAAAAATATTTCAAAAATGAAAATTAAGAAAGTACCTAACCAATTTGTGAAACGGCGCAATCTACAAAGGATAAGTTTAGGGTGAACGTGTTTATACACTTCTATTGTATTTTTCACACCGAGAATTCAGTATAAATTGTATTTAATAAAAATAAAAAGCATTGTTTATTACAAGATTATTGTTTGTAAATAAAGTTAGATACGAGCGGCGCATTTTAGTTGAGGCCACACCTGATTCCTGACCGGCTCAGCCATGCTACATAAGGCCAAGGCGCTCGATACTGAATTCTCAGTGTGAAAAGTACAATACACGTTGCAATGTATTCGTTAACAGGGTTATACAGGGTGTTTTTTGGGAGCTTTAGTTAGACATTTCTGGGAAAGATTTATAGGTAGGTTTTTGAAAATTTTAACTTAGGGGTTACTCTGAAAGCCGAATCGATGTAAAATATTTTCAAAATGGCAGCATATCCCTATTCTTCCTCTATGCGCTGGTGAAAACTCGGTTGCCATAACTACAACGGTTTTCAAGTATAGAACTCTCAAAGTACCGCCTGCATCCGCCATTTGTTTTTAAAGTCAAAATAACTGAAAAACCGTAAATTGTAGATATTGATATGTGGGTATCAAAAGGACTGAAATTTCATGTAGAATCCAAAAGTGGAATAAAAAAATAGGGGTTGACGAAGTTACTAGCTACTGCCGGCATTTCCTGAAGTGCCTGCCATTTGAAAATATTTTACATCGATTCGGTGTTCAGAGTAACCCCTAAAATTTTGAAACTTTTGAAAATATATTAACAATGTCGATTAGGCACCTACCTATTCTTATAATTTATTATAATTACATTTTCTAGTTATGTATTTTCAAATTTTTTCCTTATCTAAAGTTTTTATTTTACTAAAAGAGAATTTCAATTGTAGATGATTATTTTTGAACCAGATTTGGATCAGTGAGAGTTTGCTGAAATTGTTCATTTTTCGATGATTTTATGTGCGCGTAGTTTGGGGGCGGGGGAGGGCGCTTCAGTAGAAATAGCAGGCAGGCGCCAAAGACCTCAGCGCCGGCCCTGAGCACGTTCAGTACAAGTTCAGTATGTTCAATAAAAGTTCAGTAAAATTCAGTAGGTTCAATACAAGTTCAGTATGAGTTCAGTGAATTCAGTACCATTCAGTAGAATTTCAGTATTGCCTAGTTGGTTCAGTACATTTTAAGTATTACATTCGGGTGTTGAAAACGTGATAAATCGGGCACTGTTTTGTCGCCGTCTCAAAATGTGACATCATCCGTGGCATATTTGCCTTCTTCTGTGCTGAAGTTAATCATATGAAATTTTGCTGTAGGTAATAAATATACCTGGTGTCGAAAAAGTATGGAAACCTTTGAATATCTCGAGAACGACACATCCGATTGCAAAAAGAAAAAACACGTGTTCCTTTATTTTTTGAAACTTTTCAGTCATGACTCATGATACGTAAACATCACCCTCACCCCCCATGGGGAGTGGATGGAGGTGAGTTTTGAAAACATAAATGGGAACACCTACTTTTATTACACTTTTGGATTCTCCATAAAACACTGTTCTCAAGTTCTGTACAAATAAGGCCGAGAATAAGGCAGTGTTTTTTTCTACTCTTGGATGGTGATGGGAGCGGAGAGAGTGACGGACAGTTTGTAAATAACAAAAAAAATGTGGGGGAAAAAAAGAGTAAAGAAGATCGTTTTTTCGCGGACACATGCAATTTTCACCCTTTCTACCCCCAAAAAAGAGACATGAGGTGTGGGTAAAATTTGCAATTTGAGAAGTTTTTATGGAGAGCAAAAATGCAATAAAAATAGGTGTTCCCAGGCTAACATTAATATTTAAAATTGTTTTATTACTAACAATTTTTCGAGATTATCGATACGATGATAGGTATCTTTTTTTAACAAAAACATTATTTGGTAATGGGTGTATTTTTATCTTAACTTTTTTTTATTAAACTCGGTATTAATTTATTTTTTAGTGATTGTTCTGTTAAAGTCATTTACCAAAAGTTTCTACGCGTCAAGAAAACGTACCAAATTATATAATTAATAAATTTTTTAGATAAATAAATAAATAAATAAATAATAAATACCTACTTCCATTTTTCTGATTTTACGAGAAAAACTTTTCATTACAACTACAGTGAGTTTTTCATGTGCAGGAAAAACAATTTTATATGTTAAGTCAGTTTTCCATGTTGAAAACAAATTTTAAATTAAATTATTTCATATTTGTGAGAAAAATTGTAAATAGAAAGTTTGTTTCTCCATAATTGTTTGAGCAAACTTGGAGTTTCCTTATTTTGGATTCTTTTGCTACGATTGGTGGTACAGAGTTGGCTTATGTCATTTAGCAGAAACTATTTTGGGCTTAAAATGAATTTCTATACAAGAAGAAATCTTATTGTCATTGGTAAAAAGGTGAGGTTCTCCTTCTTTAGGAGAAAGAAAATGTTGCCCAAAGCGAGTTTCGACAATAATAAAACGTTAGGACAGGTTCTCCTTGATGGGGATCAAATTGCGTTGGAGAAAATACTATTTGCAAAAATTTCTTTAACCCGTAAGTTTACCTATTTGAAGAAGGGAAATTCCAGGACCCTATCATTGTAGTTTTTTTAAATATGTAATCGTAATTAAATTCGTAATTTTATTTCAATATTTGGTTTAGCTTTAATTTATTAAAATATGGAATTCCCCACTAAAAATTGCAAACACAGGAAATTTAAGTTTAGGAAAGTAATTACAATGAAGTTATCACATCACAGGTAGGTATTTGTGGATTGGTTTCAACAAAAACTATACCGTCTTTTTTTTCAAATTCTGTAATAGTGATGTACAACGCCAGTTATCACTATTGACAGAAATGTGTTCAACATTATTAGTGTTCATATACCTAGTGTTACTTAATACATTATTGTCGTCAAAATATTAATTAACAAATTTAAATGTATATAAAATACTTTTTGTTTACAAAATCTTTGCAAAAAAGGCAACGAGGTTATAACAGTTTTAAAATGCCGTAGAGTACGGTTCTGTGTTCAAGCAAAAATTACAATGGAGGATTGGACCTAAGTCCACGCGCACGTAGACCTCATTCGGGCGCTTTGTACTAGTGCTGGCAAAAATTGTGAAAATCGAAAATCGATTAATCGATTTCTGGAAAAATCGAAAATCGAAAAAATCGATTAATCGCAGATTAGTCCAAAATCGCGATTAATCGAGAATCGCGATTAATCGAAAATCGCGATTAATCGAAAATCGCGATTAATCGAAAATCGCGATTAATCGAAATCGCGATTAATCGAAAATCGCGATTAATCGATTTCTGTGTATGGAAATCGTTCACTAATCGTGTTCGAACGAATCGATTAATCGATTCGTTCGACATTTTTGCCAGTACTTCGTCACTACATAGCGCCGACGCCGCCTTTAAAACTCTTTGAACTATTGAATCTTTATTGGATCTACACCCTACGGCCGTATAAAACATTCTAAAATTTCCACTTGAATATATTTAATTATTTAATCGAAATTGAAAATCTCGATTAATCGAGAATCGCGATTAATCGAAAATCGCGATTAATCGAAAATCGCGATTAATCGAAAATCGCGATTAATCGAAAATCGCGATTAATCGAAAATCGCGATTAATCGATTTCTGTGCCTATGGAAATCGTTCATTAATCGTGTTCGAACGAATCGATTAATCGATTCGTTCGAAATTTTTGCCAGCACTACTTTGTACTACCCCCTGCCTGACACACCGAGCCACAGAATGAACGGGTCACCCATCCAAATACTGAGCACGAGTTGCTGAACTGTCAATTGTACTTGCATGGATTGTGACTAGGGCTGTAAAGATCCACACATTTTATGGATCCGAATACCGAATTTTTGTAGATCCGGATCGAAAATTCGAAGGTTAAATCCGGATCTGCGGAATTGGGGGATAAATCCGGATCCTCGGATTTACGGATCTGTGATCGAGATATATCCATTTTGAGATTCCGATGGATAAATTTTATAGCTATCATAAAGTTATTGCTAGCAAGATTACTTATTTTCGTCAACACTAACAGCTCTACTTATATGATTTTGTTTTACATCTAAATTTGTATTTGTATTGCGTGCAATTCAAGATCAAACAAAAAACGTGATGAGAGATTCCCACTTTTAAATATCTTACAAGATGATTTCTTGGAAATTTAATCTTTCCAACAAACATTTGCATTTTCACAGATACTAGGTATTGTGTATTGTACCTTCACTTACACTTAAAAAAACGGTATACTAGCCGCCAAAAAGACAAAGAATCTTTACCTCTTTGGCGACTATATTAAAGATAAATAAACTTCAGATTTGCTTTTCACTACAAAATAGAATAAAATAAACAACCTTACTGTAATGTAGGAAAGGAACGAGAAGGGTTCGAAATATTTAGCTGTCAATTAAGATTAGTGCAAAAGGTGGTTTGGTTAGTTATTGGTTAGGGCAGAGGTTCTCAAACTTTTTTTTTCGCGTACCACTTCTATATATTAAGCTTCAGTCACGTACCACTCGCTACCTTAATAAATATTTTAGTTAATTTAGTATATGTTTCGGCAAAAAAAAATAAAAATTGGAGGAAAATAACAGAAGTCTATATTTATTTCCAGAAAAACGTATACAAAAGAAAAGATAACAGTTGTAGGACGTGTTGATAATTTTAACTTCATTTTGAAAGTAAACACAGAGTAGGTAATATAAACTGCTTTATTTATTTTTAATTGGAAAATAGTCACGGATCCATACCCTTGTATTGTCAAAGATTACACTTTGATATTGTGTAACGAAAGAACACGAAAAGTATTCGGTATCGGTATCGGTAACGGCAATATAGCGAATACAATCGTGCAATTACAATGCGAATACTCCACTAACTAATGAATACTCGTACTCAAAAGTAATCAAAGTATTCAAACTATTAATCAGAGATATCAGTAATCGTTACTTAGTATTTTGTAAAGTAACGAGTACTCGAGTAACGAATAGTTACTTTTTCAACATCACTAACGGCCAGTTTTGCTACTGAAGTACGTATAAGTCCTACTTGCGTACCACCTGGAAGGTTTTGGCGTACCACCAGTGGTACGCGTACCACAGTTTGAGAACCCCTGGGTTAGGGCATTGACTAAAGAGTTTATCAATCAACGGTTAGGGGCATTACAATGGTTACTTTTAACCCATTTGATCCCACGCATTTTTTTTAAATAAATTTTTAATTTCTTTTTGGTTTTTGGATTCTTTAGTGAACTAGTAAGCGTTCTACATTGAAATAAAAAAAAAATTGTTACTGGATTGCATAAAAAATAGGTGTACTCAAATGAGTACAATGGGATTACAACTGCGTTACAGTGTGGCTATAGTCGGTTGATAAAAAAAGTATATCACACAAAATTGTTTCATTTTGCAGCACTACAAACAAAAAAAATGATCCTAGTGGTAAATCAGAATTGTTTTGATTTTGTTTGGCCCCACAGTAAGTGTCAAATTGGTAGCAATACTCGGTGGAGCTGCAAAGCATCAAATCTTTGTACCCTAATCGCATCGGTTTACCACGAATGAATTGTTTGGACGAATGATGTCCAAAATACTTTACGGGGACCTGATCACAACGGCCACCTAGGTTATTGTTATTTCATAACGGCCACCTATGATCACAACGGCCCCTAATACTATTTGATCATAACGGCCACCTAGGTTATTGTTATTTCATAACGGCCACCTATGATCACAACGGCCCCTAATACTATTTGATCATAACGACCACCTTGTTCACGTTATGATCAAATAATATTAGTGGCCGTAGTGATCAAGGTGGCCGTTATGAAATAGCAAAAACCGGGGTGGCCGTTATGATCAGTGGCCGTTGTGATATAGACCCACTTTATCATGGCCTCATCAATGGATAACTTCTCATGGAAGATGCCCCACTGAAGAAAATTTCTATTCAGTTGTTTCATCAAAGGACGCACCTTTGTCATTTTATCGGTCTTGTCAATTTCTTCATTGTTGCACAAATGAAAATATTTTTTCAAGTTGTGGTATCTATTGCGATTGATTAGGAATAGAATAAATAATTTCAAAATTAGAAAGTAATGTGGACAATTTACAAATGAATTGAAAGTAATATTTGATAAGTAAAGAACGACGTTATAATCCCATTGTACTCAAATGAGTACACACAAACTTGAACTCACATATTTTTTTATGTAAGCAACCAAATCACATAAAAACAAAAAAAACCCATAATACAATTACCTGATAACCTGCTAGAAAAATTTAGGCCATTTTCAAAGCGGAATTACAACTGTTTTTAAAAAAAAGTAACACACAGAAAACAACATCTTGCACGGCCAATTTCAAAAAATTATTCTGTACAATAGAATTTTTTTTGATATAAAAGATTTGGAAAATGTAACTCCTCACATGTCCATACAACTATTTAGTAGGATAATTATATTAATTTTCAATCAATTACGTTTTAATATGACTTTTGGCAAAGTGTACTCAAATGAGTACAATGGGCTCAAATGGGTTAAGAAAGTCCGGCACATGAAATGAATTATGAATAGGAATTAGGAAGTAAAAATGATCAAGGCATGAAAGATTCCATTTTTGTAGGTCATAGTCATAGTCATAATCAATTATACCTACACATGTTATACTTAAGGTGGAAAATCAAAATGTTCGGTAGGGAATGTTTATGTAACGAATGTATCAATATTGTTTTATTTGTCACAAAATTTAATTTATGTCATACTACCTTATTATTTCTTTATAACGCCCGCTGTTATGTTTTCTTGCAAGTATGACATAAATACCTTAATTACTATTATGTACCAGCTAACCCAAGTTAAAATCTATGGCTAACTACACACCAGTGAGATTAAGTGGAAACTAGTGGAGACGATCTCTAGATACTAATCTTATCAACTTTTGTAAAAATCCGAAATTTTGAAAATGGATTAGCATTATACAAGGAAAAAAGGTTTGTGTGGAAAGTTACGATCTTGTCTGTATTACCTATGTTGTAATATTGAGGAAGTGCCTATAATGTTTTATGGCCGACTTTCTTGCAAAAAACTCCCCCATACATATTCAATTTGTTTTCGTAAATCTTGGGAGAATGCTCAAAGGTCATACCTACGTATTTCTCTCAACAATTAAATCTCGAATTAAATATTACCTAATGTTTGAATTTGTTTAATTATCTGTCATTGTTTTTTAGTATAGTTTGTCCCACGAGAGCTCGAGTGTGACTCATACCTAAAAACTATCCGAACGATATGAATTAAAACGTTTGTCTTAGCTATCTTCTATAGGGCATTTTAATCTTCTAACCCCAAATGTACCAAAATATAAATTTAGTGTCCTCTTATTTACCTAAAATATTCATGTTAACGGTAAATTTGATCCACTGCGATCGCGTTCGTTCTCAAAATACTTGAGTACGTTCATAGCATAATCTGCGCTTGAATTTTTAACGATTTATTGGTAAGCGACATCATAAAGCAAATATAGGTTAACAATAACAATAACAATCAATTTGACAGCTAACAGCTGACACTACGATACAAACTCAACGTACGTTTACGTAATTTACAATGACAATGTTAGAAGATATATTTTTTATATTCTCTCTCTTTTCCATTAGGTACTTTTTGTAAGTATGACAAAGACAATCTAATTATTTGCGTTAATTCACACACCAATAATTAATGAGTCACACTCGAGCTCTCGTGGGACAAACTATATGATAAAAATGGCCACAGTAAACGTTTGTAACAAATACTTAGTGGGAATCTAAGGGATTAACGAGGGATTAAGTAAACGTCTCTCTGATTGTATATTTTAGTCATTTCAAGAGTGAGATGGAGCTATGTCGAATAGTACCATTCGCTTAGTTCTTAGTTGGAAAGGGCCTTCACTGTCTGTAATACTAAAACTAAAAAAAGTGTGTGTGTGTGTGCTAGTTTCACAGGCACTCTCACTTACGTCGATAACCCTTTTCACGCAGCAAATGTGCAATTTTGTTACATATTTGTTGTTTGCGGAATGCCGTACATCTAGCACTTATATTGACGAACTAATTAATACATATGTAATTAAAAAGCACGCTTTTTTAATTAAAATCGTCTAAATGTACATGGCTGCGTTTTTGTCTTCTAATAAGAGTAGTTAAAAAAGCCGTGCCAACGTACACATTTAGTAGTTAGTTACAATGTTGGTAGATTGTTTGAATAATATTAGCTTGGTTATGCTTCACGATGATGAAAATAAATTATATTAAATTTCCTGCCATTTTGCGAAATTATCGTCCCATACTTTCTTGTGGAGAACTAGGTATACTTCAAAAACCCTTGGAACCAAATATCTGATACAAATAGTGTTATTGTTTATTGGTTCCTTTAATTTTATTTTCAGAATTGGGCGATAAAATAAAATAATTCAAACTAAGGTTATTATCTCGGAAACTATTACCTTTAGATATGGGACATATTTAATAAAAATCAAAGCTAACTTAAAAAGCAGTTCATTCATGAAAAAATATACAGGGTGTTCTATTTAAAATAGTCGACTTTTGGCATTTCTTCTGTGGTCGTTGGAAAAAATTCAGTACGGCCCTTTTGCAACAAATTTCGTTCAAATCAGTATAATTATAGAGAAATAAAACGCTCTTTTGTTTATGATAATCTCTAATTTTGTTGCTCTGCTGCCAATGATTGATTATAGTTATGATTTTTTTACTGATTATTGATTCCGGCGACAATTTTTAAAAAACATTTTTTTCTCCTAAATGAGTCGACTTAAGTAGGTAAAAGGCTAAACAAACTTGGTCTAGAATCGAATGTGGATTTCAAAAATATAAAAATCTATAGGGTGTTCCATTTAAAATAATTGAGCACGATCCTGTATGTACAGACGAAACCGAGAGCAGTGCGGACTTCAAAATATTTTTAGGTTGTAAGCAAGGAACATCTGAATAAGAAATGTCTCTTGACCTTTTGTCCTAAAATTAATATTACCTAAAGGTATTTCATACTATCGAAGAACGAAGGGCAAGTGGACAACCCTGTATACCTATAGAAGTTATTCGGCTCTTTATACCTATACTTAACTATAATTTGTACTTTATCAGCACTTAAGTAAAAACTTTATTTTACTAACGTCATCCATATATTTCAGTATTGTTTGTGTCTTTTTTTATATATATCCCCCCCTCCATGTTGATTTTATTCCGCATTCTATTAAAATTGTCCCAAAATCTACGCCATTTTCCCTTGCTAATAATATATTTAAATGTAAAATAGATGGATAAACATGCTAATTAATGTCTCTGTATTAGTATTCGTATTATACGAAAAGTCCTTCACTTTTTATTTGAATTTGTTTCTCATTTTAACTTATTTTTCGCATTCAGTATATTGTACCATTTGTAACTTAGAGCGCAGCTCTTGAAGTATTTCCGACACCATTGTGTAGGAAAAGTTGCGCTTCTGAAAATTAGCGGGTATGTATTTTATTTCTGTTATTTTTTATTTCACTTAAGTAGCAATTCGGCAAGTACTGCAAATTTCTTATTTGTGTATTAATCATCTATGCCGGTACTAGTATGTGACGTAGGAACAGCAAAAGGTTTCCAACGATTTCTGATACACGTACAATTGTATCAATTGTTGCTGTTTTTGTAACACATACTTAATAGTAAAAATATTAACGCGTTGGTGTGGTGGTTCTTATCATTACTAGTAAAGGTTGTGGCGCACTATCCCGTTCCGTTCCGTTGACGGCCGTCGACGGATTGTTCTCACGCAACTTATGGAAAGCGACGGAACGGAAAAGTGCGCGTTAACTCTGAAATTTGTAATATTGCTACATTTGAAACGTTGAGTAGGTAAGAATAGTGCAATTGACGTGGTGGAATGAGATTAACCTTTTTCTTCTTTATCAATACATTTACTTCCTGCAGGCTTTATAGTAATAGAGGTTTTTTAAAAAACAATTGTGGTTTTTCAAAATTTTACTTTCCGCATTGATGTTGTGCTGCAACACCGTTAAAGCAGATGATACCAATTTGGCGATCATTCTGATTTGTTGAATTTATTTAACTTCAACTAAGTTCAAAATTTTTCCAATTCGTTGCTTGAATACTTCTACTCATTTCAATAAGTAATTTGCACAAATTTTGAAGAAATCGCTTATTTCAGTTTGTAAGACTATTTTCAGTTCTGAAAATTTCGTAGTCAACATTCATAAAAAGCCTGTAGATACTTAATGATTATGTTTAAGAACAATTGCCCCATGGTTTAACCGGTACTGAAATAAGAAACTGAAAACAGATTTACTTTACCATTCAGTTCTTTGCAATACTTTTTCGGCCATATCCTCCAAAAAAATGTAAGTGTAGGTTTTTTAATTAATAGATAATGGGCGAATATCCACCAAGGTCTTTCAGGTACATTATTCTATATGGTCACGGTGTAATTTACACTAAATTCGTCCTGTTTCTAATGCAGTGGTTCTAATGAAATTTGCAGTACTTTTAACGTACTGATCATCCTACTGGTTGTTCCACAAAAGTACCTATTATTTTGAATTTTTTCTTTTGATACAAGATGAGTAGTACCGAGTAGTACCATCAATACCTAATGATTCAGCGATGAGTATAACAATAATTGCTATTGATTTATATCTACCCAGCAACATTTTCTGATCATAGCAGAAAAATTCTAAAATACTTGTTTTAAAAACAAAATATAAGCTTGCTTATATGCAAATTAAATAATATTATTCAAACATCTCAATTTAATTTGGTTTTTAGAAACCATGCCAATTTCGCTAATGGCATCATTAAGCATTTGTTTGTCTCCTAAATTGTTAGATATTTTACTTAATTTTGCTATTAGTATTCTCTGAGAACGAAAACGTCCTTCAGTTTTTTTAATTTAATGAAATGTTTATTTCCCCTTTCAAATTGCAATTGAAATAATTTTAAAATATTACATTGCATATGACATTGATTTTACTAGGTTCTGCCCGGATTATTATAATAATTATTTGATGGAGTTGGATATTGCCGATGGGCTACTTGACATCATAATTGTGCACATAAATTAATGTAATTGGCAAGTTGAAAAGGTGGCCCTAAGATTTTAATGCATATACCTATGTCATTATCTGTTCTGTATGATTTACATTATCTACTTTTAAATTTAATATTCGCACATACATATTTAATTATGTAAGTAGGTAATAAATAATAAATTCCACATTTCTCTTGGCAACCAACTCTCAAAGTATGTAAACCGTTTCCACAGTCTTAGAAAATTGTATTTTTATGACATACCTATATATCTGTTAGTTGTGGAAAAAAATTTGCTGAACGGTACAGAGGATATAAGGTTTTTGTCGGCTTAAAGAAAAGGCAAGACGTATGTTCTTTTACACTACAGGCACAGAATAAAGCATTGTGCTTTATTCTGTGCTACAGGTTAAGTATAGTAATTAAGGTATCTAGGGCGTTATGACGCCCGTGGTGCCTTCATAACTTTATGTCATACTTACAAGAAGTTGATTAAGATGATTAAAACAGATGATAACAATAAAATCAGTATAGACTCACATTTAACATCCTTGACCGTATCTATAGTGATGAGGCATAATTTTACATTTGCGAGCGTTATAAGCGGGCGTTATAAAAAATAACGCCCGTTGCTGTCTAAAATCCGGTTGTCATGTAAAGAGGTGTTATTTAGTCATTAATGTTTCTTGTTTCAGCAGTTGTTATGGTGAAATACATAATAAGGTAGCATGACAAACAAATTATAATTGATATTTCATCCGCATACGGCATAGCTGCTGGAGTTCAGGCGCTATCACTGCCAGTTTGAACTTACGTCAGTAGTGTACCTACCGCTTTTTTGAAAATCGTTGATGATCTCGTTAATGATGGTACAAAAATTGTAATATTTTTGTTTGCAGTGCATTGATTACATTTGGTGACAGGGTCCGTTTTTATTTTATGAATTATAGGTAGGCCATCTTTCCCAAGTTTGTTATACGTTTTCAATTATGTTTTTGACCTTCATTGATTCCAAAAATATCTAGTTTTTCCTGCCGATATTTGAGTATCGCTATTTTAAATCTTGTAACATAAAAAGAATATACAAAAAATCGAGATAATTGCATCTCTAGACTTTATGAGTTGTAGTCGTTTTTTTAATGCATTCCAACAGCTTTATGATTATGAGTATTGACCTTACCGATAATGCCTTCGGGTAAAGTAAGTACATTATTGCACAAGTGAATATTAATAATGCTTGGATTAATAATAATAATAACTTATAAAAGGTGATCTGTTAGAAATTAGAATTTTGTAAATTAGGTAGTTGACTTTATATATTTTTTGACCTTACTTTTTATCGGTATCCTGCAAACCAGTAAGAGAGAACTTCCTTTTTATTATTCTTCCTGCTTTCGCATAGACAATGAAATTTACGAATTTTTCACTTATCGCGCGTACAACTGATAATTCAACACAACATAGTAATAATTCACATTTTTTTGTTAATAAATTTTTAATTAAGTATAAGATAGTCTGTAAATCTAATCAGTATAAACCATATATATACCGTGACCTAAGAGCACTGATAACGGATATCAGAGTTCCACAATTCCACGAAAATCTGCTTTTTTAATCTCCATTATGTTTATTGACACTTTAAATTACGTTCACTCTATCAGTTTAATTATGTTTGTTTAAAAATCACTCAGTACCATTAAAATTATAATTGTTTGTTAACTCAATCAAAAACTCGAGCGCCAAGTTATTAAATTTAACCGCATGTTTAATACGAAAAGAATTTCGGATGCTCGTACAATAATAATTTATTCAGGAATCTTAAACAATTTATTGCTCCTAGGCGTATGGCAAGAGAAAATGATCGATGGTGATCTGTGGTAATTGGGTATTTGTTGATGCTGTTTATTTAATCGATTCTTTTAAATTATTTTCACTCACTTTTTAATACCGAGAAGGATGATGATCATCTAACCACCTTTGAAAATAATAAATTGCTCAACGTTTGTCGAGTTTCAAGTTTCCCAATTTTAAACATAATTCAACCTCGCTTTATGTATAAAACGTTTATAAATGATGTTTTGTAACCAAAGGGTCACCGTGTAGAAAAAATTTAATCCTAAGTAATGGCCAACGTCACTAATCCGTTAGTTGTGTGTGTATTCATGAATTTTGTACGAGGTGAATACGCAAAGTATGTTGCATCAGAAGTCAATTAAACCTAAATAAGATTCGGGAAGCGGTAATAAAAATTTTAATTACTTTGTATTAAGTTTTAAAACGCTTTATTTCCCACGGAGATACGTGAATCGTAAATTTTAAATGTTGATAACACAATCGACCTTTTTAAGGGTCCCCGAAAATTTAATCATAAATGGAAAATGTACCCTTATATCCTTGCCACCACAAATTCCCAGTCCAATTAATCATTACCAGATAAGGTGCGACTCTACCGTTATCCGCCATTAATTTGCTTCGTTTTCCAACATTTGGCTTGAAAATTTTCTATCCGTAAGAGAAAACTAATAAATATTATACCGTCAAAGCCCACAATCTTATTAATATTCAAATTGAAAGAAATACTCGTCCCACTACAAAGCTTATACAATGTGTTTTAAAAATAATCACCAATTACGTAATTAACTATTTCAAGAATTTAGAACATCTCGTTTAATTCGCGATTTTTCTTTCAAATCCTAATCTTAATTGCATGATGCGCTAATTAAATCGTTACACAAGAAATTTTAAAAATCTCTGGCAAGTTGCGTGAAATCGTTAATTGATTAATTGGATTGACCAATTAAAAGATTATTTATGGTTCTATTTAGTACCTACCATTTACAATTTTATAGTACTATAAATTTTTGGGTAAATTGAATTGATTTAATCTATATCGAAATCTCCTTATCACCGAAGGTTAATTTATTAATAGTGTTACCCAGTGCACAATAAACAACATACGTTTTTAATTACCTAGCTTTGTCGCTTATTTGGCTTTTACGACACTTTGCAAATCTTTAAACAAAGAAATGTGGAAATGTAGACCTTAAACAGTTAATTCGCGTTTATGACGGACATTTAAGTTAATGGGGGTAATGTATAATATTTTTTTATGTCACTGTGTAAACGTGAACGTAATGAATAACAAGGGAAACATTCCAAGTGCAAATTTTGTTTGATTGGATTAATACTAGCTGGAACTTCTTTTTTTTTTTCAATTTTTGACCACTATCAGCCACGCGTTTGTGTCTTCCTTTACGAACGTATTGCGTATTCTTAGTGCCATTGTATCAACATAAATTAGGTACATATGCGCCCATAAGTTTCAATTGCACACTGCCAGCTTCAACCTGTCGTACTCTAGTAATGGTTCCCAATATGTATCTATAAGCCAATTATGTGACATTTATACTATAGCAATGTTAATGTGTGGTGGAGTCTCTCAAGGATCCATCTTGAGTACACTACTGTTTAAGCAAGCCGTATAATTGTAATGTTGTGCTCTTTTGCATTTACATATATGTGGATTATTCTCAGTTATATTACATTTTTTCGACAAACCACTGGATTTTCGCTAATTTGGTTATCAATAATAATCATATATAATAATTGCGAATGAACGGGTGTTCTGTCCGTCCGTAACAAATTCGCATTAAAGTAGATATACTTTCATCTCATGCATTAAAGTAGACATGAGATTAAAGTTACTTGCGGTTCGAAATTGTGTACGGCAAAGACAGCTCAGTCACTACAGTAGCAGATGTTCACGGATACCAAAGCGGGAAACGCCGAAGAACCTCGGGCGCGCATTCGCGCGCGAAGCCTTTTGGTCTCTTTATATTACAGATGGTACAGTCGTGGATCATTATCATAATACTGGCATCTGACAACGGGAACTTTTATTATAAGCATACATAAGAATACATTAATACCATTGTCATTATTGGCTCGAAACATAGATTTCGCATTGTTCACTACTTTCTATTGAGAAAATTGTATAATAGTAAGGGCATTGTGATTATATGGTCAGATATTGGATAACTGAAGACACCCAAGATCGACACAAGGCTGGGTGGAACTTGATGTTATAGACTGCCGTCATGCGAGAGAGGCCTTCAAAGTACCATCTCATAGCCTGGCCCGTTTGTGCACAGGGCTATCAAGAAAGAACCTACGGTTACTTGTGGGCATACTTTCTTGGCACTGTAATCTAAATAAGCACATGGCCCGCATGGCCTTCGTAGAATCATCATCTTGTAGAAGATGTTACACTGACGACGAAACGGCACACCACAAACTTTGTGAGTGTTCCGCACTTGTCCGACTCAGACGATCCATGGTTGGGGGTAGGTATCCTGGCCAGACATGGCTACGATTAGAGCCGTGACGTTGCGGGGTTGAACGACTCTACTCAGGGGAGTAGTACAAACGGCTCGAATTTGGGACCTATATACGCTTGAACTATGTCCGCCCTCCTATCGAAATCCAGATCCAGAGACATAGGAAGTCTGGATACTTAGTTATTGTGATTTGGACATCATTTATTTACAGCTTATGATTTACGTGAGGTAGGGGTGGCCAAACACGAAAAATAGATGTGATTTGCATCTGCCTTTGTTTTGAAGGGCGCGATGTTGTTATCCATGTCCTATATATTTTAAAAATCTATACGTTTTTATATCATCATTCTCTTATTTAAGGGCACATATTCCTATCAAATATTTTGTGCCCTAATGTCACTCTGTAAAGCCATGAAAATTCCATTTTTTGCACAAAGCGAGTTATTCTAAAGCACGCCATTGGCATTATTCCTGAAATCGATTATGATTGATTACGAGCCAATGTGCTTCCAATACGATCCAGAAACCAAGCGCCAAAATGGCCTATAGCGATCGAACCGTAACCCAAAAAAATTTAATAAAGCACCACATCACTCGACAATTTCTCGGTCGAATGAAGAATTCAAACATGGACGCATCCAAGGGCAGGTGCAGCAAAAACGACTGTCGCCCAGGAAAACGTCGATGCTGTGCACAAGCTTATCAAAAAAGATCGACATGTGACAGTTTGCGAGATTGAGGTATCATTGGGAACTTCAAAGACTTCAATTCAAAAATATGTTGCATGAAGAATTGGATTGACCGAAGATCAGAAACAAACTAGGGTAATTGGTGTCAAAAAACTCTAAATCGTTTCAACCCAGGAAACTTGAGAAAAGTGTACAGCATCGTCAGTGGTGATGCATCGTGGATTTTCTCATATGAACTCGAAAATATACGTTAGGTAGTCGTCTGATTGGGTATTTCAAGGTGAAACAAAACCAACAAAAATAATCCGCTCTTGAAGTATATCCAAAAAGATGGTCGCGACATTTGTCTCAAAAGCAACAATTCCTCTACAAGATCAACGAACTGTTACTGCCGATTGGTATGCAACCATTTGTTTACCGGAAGTCATCGCTGAGCTTCGAAAAACCAACCCGGAACGACCAATCAGTTCGCACACAGCTCGCAAGACAATTGCATTTGTAACGCAACAAAACGTCGATTTGTTAGACCATCCTCCGTACAATCCTCAAGGATTTCTTTACCTTTCCGAAAATCGAGAATGGACTGCGTGGTTTCAGTCGCCAGAAGAAGTCATTTTCCCTGTATCAACAAACGAGTGGAATAACTGCTTCCAGAATTGGTTCGAGCGAATGCAAAAGTCTTTAAAAGCTTTATTCCAGCTCTATAGGCAACACTTAAAAGACAATCCTCGTAGGTGGCGGTAATGCTTATTTCGTTCTACGATATCATGTACAAGAACGAGTACTTCCTCAACGTTTGATGGCCAGAGTAATCTGTGTTCAACTAGATTATCGCGGGTTCACGTGATTGGCTGCGTGCCAGAGGCAGTGGGAAACTATTGAACCTGCCCTCACAGTGTTTTCTTACTCTACTACGTAATATATAGCAGACTGTAGTTTTTCTCGTCTTCCTGACTCCTAAACTTGAAAAATTCGGTGAGCATCAACCACCATCATAAGTTTATCTTTTTTTTTCAATTTTGAGTTTTCTGTATATTCAAAACACACTCATGTTTATGTTTCAGAGATAGCGCCAGCCACTTTTCTTTGAAAGAAATTACTTGATCCACCGATTCTTGCTCGAGATTGTTAATTTCATGAATACTGTGCAAAAGTAGCGTAGATCAGATATTAAGGTAGCAATGGGCAATGTACCAGTATTTTTTAGTTTCCCTATACATTTGGCAAATTTTATTTCGTGCGTCTCATTTGTTCTCGCCTTCTATCTTCCCCAAACTTCGTAGATTGTATGGAAAAGTGTGGTAGTGTTTTTTTTTTGTAATTAATTTTATAGGTAGGATTCTGAAAATGTGTACTTAGGGGTTACTCTGAAAGCCGAATCGATGTAAAATATTTTCAAAATGGCAGCACTTCCGCAAATGCCGGAGGTTTCTAGTAAATTCGTTATTTTAAATGGCAACCCCTATTTTTTATTGCATTTTTGGATTCTATGTGAAGTTTCAGTTCTTTTGATATTCACATATCAATATCTACAAGGTATGGTTTTTAAGTTATTTTCACTTAGATATTTAAAAAAATGGCGGATGCAGATGATACTTTAAGAATTCATTACTTGAAAACCGTTGTTGCTATGGCAACCGAGTTTTCACCAGCGCGTAGAGGAAAATAGGGCTTCCTTTTGCTGTACCTAAAGAAAATTAAATTGCGTACGACACGATGGGGCTCCAAATTTAGGAAAATTCAAAGACTAAGGTTTTTTAATTGAAATGACCATTTTCCTACTATTACATTTGATAGAGAATCAAAATGGGCATATTTTGGTATTACATGTTCCTATTGCTATCTTTAATAGTTTCTGACTTATTCCCATTTCATAGTCCAAGAAAATAGACCTTTAAATACGAATTTTGAGGTAAATACTTGAATTTTTGATATAAGTTTCTTTAAATGATTAAAAAACGAATTGTGAAAGTTTTTTTTTAAATCACCCCCGGGGAGGGTTGAAAAAAAATAAAAAGAGTGTTTTTTTTTAATTTTGAGGAAACCGTAAGAACTAGAAAAAAAAAGTTGAAACGAAAGTTGTAGAGCATCCAATTTTAGAAAGAAATGATCTCTTTATATTTTTTGGTAAAATTAAAATTATCCGAGATAGGGTGGTTAGAAGGTAGGGAATGATAGTAACAACTTTAAAAAATCATAAGTTGTTAAAAAATTGATATTTTCAATAATTTTTTTTTTAATTTACTCAAAAAAAAATAATCTTTCATTCTAGAGATACTTTTTTTTTTTTAATTATTTATAACAAAGTTAGAACAATTCAAAATTTTCAGGACCGAATTAAAACAGCTTCACTCGATGAAATTTATTTTTTTCTTTTATTTATTCTTTTATTATTTTATAAACTGACCATATGCGTTGAAATTTTATTTTTACCTGTCTTTTCCAAGCAGGTATAAAATAATTTACCTGTTGACAGATTTCTCGAGGGGTTATAAATAATTAAAAAAAAAAGTATCTCTAGAATGAAAGATTATTTTTTTCTGAGTAAATTAAAAAAAAAAATTATTGAAAATATCAATTTTTTAACAACTTATGATTTTTTAAAGTTGTTACTATCATTCCCTACCTTCTAACCACCCTATCTCGGATAATTTTAATTTTAGCAAAAAATATAAAGAGATCATTTCTTTCTAAAATTGGATGCTCTACAACTTTTGTTTCAACTTTTTTTTTCTAGTTCTTACGGTTTCCTCAAAATTAAAAAAAAACACTCTTTTTATTTTTTTTCAACCCTCCCCGGGGGTGATTTAAAAAAAAACTTTCACAATTCGTTTTTTAATCATTTAAAGAAACTTATATCAAAAATTCAAGTATTTCCTCAAAATTCGTATTTAAAGGTCTATTTTCTTGGACTATCATTGCAATGATACCATTTTTTCGGATTTTTTTTAGTGGTTGGCCATGACCTTATTACAAACGAATTTTAAACCAATCAAGTGACCAATCCGTCACCTGATACTTTTCAAATGAATTCAAAAAACCTTGTCTTCCGCTAAGTTCAAATTTTCAAAAACATATCTATAAAACTTTCCCAGAAATGCCTAACTAAAGCTCCCAAAAAAAACACCCCGTATAAGTACTTAAATTAAAATTATCGTAACATTATACAATATATACGCAAGTTTTAACAATGACCAACATTGTAACATTTTTTATGTGCATGTATCAGAATATTAAAAGGCATGATGTATGTATATCCCTCGTAATAAATTAAGTATTAATGTAATAAAATGTGGTATTTAATATGCAAAGCCTTTAATAAAATTAAATATACGCTGCGTAATTTTACGAAATTTAAGTCCCACTCAAAACAATAAACAAGGACCATTCATTGAATTTGAATTACTAAAAATTATGAAAACTAAAATGCAAGTAAGTTTATATTAAAAAAATATTTTACATAATTATAATGCAAATGAACATTGAATATATTTTATGTATCATACTTATTACGTATTTATTTTATTTTGTTTGATAACTTTTTCACCTTGCAGCAAGAATTGTTTGTTTTAAAATGGCGACGAAATCGTAATTAGCTAATCACATATCTTTTCTCGATTTTTCAAGGTTTCAGTCTTCTTTTCAGTGCTAGATAACCGTTTTCTATGACACGTGTTTATGAAGTTTTTAAAGTGATTTAATATCGCTAATTAGGTGTTGGCATCGCTTCAGGTAGTAATAAATTTTATTATTAGCATATCATCTTCGCAATATTGATTTCACACATATTTCAAGTGCTTTTGAGATCGCGACGTACGCACTTAACCCGACCATCTTAACTTTTTACTGTAAGTATCGATTCACTTTGAAGTTGTCCTTTCAGTTTTCATTGACATTTAAAGTTGTGATATTTTGGTAAACCTCAGCGATTTTGCGGTGTTTTGTAAAGAGCGATCGAATAACAGAAAATAATTTGACGGTATTCCATTAAAACTTTTTACAACTTTAACACCCCCACCTTGTTTTGGAAATGGGAATATTAGTTTATTAAGAATAATATTCCTATTGTTTAAATTTCTAATACCTTCTGAACTTTGGCACATTTCGCTTCTCTTTGGTTTCATTTTTATCTCATCCCCAATGCACAGTTGATGAATTTGTCAAATAATTTTCATATAATATAGTTACGTTATATAATGCCCTTTCTCTTTAAACACAAAACGCGATTGTCCATGTTATGATTGTCATTCTGCCTAAATTATGTGTGTACCTTACATAATCTTGTTAATATGTGTAACATGCTATCAATACATGAGATTACAGCAGTTTTTTTATAATCTTACATACCAATTAATCGGTGATTGTTCCCCCATGTCGCAATAATAGTTTAGGGTTAAGTGGAAGAGTGGGGAAGAACCGGAGTGTTCTTGACCGAACTTTACCTTTGGGTCTAGTGACAGGTATACAATAATTATTATGTTATATTATATTTTCATTATTATTATTATTATTACTATTATTATTTTTACATATATACCTATGGTTATAGATGTTTCCAGTAGTAACTCAATAAAGCAAAGTTATTTTATTATTATTATTGGGAAGAATTGTGATTTTAGTGCACGGATATGTTGAGTTCAGCATCAAATTTTGCATAAATTATATTGATTTAAGGTCCCTGCATAAGTTTTAAAATCCGAAAACAATAGCAACGTAATGATAATTTTGCATAACTAATAATAATCATTATCGATCATGAAACAACCTTATTTAAAGACATCTTGTCACAACCGCACTTTTCCCCAATTATCTTTCTATTTTTTGTTGTTACCGTTTAAAAATTGTTAGGTCGCGGCATTTACAATTAAAGACTGAAATATTCAACCAACATTGAAGCTTTTACAATTCTTATTTTTCATCTGACGATGCGATGATGCGTGAAATAATCGACGTAAATATCTCCCCATTCTCTCTTTAAACTCTTTAAAAAATACGTCAAATCACGATTTGTACGTTCACAACAATGCTCCACACGTGTCAAGTTATTTCCTTTTACAAATTGATAAATCTTTAAACCGAGTAGGCGTTCTAGATTTGATTGCAAATTAACGAACGATGTAAAATGCTGACATCTCGTTTAATATTCGGAGGCATTACAATGATATTGGATGTAAAAGACCGAGAACGGTCGTTATATCAACGTGATATTTTGTAATGTCGTTTGAAGAACACATTTAGAAAGTCTTGGGAATCCAAGTAGAATTTTAGATTAAGATAAATCTACACAAAAATCGTCTTAACAGATCTACAGAATTCTTTAAAAGTACAAAGAAAGGGTGTGCCCGGTAACTGAAGGATTTTGTTAGAATACACAATAGAATTTTTTTTAACTTACAGCAGGTCGGCCTTTTAACTTTAAAAAAAATTGGCAATTAAGGTTGTTTGTGTACTTTTTGTGTTTTTTACCGTAGCAGCAACTACTCATTGATTATTAAATTATATACCTACGGTAATAAATGGGAAAAGTATGTACTTTTATTTATCTACTTGCCAGACTAGTTTTATTGATTGGATTTGTGTTTCATGTAGTATACATGTAAGTTTAGATCAATATTCTATTTCCATTTTAGAATTTATATCTTCGTCTGGCATATAGTTATCATATTCCTATATCGTTTAAGTAAATACGCTTTCTTTTTTTTCTTTCCATGTTGTTTGTTTTATTTTGAAGAAAGAAATCCCGCCATAATGACAGTTTACTAGGAGAAAATGTATTTTCCAGTATGATTTTGAACAGTCTTTTTATGGCGCATGATGGAAAACTACAACGAATTCAAATTTTCCGGTCAGAATGACAAAACAAGTATAAATTATGCACCTGACCAGTTTTGAAAATAAAAATTGAAATTTAATTAACCATCTTAGATTTTTATATCTATTATAAAAGTATTCTCAACTGTTCAAAACCATAAAATTTGCTTATTTCCTATAGGGCAATCTTGTCTGTAGAAGTTGATATGTAAATAAGGATTTTGGACACCACTGTCCCCAAGATTTTAAACATCACTGTATGAAAACGATGACTAACGTAGTAAAATCTTAAAAATTCGTTCTTGCTCATCAAGACAATACGTTTGGCATTTTTTCAAACAAATTTCCAATATAGCGGACAAACAAGGGCATACTTGTAAGAAATTTGACTCCAATTGATCGATGTGTGTAGATATTCAGGAACTAATTAATGGGGAAGCCCCCTCCTTAGACACAAACATTTTAAGGCCGTTTGAGTACAAAATGTTTCAGTTCCCCGCAAACTAGGTGAAAATCGCAGAACTTGGTCTGGGAGGAGAAAACTCAAAAAATAACACTTTTTTTTTAATTCTTGAAAAATGCTACCCAAGTGAAGTTTGCCCTTCATTATGAAAATTGGAAAAGTTCTAGTTGCACCCCGAAGAGTTCTATAGTTCTCAATCGCTTTTAGAAATAGTTCTGGCGTTTTAAGCAGTCAAAAAGGCGATTGAGAAAACCGTCCACTTCAGCGAACTAGTACTTCATTTCCGCTCGAATCGATTCAAGTCATAAGACAAATTCATAGAACTCTTCGGGGGGCCACCAAAATTCTAAAGAAACTGACCGATTTTCGAAAAAAAAATGTCCTTCAGCTATACTTACAAAATTTCGGTACGTAGGTTATGTGAGTGTATATGTTAAGGCGAGATTAAGATAAAAGTATATAATTCGGTAATTGTATACAATTGCCTGGTCTGGTTTCAGGCACTAAACAAAGTTTGGAAATAAAAGAAACGCCAACCTGAAACGTAGATCGCCACTAAAGCGCCTAGGTTATTATTTACCAATTGATACAAAAATAGGTAAATGTAAACAATTACCGGTAATTATGTAATTGTATACAATTATTGTAATTGTATTGTTCAATTATAACAAAAACAGGTAAATGTATACAATTATAGGTAATTGTATAGAATTGCCTGTTCTGGTTTCAGACACTCAACAAGTTAAAGGCAATTTTTTTTTTCGAAAATCGGCCAGTTTCTTTAGAGTTCTGGTGGCCCCCGAAGAGTTCTATGGATTTTCCTTACGACTTGATTCGATTCGAGTGGAAACCAAAAAATTCTAATTCGCTGAAGTGCGCGATTTTTTCAATTGCCTTTTTGACTGCTTAAAATGCCAAAACTATTTCTAAAAGCGATTGAGAACGTGTAGAACTCTTCGGGGTGTAACTAGAACTCTAATCATTTTTTTCAAATTTTCATATTGAGGGGCAAACTTCACAGACATAAAAATGCTCTAAAAATACTGTATTTTCAGGCCATTTCTGAAGCTCACTTGCGCTTGTTAAACTTTATTTCATCGATTAATGTTCAGAAAGGATTTTGAAAAATTTGTGAAAAGATTCCAAAAATTGTTTGCAGTAATTTTCAACATACCACCCTTTTTTCATAAGTATGCGGTAATCTTGCTAATATTTACTTTGCCATATACAGTGTGCGATACAGTTGGGTATTTCAATAATTCTGGACGTTAAGGTTACGTTAATAATTCCGGAAACCAATTACCGCCCCAGTTGCCAAAAGAAAAGATGCGTTTTACGTAAAGCGGGATAAGAACGATTTGTGACGTCAACCGAATTTCCAGAATGGGAATCAAAGATTTGATTCTTCGTGTGAAATTCGAAATCTGACAGTTCTTCTTCTTCTTCTTCTTCTTCTTCTTCTTCTTCTTCTTCTTCTTCGATGTCGTTGTTAATCAGGTGTTCAACGAACTGTTGGGAGCATTACGACACGAATCCTCCTTGCAATTAACGCAAATGGTGGAGCATTTTGATCCCTATCTTCCGATAACTGGAAATACAGGAAATTGTTGTGAGGAGAGCTCGTAGGAATAGGAACCAAACTAAATTTCGCGGCTCGCCATCCCTACTTAAAGGAGTCCATTTGATTCCCCAACCAAAAACTAGGAAAAGGGAGTAGGAAAGAAGATTTTCTAAGCGAATACTTTTCCAGCTATAAAAAGACAAAGCTCTTTTATTCCTCCCAAGGGCGCCGTCAGAAAATGTTCCCAGGGGGCAAGCACTATTGGGGGTTCGTGGCTCTGGCGTTTTTTCAAGATTTCGTACAAAATTTATTTTTCCCGGGAGGGGGGGGGGGGCTTGGCGGCGTCCTTGATTCCTCCACGCCTTCAGTGGATGTAACACGGACTTCATCATTTTACAAGCTGGAAAAAAAAGTGACAGGTTCGTAATGAACGACTTTTGGAAATGTGGCAGAACTAGAGAAATGCGTTACGTTAAACGTTATACTTCCATCTTTTCGCCCATTTGTTGTTAAAGCCCCAAATAAATTTGGCTTCTCTACTACTAGTCAAAAAGGCAGGCGCCACTATTGTTTCCAGGTACATTATGACTAGATCTGTGTCTTCTCCTACAAGGACAACGCGGGGATGGTCTTCAGTAACTTCTACAAGAATTGTGACAAAAATGTGGTCAGCGTCTTCCTTTACTTGCTTAGCTAAAATGTCCTCACTCTCAAACCTCTCTGGCTCTTGTTATGGAATGTTTCTGGGTCATCTATCGTTGTGTTATCACCATATAGATATACACTGTGTCCCAAATTCTATGCTAAACATCGGTATTTTGTATGGAGGCTTTTATCTCATCTTAATGTTTGGTAATGTACCTGCAAGATAATTTGATTTTCATTAAAAGTATTACCTATTCTAAAATGTGTACTGATTTTTTTTATTTTTTTTTAGGTGAGTAGCACTGCCCTTCTTACTAAGGAATACGTTGGTGAAATGGTCAAGTAAGTTATCTCCACTTTCACATTGTCCTCCTCCAAAAGTCCACGCCGTTTTGCAAAAATTTGATGTAATGGCTCCAATACGCATTGCCGTTTGACAATGATCAAAATCCAATACGCATTGCCGTTTGACAATTATCAAAATTGACACTTTCTCTTAAAAATACAAAAAAAAACCAACTTGATTTGAATGATTTTTTAAATATATTAAAAGGGCATAAAATTAAAATGTGATGAGGAATTACCGAGTAGGTACAATTAAATGCAGGGAGTTTGACTCCAATCGGTTGACTCGTCGCATTTATCAAATTAATGGGTCCAATCGAACAAAACGCAAACAATCACACATTTTTTGAATTTAAAAAAAAATGCGCTCTTATGTTTATTTCTAAATATTTAAGTTTGACTTAAACGTGACAAACGATCCAGACGTCTATGCAGGATTTGTTAAAAGATTTTGTAGTCGATTAATTGTTTCACAGAGGGCCTGCGACATAGAATATATTTAAAGCAGCCCTGTGTACATGTTTGTCGATCCTCATTATAGATTATACACATAAACGAAATAATAATAGGTTGATGGTGTAGTGGATGTACTCGTTAGTATAGCACTAAGCTACACCTGTCGGTCTCTGGTTCGAATCCCAACCGGTTGGTGATAAAAATACCACCGGACATGGATGTTTGTAAGCGGTATAGGACTAATGACGACCTAATGCCCTCAACGGGAGGTGAAAATTAAATTGAAAAAAAGTAGAGTTATGCAAGGTAAATGCAATTACAAGATTAAAGACGAAACTTTATTTTTACACTGTATTTTTCAAAATAATTTAATTGAAGAGTAGAACACCACTGCTTGAGAACGGCATATACATCTGGCGATTGCAAAGGTCGCCTACTTGGGTTTATTTATGTTGCCAGTAATCAAATTTGCTTTGAACATTACTATAGTGGACGGAAAAATGTTTTTCTAAAACTACCATGGAAAACAGCATTTTCTTTAATAAAAGTAGTGAAGAAACTTACATTTTCTTCTCTAGTATTGCCGTGTCTCCTACTTATTTTAGGAAAACAAAAGAATTCAGTGAACTATTGCCATTTACTACCATATTATGCAAATTTCATATGGATTTTTTAATTATATCATAAATGCATTTTTATACAAAACTCTCGCTTAATTTGAACTTAAGTTGAAAAAAGCATAACTTTCTTCTCCAGTTGAACAAGAAACCATTTGACAAACGGGTTTTTTTTTAGATTTTTAGACATAATAACTCGAGAAGAAATAATTATAATAGTGATATTATATAGGTACAAGCCAACATTTTAAAAAACATAAACTTAGTTAATTTACGGTTCTTTCAAATATTTAAAAATGCTGCTGTAACAGGAACACACAACACGTTAATTTGCATAAACAAAATTCTATAGTTTTGGTTAAAAAAATAAAGTTTAATAATAAAAAAAAAATGCACTTGGGTTGCGGACCGGTCGCAACAATCTCGGGGACCAGCTTCGATTCGCGGACCATAGGCGTAAATGACCTCGGGGCGTAGATGTTTGTACGTGTATTATCGGGCTAATAATCGTAGCAGAGCAGGTGATGGTCCTCAACCCTTTGAAAACCCCCGACATAAAAAATTATAATGAATGAGTCAATTGTGGTTTTAGTATAGATCCTGATTTAAGAATTTTAAAAACTTTCTCTTGAGATATAAAAATGAAATCACTTAGAATTTAAATGGTGGCCCGCCTCTAAATAAACTGAATTATTTTTGGTTTGTTAATTTAATCCTTTATTATACTGCTGATAGTGGCAAGTATACAGGGTGTCCATTTAGTAGCCCGTTCTTCAAGTACGGCTTTATTGTTAAATTTACTAAAAAATAAATATACGGGATTGCAATTAGGTTGGATGAAGCAGATTTGCAAATTATTTAGACACATACAGGGTGTCTCCAAAAAGTATGGTGCATAAAACGTATATTTTTTTAAATGGAATGACCCACTTTTTTTAAGCGCAAATGTAGGGGCCTTGGGTGAGCTTTCCAGTCGTACATTATTTTTGTATTAATACACGGCGTTGCCAAGTTATTAATTAATACATATTTTTTTGCTAAAAATCAACCCTTTCATTATACGCTTGTATTTTTTAACGTCTTGTTTTTGTTTTGACGTTTTTCGGTGGTGGACTTGGGTTGAATCAGAGTATTCAACCGTGACGAAACATTAAATTATTTCATACAGGATGTTCACTTTTTTTTGCTCCAAACATCGACATTTTCAATCTCATTTTTCTTCATTTTTTAAATGGCACACCCTATTTATTATTGCATATTTGGAATCCTCCGGTAAGTTTTAGTGCAACTTTATTAAGCGTACCCTATACCTAAGTGCGATAGTTTTTTCATAAATTGAGATTTTCTATTCCTTACGGCAGTAGATGGTGGCGCGATGGACGAGGCAACGGCATAGGCCGGACACTCGAATCGAGGATACTGTTCAAAATGTTTGCCGTCTTGGACTAAGCACGAGTCTACTCTTTTGGTGAAAGATTTCATCGCTTCATTCAACATGGCTGGAGTACTGTGGTGAAAAGACTGTTAAATCCTCTCTCCATCATGTTCTATCTAGTAGTGGCACCAATACGATAAACGTATTCACCAATTTGTTGTGTGACTTGTATGGAAAAGTGAGTCGGAGTTCCGTCCAGCTGCATCACATTATCTCCGTAATATAGTTAGGAAGATGCTGAGTTAAGTTTTGAAAGTCTTCTGTGAAGAAATTTAAAAAGATTTATCCTGTTAGTGGATTTTCAAAAAAATAAGGACCAAGCTCATAGTTATGTACGATTCCTCCCCAAACGTTGAGACTCGAGTTATGTTGGAAATTGTTGACGCGGATAATGTGCGGGTTTTGCGTGTCATAAAAGTGAAAGTTGTGTCTGTTTACAAAACCATTTCTATGAAACGTGCATTCGTCTGTAAACAGCACATATTTAAAAAAATAAATAGAACCTTATTTCAACGCATCCTCGATTCGAGTGTCCAGCCTATGCGTTGCCTTGTCCATGCGCCTTAACCATCGCGCCACTATCTACTGTCGTAAGGAATAGAAAATCTCAAACTACGAAAAAACTATCACACTTAGGTATAGGGTAAGCTTAATAAAGTTGCACTAAAATTTACCGGGGATTCCAAATATGCAATAATAAAGAGGGTGTGCCATTTAAAAAAATGAAGAAAAATGAGTTTGAAAATGTCGATGTTTTGAGCAAAAAAAAAGTGAACATCCTGTATGAAATAATTTATGTTTCGTCACGGTTGAATACTCTGATTCAACCCAAGTCCACCACCGAACTTACGTAAAAACAAAAACAAGACGTTAAAAAATACAAGCGTATAATGGAAGGGTTGATTTTTAGCAAAAAAATATGTATTAATTAATAACTTGGCAACGCCGTGTATTAATACAAAAATAATGTACGACTGGAAAGTTCACCTAAGTGGGTCATTCCATTTAAAAAAATATACGTTTTATGCACCATACTTTTTGGAGACACCCTGTATGTATCTAAATAATTTGCAAATGTGCTTCATCCAACCTAACTGCAATCTCGTATATTTATTTTTAGTAAATTTAATAATAAAGCCGTACTTGAAGAACGGGCTACTAAATGGACACCCTGTATAATATTAATTTTTTTTCCTTACCAATTGAAGGAGTAAGATCAGATTACCGTGCCAATTAAGTGGAGAAGGGATCGTGTCTATAAAAATGATCTCTGCTACTCATGTCTATCGAAGGTTATAATTAATTTCTTAACAAATTGTTATATGCATTTTCTTTTTTTATTAGCCTCCTGAAAAAGGGAAGAACATAATATTTTTGCTGAAAATCTCTGTTGACTTCTTTATTATACGTATTATAATTGGTGTAAAAGCTTGCATGAATGTTTTATATAATAACCTTTCCATTTTTGTATTTTCTTTTGTTTGAATTAGCCGTATGCGTGATTTGTTCTGGTCGTCGATCATAAATATTCCAAACGTGATGAAAATGTATTTAATATTTTGGCTTATGATGAAATAAAGCGCGAGAAGGACCTTTTTAATTCTTCAATTGAATTCGAACAATATAGCAATCGAAATGGACCCGGAATCATTCATAAACAGCGAATTGCCATTAAAAAAACCTTACAATTCAATAAAATTGAAAGAGCTTACGGTCATTTCGGTTGTACATCTGTTTCCGAATTCTTTACCATCCTATAACTGAGATTTGCACTTGACTCGACCTACTTTATCCTTTTTTTAATTTGGGATTTACCTGGGATTACGAAATAAAAAATACGTATCCTCTCTAAATAAAGCAAATGTAGACTAAATTAACGATGGCAAGGATTCGTAAATAATTCCTCGTTATTTCCAAATTGCACATTACCTCTTCCTTTTTAATTGCAACGGAAGGTAGAGGGATCTCATTAAAATTACGTTAAATGTAAAACAGTTCAATGGATATTAATTCGAGTTTAGTGTAAGAGATTATCCGACCTTTTAGAGGCTATATAGCGTGCAATGGCAGTGACCATTTCAAAAGCTAACGAGGGTCGTATACCCGAATGCCCGTGGCCTTCAAGTTAACCGTATAGAAACTCTTGTAACAGGTAGTAGGTAGATATTATACTGGAACTAAAACTGCACATAAACATTGCCTTAGTTATCTCTGATTGATTTATTAATTCAGAAATGTAAAAAAAAACGGGACAGGTTATAATTGAATCGTGAGCTTTATACGGTAATTTATCGCAATTACGCTTACGAGTTCAATATTGGATCTTTTATTTTTAATTAATTAATATATGGAAGTTTTGTGAAGGAAATGAAATGGGATAACGAGAAGGAAACGCAGAAGCTTTAAAAGGATTTTCTCAGTAGGGATAACTGCAATGTCGATAAATCTTGATCACGGAAATAAAATAGAAACACAGCGGAAAAGTGGAACTCACGTTCTAATCTTTTCTTTTCTTTTTATATATATTTGGAGTTTACACGAAACCGTCGTTGATAATGCAACTAGGCAATACATCATCGGGTCGCCCTTTCTGTGGAAAAAGTGGACATTTCCTAAGTTCCTTCAGGATTCATCTTATTTTAATGAAAAGCTTAGGATGCACCAACAGTTTAGTAGAAAGTTGAATGTTTTGTAATATTTTAAAATGGAACGGACTTGACACTTTGAGTGATGGATTTTCATTGTGACTCGTTCGTCTGCATTTGGTCGTACGGTTTTAGCTTTTATTTAAAATCACCGTGCATTAAGAAGTCAGGGGAAGAAAACGTACCTACTTTCTCAATCCCAACAGAAACGGTGCAATCATTAATGGCGATGGCAGAAAATATTTTTTTTCTTGTATAGTAAATTCAATACCCACGTGAATCAACAATTTAAACTGACTTTGATTGACATTTTGTAATATGAAAATATTGTCTAAAGCCGATAACGTTTTATGGTTTCGTTAAATAAATAAATCATTGTCTACTTGACATAGAATGTTTTAATGGCGTGCCTACTAAATATAGTTTTCTCTGACTTAGTTTAATGAACTGGACGATTTTTAATTTGAGATAATTGAAGTGATTGTATTGATTAAATTATTGCATTTGAAAGTATAATAATTCGATTAAGTTGCAATAAGATTTCATTTATTTATGATTTATGATGATTATTGTCTTATTTCACACCCTTGCCATTTCTTATGTTCCATTTTACTACACACGTTCTCCTCCCGCCTTCGATAATAATTTGCCGCGTGCAGGAAGTTTAAACGTTATTAATCAATTGAAAGGTGACAAGAATCACGCGGCGATTAATTTTGAATTTTATTAATTATTCTTTTTTGCCTTTTTTTTAAATACATATTTGATTTACAAAAACTTGTTTCAAGTGAATTATATGTTTTAATTGAACAATATATTAAAACTGTATTAACCCTTGGCTGGTATCGTCATTTTTAGCAACGTAACTGGTATTGTCGGGTTCCTTCAGACCCGATTTTTCAAAAATGAAAATGACACTTATAAAATTTTTGCAAACTATTTTAGTGCTTGAATTTGACATTTGAGATACAAATACAAGCTGCATAGATATATAAAAACAACAATATTTTTATGATTAATTTTTATTTTAAAAATGAAAAACGAAATGAATGCACTTTTCTCGTAACGTCTAAAAAAATAGAAAAATTGAAACTTTAAATTTTTGTAAAAATTTTGTTTACCACAAACTGCAAAGACAGATAAAAAACATAATTTTCAACAAAAATTAAATAATTTTTTTCATATCTAACGGTATCTGCAATGACGTTGAATTACACTTGGAACAAACAAATTTATTTAAACTATGTCCTTTACAAATATGATTTTTACAATTGCTGCATATGTTTAGTTGTTTATTGTCGCTGTGTGAAGGACATAAGTAACATCTACGGCGTTTCCGTTGTTGAGGATTCACATTTTCATTGGGATATCTGGCAATCCCTGATTTTCAACATTCTCTGGTTCAAAATCATATTCTTCATCAGAATCATGATCAGAATCATCAGTTGGAGCTTCACTTATATGCCCATCATCATCAAGTAAAAATTGTTCTCTTACCTCTTCTTCAGTATAACGTTTTCCATTAATAACAATAAGCTCCACCTCAAGAAAAAACTGACGTACCTAACTGGTATCGTCGGGTTCGATAGGACCCAAAAATCATGAACTACAACCCTTGTAAGACTCAGCGTTCTGCCAACATACGTGAACGTTAGAGATGCTATTTGATGAGAAGTCACGGATCCGTGACCGCGTACGCACGCATCGTTTCAGCCAAAATATCGTGGGAAATGTGAGGCGCCGGATCAGAACCGACCCGACGATACCACATTCAGTAACCTGGACGCTTCTTCGTTATCGTGATGCTGGAGGTGTTTTACATGAGAGGTAACATAACTCGTAATGATGGATGCGACTGTTTCGTGCATACCATGGCGCATTAGTTATGTGTCTTGGCACTTTGTTCTGGTACCGCTGTATCTCATCAATGTTGCATTTTTTTACACATCCGCCTTAATTGGGCTCCATATACCCATACTGGTCGCAGCACTAGTTTATATAAGAACAGCTTGTTGTACATTGACAGCTTGTTTCTTTGTGATGTGTGGTTTTCCATCGGAGCTTGGCATCAAGGGCCATCCCTAGGTATTTTGCTGACTTGCTGTATTGACCGGCTGTAGCCTTACGCCATTGAGGATGATTGGTAACTGGTTGATCTTTTTATTGGTGAAGTTGATGTATGTTGATTTGGCATCACTGCTGTGTCGTCTGTAGTCATGGCCAAAATTGGTCTTGGTCTTGCAGTCTTGTCTTGGTCTCGCAAGACTTACGAGACCAAGACCAAGACCAAGATAGCAACACTCAAGGTTGCAAGACCAAGACTGGATGCAAGACCATCTCTGCAAAACATCGGCAAGAACAAGATTACTAGTGATGGCCAAACGCAAGACCAAGACAAGGCCATATAGGTCTTGGTCTTGTCTTGCACTAATTGGTGTTGCATTGATATCCTTAATCTCGGTCTTGGTGTTGCACCAATTGGTCTTACACGCAAGACTCTTACGTCTTGCATTTTTACACCGTTCTATGAATGATATCCAATTAATCGAAATTTTGTGTCGCTAGTAGCTACTAAAATAATTAGATTATTACAGAGAACAATAATTTGGCTACATAGATATGTAGTGGATGTTTATGTAATTAATTGGTATTGGGTTTAATGATCAAAGTAAATTATAATAACTTAAATTATTTTAAAATTAAATACCAATTAAGATTTAATTCACGATCAAGAATACTTTTTAGTAACTCATGTTTCAGTATTGCGATGACAATTAAAAAAATATATTTATGTTGAAACTTGCATTAGTTTTGAGAATTTTTGAAAAACGAACAACACCTCGGCATGTTTGAGGGATTTGCATGAGTATTACAGGCGCCGTGCTGGTTTATATTCCTTTGTGCTTGCCTTCATTGTAAACTAAGTAAAACGTCCTTTTTGGTACAAATTTAGGATTAAGGGATTTGGGACTTGTTGTTATTTTATTACTTGTATATGCGCTTTTATTAAATCTTAGAAATGTGAAGAGCTTAACCAAATTTCAAATAGTTTTTATTTGGTTTAAGAGTCCATCACCAGTTGGAATTGAAACTGATTTCATGGGTGTCGCTGTATACATAAAATTTAAATAAAACTGTTGTATAAATACAAAAAAGGTGTCAATGGATAGAGGAAGGTTTATTGTAGGGCTCTCCTGATAGGGATTTTTAAATTTTTCACAAAGTTTTTTGTAAAATTTGTTTGAAGTTGCTTAATATTCATTCAATTTCACGAATATTTTACAAGAAATACGAACAAAAATGGAAAACTAATACACGAGAGCCCTACAAGAACCTTTCCTCTTTGCAATGTCATATTTTGTATTTCGATAAAACTATTTAGTATCCAAATTTTATGTATATTTCTAAACCAATGCAAGCGCTAAAATTTGCATAGTGCGTTGATAAACTTTGTAAAAAATTAAAAAATCCCTATCAGAAGGGCCCTACAAGTTGTTGTGGTATGTATTATTTCAATTTTATGTATACATAAAAACCCATTCAATCAGTGTCAATTCCAACTGGTGATAGACCCTTAAGCATTGAATAATTCACTCAACGGTTTAAGTAAATATTCATTTAAGATGATTATAATAGTGGTTACTAAACTTCTTAATTTTATTTTTCAAACATACATATCTACCTACATCATTTTACTAAAGTCAAAACAACCCTTTTTCAATAAAATGTTTACTTTCACGCATACATACAATAATTTTTTTGGGAAAACAAATATTTTTTTGAGTGTGGTAGGTATTACAAAAAAATAACCGTTCGTAATAAGAAAAACACTGCAAGAGTTTTGCGAGTGTCGTCTGCGTATGTAGTAATCGTGCAATTCGTCGTTTTTGGCATGTCATTGATATGCAACAAGTACAGCAAGGAGCCCAAGACACTTCCCTGAGGTACCCCGACCGCTGTGCCGGTACCCCGACCGCTGTGCCATACCCGGTCGGATGTTTGTGCAATGTCTAATGTCTATAAATATAGCGGAGCATACTTTTTTACCTTCAAGTGATTTTTCTATGATGTCATTCTATGAATATGGTCGATGGTTGAACGTTTGCTTCGAAAGCCAAACTGATGTGTTGATATTTTTCGATAATGGGTTTGAGATATTTCAAAATTAACTTTTCGAGCAGTTTCGACATAATCGGTAACAGTGCAATTGGCCGATATGATTCTACTTCATTGTGGTTTTTGCCTGATTTTGGTATCATATTTACATCAGATACTTTCCAAAATATTGCAACATGTTTTAACCGAATTGAAGCAATGATTTATGTAGTTAACTTTACCAAAGCTTTTCTTTGAAGTTTCTTAAGTATGGCGCCAGTTATCAGGTTGAAGCCAGATGCTTTCTTCGAATTGCGGTTTGTTCGAATTTCTTCACCAACTCCTTTCGATGGAGTTGTGTCATTGTACTCATTTCATGTTAGTTCAGGTAAGTTGTCTGTTGCCGTGTTTGGAAGAAACCTTCTTTGAAGGTGGTCCGCGAACGTATTGGCTTTTTCACTATCATTACGAGTCCATTGTCCATTGGCTTTTCTAATAGGAGGTACTTGTGAAATTGGACGCTTCAAGTACCTACTTTGTGGTTTTCCACAAGAAGTATTCTGTGCTGTTACCTGCTGTCAGGTCTGCTAGGAATTTGTTAATTGTGCCGTGTTGCATCGTTCTTATTCCTTTGGTTAGTTTTCGTGTCAGTCTATTCAAGTTTGTTTTGTCTAGCGGTGCTCGGGTTTGGTGCCAGCGCCGTCTTAGGCCGTTGTCCCACCAAAGCGGAGCAACAGCGACGCGACAGCTACACGATGTCGCTAGCGTGTATCTTTCATGTTTAACCCATGGTTTCTATGCACCGTAGTCACACCAACGCTCCGATAGAGAAACATCCAAGCTGCGTGTCGGCTTCTTGTTGCCGAGCGACTCGACAGGTCAGTTGCGAAGCGACACTGTAGCTGCATGTGCGGTGGTTTAACGAAAAGGAAAATGAATTTCATTGGGAAACATAATGAACAGGAATTTAATGTAGAAAACACGTTGCTTTGGTGGGACAACTCCATGTCGCCTGCTTGTGTCATGTCGAAATGGTGTCGCTGTCGTGTGTCGCTGTTGCTTCGCTTTGGTGGGACAACGGCCTATTAGTCTACAGTCTTTCGGCAATCATATCTTTAATCTCTTTTAGATAGTTCTATCCCTTGAGCTTCCTTTTAATAACTGGAGTACTATTCCATGCTGCTTGCTGGATTGCTGTGGTAAAGTTATACCACTTCATTTTCAAGTTGGTCAATGGGTTTAAGTGGGACACTGAGGTTAATAGTGTTCTCTAATATAAGATTAAAGTAGTTTCAGTCCGTGTGTTTGTTTATTAGGACAGGGTTTTGGTGTTTTGGATAGAATAGGATAGGTGAATAGGTGAAGTCGGAGTTCAGATCATGGGCTTCTTCAATTTTAATGTTAATTATTCTCGCAAAATTATTAATCATACTTTTTGCCCTTTAAATAATGAAATTTTAAAACTGTTTTTTGTGTTATCTAATTTAAAACTAAAACTATTTTAATGACAATCCTATAAAGTAAGTTAAAGCTTACGTAATTTGTTGTTGAGCAGGAAATGCCATTTATCTATCATTCCGCATACTTTCTTGCCAACTAAAAGCGCTTTATCACAATTTGAATAATTTTCCAAAAATACAGTGTTGTGGAAGGTTCTGGTCTCGATGTCTTTACGGTTTTGTATTTATAAGAACGAAGCTTAAAGATATTGCTTAGTCACAATATTAATTTAATTATTATTTTCAGTAAGATCCTGTTACGGCTCCCTTGACAACCCAATTGATTAACGTAACTTTACACTCATATTTATCTATATACAGTGCGGTCCAAAGGTATGGAATAAATTCATTTTTAGCGTTATTATGTAATTTTGGGAAAAAACCTGAAACACGTCGATTTCTATTTATAATTTACCATTTTCTCGTATGAAAGTCTTACCACCCTCTTGCATCCCCTCGGAGGTATGAGCAACCCTTAAAAAAATTTAAATACGAACGGGTGGCTTGTGGCACCTTGTTTGAAGGTGATTTTAACTCTCTATTCAGAAATATAAAAATTTTTAAATTTGGTACACTCGTAACTCAGAAATTGAATTTTGAAAAAGAAATAGTTCACAAACCTCCGTTTGAGTTCTTGTTCTATTAGCACATCCAATCATAATTAAAATGTCTATTCTCTGTGTTTCTGTTAACTGAGCCATGATTTATTTACTGAAATGCACACACAAACAAAATTTGGCAATACACAAGCGTCTGTCAAAAATAACTACAAATATGATCAGTAGTCTACCATGTAGTTAGATTTTTTGTTATTTTTTGTTAAACGCTTTTTTCCTCAACAGAATCAGAACAAATAAGAAAATACCTGATTATTATTTCAAATTAAACAGATAATTTTATGATCGCCTTTGGTTATTTTTCAAGAAGTGACTGGTGGTCACTTTGAACACTTAATCTAAAAATACACTATTTCTTTTTCAAAATTCAATTTCTGAGTTACGAGCGTACCAAATTTAAAAATTTTTATATTGCTGAATAGAGATTTAAGATCCCTTTCAAACAAGGTGCCACAAGCCACCCGTTCGTATTTAAATTTTTTTAAGGGTTGCTCATACCTCCGAGGGGATGCAAGAGGGTGGTAAGACTTTCATACGAGAAAATGGTAAATTATAAATAGAAATCGACGTGTTTCAGGTTTTTTCCCAAAAGTACATAATAACGCTAAAAATGAATTTATTCCATACCTTTGGACCGCACTGTATATTGAATAGTCTCTGATGATAAGCCCAAGTGTTTATTTTGTAGATTATTAATTCTTAAATTTGATACTGTATATTGATAATATAATATCTTATTTTGTCCATTGCCTACGAAATAATTAAATCTGGGAGCAGATCAATTACCTTTTTTGTTTGAAGTAGTTTACCGCCAAGGATGATAAACTAGAACCGCAGGTTACCTGTGTTATTCGGTTCCAAAAACAACTATTTTTAGTGATTATAACGTATTACATTTCTTGTCGATTCGTTTATTTAGTTTTAATTTTCATATACAACAGAGAAACTATGTTGTTTGTTCCAAAATTTCAATACTATAATAGTAACATATTAAGCGCAACGATCAACGTCGGCTTCTCATTGACCTTTTCGTCAAAGAAAATAACTCTATCAGCTGTTGGTTAATACTTGTGTTTTTGTCATCTTTCCCCTTCCTTAAATTAATGAAAACGCTGCGAATGAACCCTATTAAAATCAAGAAAAGGAAATAATGACTCTTCGCCATGGTCTTATCGTTGGAAAAACACTCTTAGTATCAATTGTTGCATACATTTCGCCTCTAAGTGACATTTTTCTTCTTTCTCAGCCTTTCTTCCTGTATTTTCTGTACGCCATCTTTCCATTTCGTTTATCATTTACGCTAAAGATATCTAGACCATTTCGTAGATCTGTGTTTCTTCGTCCATACGTATTTTATTACGTAATACCATTGACATTATTTACCCAATGGTAATACCCAAATATGTTTCAAATACAATGGTCTAAGCAAAAATTATGTTAAAAAGAAAAAAATTAATTTTAAACATCTTATTACTACATATTACATTCCATAGAAATTGCATTGATATTGTTTTATTTTATAATGTAACATGTATCTATGTATAATCTGAAATCAATGGATATATAATGATAACTTTGGAGGCTGAAGTCAACTAAGTAAATGAAATCGAGCATTGTCGCCAGCAGCACTTTTAGTCTTTGCAAAAAGATCTATCAAATGGCATAGGTTTTTTTACGGCCTGGTTTTAGCCCAGCTCCATAAGGTTTTGCATATGGCCCTTTGTTCAATCCTTTGTATGTCTCTGTTTTGTTCATTAAGAGATGCTGCATCCCAGATAGTTCAACTATCTGCTTTATGATCTTATAGCGGATATCAGTTTTTGTTGTTATTGTGTACTTTTGTGTTGTTTTTAGATAATATTTTCATGTCGTAGTTTTCCCCAAATTCTTGTTTATTAAGTGACACCTATTTGGTGTTCGTTTTCCTTTTGATATTTACACAAACTTTATATTGCCATGAGTAAATATGTCAAATTTACTCTTTTTTTCATAATCGACAATAGTTTTTCTCTGTTAACTCGGTCAAAGCTTTGTTAAAGTCGACTAATTCTTCTATTTTTCCAAAAGCTATCGCCCCATATCAGCTTTTCTCCGAGACTTTCTGTTCCGGCATAGCTTTTAGTCTTGCGTTCATACACTTTGCGCGTATCATGTCACTTTTTATTGTAATCATTTTATGACTCTGCCACTTCCTAATTGTCTTCATTTTAACTTTCTTCGGTTCAGCCTTCCGTCACAGATTATATAAGTGAAGTAGTCTTAGGTGTAGGAATCTTCTTCCGTTTTTTTTTGTTAATTTCGTGTATATATTGTCCATGTTCGGCGGCTTCATGGTTATTTCTTCCACATATATCTAATCTATTTCTTATTTAGTGTCTGAATGTTGATCTTGGTCTATGTCTCCGCAAATACATAGATTTTGGTAGTGCTTAATTCATGTTTCTTCGTCAATATATGTCCCATGATTCTTGATGATCTTCCTTTCATCTGTTTCGGTAGTTTCTCTATATGAATTTCTTTATTGTTTTCAGTTGGATTGGGTGATATGATTTTTATAAAAGTTTTCTTTTTCTTCGATCGTATTTCTTGATTTTTAAACCTGTCTTTTTCCATGTTTTTTTATTTTTCCGATCATTTGTTTAGTGACATCTACTGTACTCTCTACTTTTCTCAGTTTTTTCTGTCATAAGTTTTCCAAAATATGATTTCTGTTTTTTAATTTTTTATTACGTTTGTAGGTTTTTTCCACTTAGCGTACATGTCAGTAATCAGTATGATCAGTAGAATGCACATACCAAACCAAACTAAACATTAGCTAGTTTGGCAGCGTCAATATGTCAGTAGAATTCATTTGTGAACCAAAAATAGTTGCCATATATTTAATTTTGAATACTCTTCAGAAATATCCGAATGATAATATTTACAATGTGACGATTTCATAGTGGGTAGCTTAAAAAATATTATCGAAAAAATATTACAACACTGCAAGGACCAAAAACAATAAAAATAGAACTCGTTTCGACAGCTAAGTTGTCATCATCAGTAATAATAGACCATGGCAGCATTGAGTTGTTGTAATTGCATTATTTGGCGTAAGTAATATGGATAATAAAAGGATTTGTAGTTTAAGTTTCTGTGTTCAAATTAGCGATAGACTGAAATTTTTTATTTAAAGCCTGCCCATGAAAGAGGGTTGAAGGCATCTGCGGTTATTATTAGGCCGGCCGCACATTGAACGCAGCACAGCACAGCACAGCATAGCACAGCGCAGCAGAGGATTTTGTAACCCATGGAATTAAATGGAAATAATCCTCTGCCGCTACCACGTCTCGGCTGCGTGCAATATGCGGTGTTCGCTTTAATTCCATGCGTTACAAAATCCTCTGCTGCGCTGTGCTATGCTGTGCTGTGCTGTGCTGCGCTCAATGTGCGGCCGGCCTTAGTTTTATATACTTATGATTTATAAACATCCGTGTACGGAGGTAGTTCACATCACCTCGTCGAGATTCGAACCCTAGGCGTAGATAGTATAATTTAATTGTAACATAGTAAAACACCTAAAAATATGCTTTTTTTATATATTTTTTAGAACGTCTGGTAGTACGCAAAAGTCTAGTCAATATCTTTCTATTTTTCACGCATAATAAAAAACACTATTTCGGTCACGCGCGCTTTAAGGTGCTACGGTGTTGGAAACAATTAATTAGTATGAGGGACATAACCGCCAAAGCGACATTTAAATTAGAATAATAGTAGAACTAATGGTTTTGAAGGAATTTGAAAATTGGTAGGAAGTCGGTAGTTTAATTTTTAACTAGCTACCAGTATCAATTAATCAACATTCCATTATAATAACAAAAATGTTTAAATCACTACCCCATTTTGACCAAAATTAATATCCTTGGTAGCGTTTATTGAATAAAATCGATATGAAACTGGATTATCGAAGCGGGATCGACCATGTCAATGTATTTAAAAATGTTAATTTAAACGAGAGTAATTTAGTAACTCTTAAATTTCGATACAGGTTAATGATTATAATATTTAAATCCTAGATTTTTATCAAAGGTACTGAGCGCGATCTATATTCATTTAAATCTGAAAACTTTCGTACGTCAGTATAAACACGAGCTGTAAGCGCCGAAAATAAATTTTATACAAATATTAACGATTAAAAAAAAAACTAATTTTGTGGTCAACTTTTTACTGCCTGGAAAGCTCGTATAAGCTGGCTCTGTTTGTGGCAGCTGTTTTTTAGGGTTTTAAAAATATATTTTAAAGTTCATGTCAATAAGTAAATTTTTAGGGTGAATTTTTTTGTACCTACTCCATGTTACATTACGCGGTATTTAATGGTATTAAAATTTATATCCTTTCTTAATCAAATTATAGCATGCAAACGTATATATAAAATTAGGCTAAAGTAACTATAAATTTCTTTTTAAGTACATAAGTGCAACCGTCAATTACGGGATTTCTTTTATAGACATTTGTACGAACTGTCGAACTTTCCAACAACAAATTAAACTAAAGTACAATGTTTGAGCATTAATTTATTAAGAAATAACGTTTTCTAAATATTTTCATTTTCTTACCCAAGTATAGGTTTAAATCACATGCGACCATAAATTATTTAGATTCCCAACACGGAAATGTTAAAGGAAAACTTGGAAATCGTAAAGAGGTTATAAATCAAATTGAAAGGAATTTTTACGAGGGTAGAACTGAAAACTGCTATTTCCACGCCTTTTCTCTTTTCTATTACTACTTTTTTTGTGTTATTTATTTATATACTTCGTAGATGAACTACGTTTATCCCTACAAAAAGCTTTACACTCAGTGGATTTTCCCAGTTCATTTCGTTGAGAAAATTCAACCGTTTAATGCCATTCGAAATCTATCGCAATTTTCGGATTTCTGCGGTGATATTCATTTCGGGGGCGCCCTCTGTTTCGTGGGTTATTTCCTACTGAAACGAAATGAAATCAGAACGTACGAGGGCCATACATGAACGTATTAACTAAAATTATTGTGTGAGATGTGTGGCGTGTGGTGGATGTTACCAACTTTACAATTGACTTTATCGCAATCGTGAAGCACTATGATTTTTTGATATGTAGTCTTTTTCTCAGGCTCAGGCCACCTGTAATCTCATTTGTCTGAAAAGTGTTCCATATCAGCTCGATGCCACAATCGTTTTTTTTTTATTTTATTTTACATACAAGTATAATAAATTGTAGATTATTCAGAAAGAGCATGTGGTCATACGCTAAATTAATATTCTCATGTATACAGCTTTGTTAGAGATCAAGGTCCTCATTGCACATCATAAGATCGTATGCAATGTCAAAGGTGAAAGGTTATCCAACTATATTTTTCTGTATTTTGTTTTTCTTTAAATAAAGCAACTTTTTATTTATAATAATATGTACATCATTTTGCTTAAAGTGCTGATATCCTGTAATCTAATTTCTAATAAGATATATTTATTTGTTTATTTAGTATTCAAAAATGGATGATGTACCGGAATAATAGAACTGTTACGTTCTTCCTATTATTTCTGTTAAATATTTCAGAATGTATGTGTATCTTTTGACACTCTTCCGCCATTGGTTGGAATGACGGTCCTTTAAGTAAATCAATGTAGGTTAATGGTGCTGTTCTTCTCATGTAATAATAAAATTTGTGCTACAAATCAGAGAATTGCAGTGTAAAGCTGTGTCCCTCAAAAATGGGCTCCGTTTTGTGGTGATTTGATTATGGCATTGCATAAAACGCATAAATATTTCTGTTAATGCGTTTTATTCAATGCCATAATCAAACCAACATAAAAACATTGGTCCTTCGAGCGGGATTCTTTATTCGTCCTCACTCTTCCTTTTTGAGGCAACGATTTAAGTTTAAAATCTGTACCGTACAGATTTAACCCAGAAGATATTATAAAATCTTGTTGAATTTTTTCCTTTTAAGTCCATGCTACAGTAGTTGCAAATTGCTGAAGTTCGACATATTTTGTTGTAAACCGCTTCAGTGCTCTTCATTTGTAAGGTAATGCAACAACTTGCATCTTAGCTGTCATCGATCATTTTCAGAAATCGTTAATGTTAGGCTTCCTAGGAAGGAGTGATCTCGTACTAGGCTAGAAGGTATACTACTCACAAAGTGTTTCAATTTCATTCAGTAGTGTCCAAATGTAATGGAGGTAATCGTCTCCTCCTCTGAATCGACTAAGCCTTTATACAATAATTAGTATCTAGGGATTGTTTCTGGGATACTAACAAGAGGATAGCGAATGGATTGCTCATTTTTCATCTCCTCTCCATCAGTTTTAGGTTGCGGTTTGAGCTGCTCGTGAAGGCCCACTTTGTTCTTATTTGTTCTCAAGGGCAGTAAAGTATCCGAAAGTATGCTTTTGAATGGCAGTCTAAAGGAGAAAGAATCTCCAAAACCGACGAACATTTCTTTACCTTGCACTTACATTCCATATTACCGTCAGCAAGCAATATTTGTAGATGCACATATTGGTGTGTGTATGAAACCCATACGTGATGTAAGATACGGAAGAAACGCAATGGACTATGCCCATAATAGCGAAATACATCCTTATCCTCTTCTTAGGACTCATATTGAATCTTCCATTTGGAAAATCTACTTGCCACTGATTTTTAAAATGCTGTCTTAAAAAATAATACGCTCTCCCTTTGTGGCCATAAAAGTATACATCTTTACAAAGTTTGAATGCGCAAGGGAACCATATAAGTATGTAATTAATGATTATGGCCGAACCCGTGTACTCAACCCGTGTCTCAAACTGGACCAGAATTTTTATCAGTAAAATTCTATAATAAACTTCCACAAAGGGTAAAAGATCTTAATTATACTGCCTTTAAAGGAACGATCAAAACATATCTTATATGTAAAGCTTTTTACTCTGTGGATGAATTTTTACAAGACTCTATTGATTTTTTGTACTAAATTTAAAATTTTTTGTGTTAATTTTTAGTTTAGATTTTATTGATATATTCCCGTGTGACTTATGTAAGCAGTGTTGTAAATTGCAAAGCATAAATAAACTTATTATTATTATTATTACTCTTGGTGATGTATTTTTCAAGGTCAAAAACATTCTATGAGTTTGCTTTCTGCTGGTGAACTATACTCATTTTACACCAACCATTTTATGACCCATTTAGATAAGCCTGCCTAAAAACGTGGAACAGTCTCCAACAATGTATTCGTTCGGCTGAAAAGTTCGTAAGCTGACAGATAGATGGCGTTATTAGAATTAATTCCATATGATTTTTAGTTAATCCCAATTTTCAAACAATACATGTCGAAATTTGACAGCAATTGGACGATTGGTTCGTGAGGTACATCATTTTGAGCGAAGCCACGTTTATTATTTTCAAAACAATGGATAAAAAGGAATTGCATGTATTGATGAAACTTTGCTTTTTAACGAAAAAAAATACTGTTGAAGTAAAAACTTACCTTGATGAACATTAACTGGAGGGAAATTCGCCGTTGAGAAGTGGTTTGCTAAATTTCGTCGTGCCGAAGAGAACACCGAAGATGATGCGCGCAGTGAATGCACAAAAAAGGCTGTTACAGACGAAAACATAAGTTGGTCGAGATAGTTGATACTGATAGTTGATGATTCGGATCGATGACAATATAATATATGACGATAGATGAAACATGGCTCCATCACTACACTCCGGACTTCAATCGTCAGTCAGCTGTGTGGACAGGGTTAGACGAACCCACGCCAAAACGTGGAAAACGCAACAGGCTGGAAAGGTTACCGCGTCCGTTTTTTGGGATGCACTTGGAATAATATTAATCGACAATCTCGAAAATAGAAAAATAATCAACAGTGGGGGCGTTTGAAGGATGAAATCGCGAAAAAAACGGCCTCATAAGTTAGAATAACAAATCACAAAACCTTCCCCATGAATCTTTAATAAAGTTGAATTCCAAGTTGACGGTTGATTATCGTCATAAAATAATAAAATTAATTAGTTAAGTTACACGACATGTTTCGACGCGATGTCATCATCAGTATTGATATTGTAATTAAGTTGAAATATGAAATGAGGGCGGATGAATTGGCTACGTAAAGATAAAAACCTTAATTAAATCAATAGGAAAACCACAGAGTTAGGAGCAACATCATAAAGTTGACGTAGTTAAGTAACATCGTCTTAAAGAATGTGAAAGTTAAAATGAATAAAGTTTCATTAAAGAAGCACGCGACAAAATGGACTCAATGTCAGTTGTGGTCCACAATTTCAACACGGAAATTATACCTGATGATGACATTCCGTCGAAACATGTCGTGTAACTTAAAACTAATTAATTTTATCATGTTCTCAATTTTAAATTGTAACTCAGTGTAACTTAACTAATTAATTTTATCATTTTATAAAGATAATCAACCGTTAACTTTAAATTTAACTCAAATTCAACTTTATTGAAGATTCATGGGAAAGCCTTTTTGTGGTTTGTTATTCCCACTTTACTACGATTTGCCCTATTTTGTGTGAAATTCTATCAACTTATTTTGAATCCAATCTACTCATAAGGCGAAGAAAAAAGTGTTCTTTCATCAAGGCAATGCACCGTGTTACAAATCAATGAAAACGATGGCAAAATTGAATGAATTGGGTTACGAATTGCTTCCCCTCCATATTCTCCAAATTTGGCCCCCAGGTGCTATTTCCTGTTCGCAGATCTCAAAGAATGTTCGCTGGAAAGAGATTCAATACTGATGAAGAAGTAACCGTCGAAACAGTGCCAGTGGCGTATTTTGCGGCTAAGGAAAAATCGTACTACAAAAATGGTATCGAAATAAATAAATAAATAAATAAATTCATGTCAAAATTTAAAATTTAGGCATCGTTGAATTCAAACAAATTTTCTCTTGTTGAAATTTAAAAAAAGTTGTTTGTATGTATTTAAAACATTTTTTTTTGTTCACGAAATATTTTAAAATCGATCAGGTTCCTTAGAGTTCTGGTGGCCCCTCGAAGAGTTCTATCGATTTTCCTTATGACTTGAATCGATTCGAGCGGAAATGAAAGAGTTCTAGTTCGCTGAAGTGGGCGGTTTGTGAAGTTGGCCCTCCTTTTTTCAATTGCCTTTTTGACTGCTTAAAACGCCAGAACTATTTCTAAAAGCGATTGAGAACTCTAGAACTCTTCCGGGGGCAACTAGAACTCTAATCATTTTTTTCAAATTTTGATAACGTCGAGCCAACTTCACACGGGTGTTTTCTTGGCTTTTCGGCTAATTTAATTTCAGGGGCAGGAGTCATATCTCTGTACAAATGTAAGAGTGTTACTCCATTTAGTCTGCTTTCAGATGAAGGATTTCTTATGTCATTTTTTAGACTGCGTAATGCGGAAAAATTCGTTCATTTTCCGCGGTAGATACAGGCAGAACTGCCAGTATAGATTCCAAAACAATACCTTGATATTGCAGGGTAAATTAATTTGAATCTGAACAGTATTTCAAGGTAGCTAAAGCAATTGTTTGGTATTTGGTCCTCATTCAACCTAGCGAGTGCCCTCTACTTTTCAACTCATCAAGAGTGCCTGTTACGTCACTTCTAAGTATAGAAAGAAACTAAATTTATAGTTGACATCTGTAAGACTGGATGGATCTGTCGGCAATAAGCCTTGCAATGCTGTTTTAGTCTTGTGTTTTGAAAAAATCTTAGCAAATTAGTAAATTTGGGGGAGGGTTATAAATAACCCTTGGTGCGCCACTGGTTTATAACCCAAAAACGATATTTTTGATTCCTAAATCTAATAAAAATTTGCACATACTTTTACGTCTTTCAACTAAAACATTAAAATCTAAAAATAGTATAACGGCGTGTTTTACTATAATTTCGTTTAAGTGTGGAGTGCGCGACCTCAAGTTACCTTCGCGGTAATAATCTAAAATTATTTCAATTGTTAAATCCACCGTTTAGCATCACCATTCATCGTTAACCATAACGATTGTGAAGTTCTAAATTCCACCTTTGTCGGTACTGCCTTCTATTTCCGATTTCTATTTATTTTATTTTTCACTTTGTCGCGTATTGTACGTAAATGGATCTCTCTTAAAACCATTTTAAACAAGTCGACTTTCACATCTTAAAAGATACGAGGTGAATACTAAAAATGCTGCCATTATAAATAATGTTCAATCAGAAATCAATCAACAATTGTTACGGCGCTTAGTTCGGTAGGTTCCTTCCAACGCCATTTTCTCTGCTAAACCATTGATTGCGAACGTCTTTCTATAACCACCACACTAAATTACAAGCTCGATTTCACTCCCATTCATGTGGAAATTAGATTAGGAATGTAATTTATTTTGATTTAGTGTATGTTATTGGTTGCCCATATTTTCTTGTCAGTTCAGATACAAACCAATAAATTTGATTGTTAATTTTCTCGTGATTTATCAATATCTCTACTACCTTTTTTTTTAGGTTAATTTGAAAATATTATATTTCGTTATGCAAATATTGGTAATATACATAATGTTTTGCACGTATTTAAATGTGTGTAATATGCATATGTAATGGTTTTGGAAATTTTATTCCAAGCGCTTTTAATCCGATATAATCATTATAATTATGCGAAAAACAAGTTTTCTGCACTCAATTTTAACGACATCAACAACAACTCGATGTAAGTTTGATTATAAATTGGCGTTAAGGTGATTTCCTTTTGCTCTTATTTATTTGTCACTCACTTAAATGTGTTTTTTTTGCATGTTCAACGCAAAGTCTGAAACTTGGGACAAGTGAGAGTGAGTGATGGCCAAGGTAAATAATATTGGATATAATAAAGATGTCTCCGATAACCTTCATTTAATGAAATTCGTCGGATGCATATAAATAATAATAAAAAGTTCAAGATTTCAGCTTGCCCTTTTAAAGAATAACATTAATTTTAATATTCATATATTTCCTAAATAGGCAAAAATCGTTCATATAACTTCTTACTATTCATTAAAAATGTTAGGATTTGCATTTTATGCTACTAATCAAGTATAATAATGTGCTTTCCTAGGGAACCGAACGCTTATGTATTGTAGTAGCCTCGGTAGTAGCAGTAAAGTTGAAATGTTGATTGCATTTCGATGTGTTTGCGATATTTAAATAGTTATTTGTGTATCAAGGTTGTAAAAGTGATCTTTTTTAGCCGAATCTGATGATTGCAGCCGAGGCTAACAAATCAGATGAGGCTAAAAAAGAACTTTTAACCGAGGTGCACACAACATTTTTTAGGCGACTATAACAAAAAGATATAAACTTTAATTTAAAAATCAATTTCATAATTTTGACAGTGACAAATACAATCATATATTTGATTATTCATGTCACTTACAGAGTGCTTTGCTCCATCACCTGGACAACAAAAAGCGGTTGTAAAGTAAATGCGGCCGTAAAGTTGTTTATGACAGATGTTAAAAAAAAGTTATACTTTACGGCTTTCAAAAAATACGTAAAACAACTATTTATGTAATAGCCGCCTAAAAATATGTTATGTGTAAATAGATTATTGCTTCTATTGTGTCTCCTCCATCTTCTTCCTTCAGCTAGAAGTTTCTTCCTGTTTGCCTGGCCTTTCTATTCTGTTGACCATGAAAACCAGCTCGGTGCCCATCTCTTGGGCGGTCTCCTTCCTTCTGGATGTTCTGTTTTACAAACTCGAGCCAATCTTCCTCGATCCATTCGGTCTATATGGTCGTTCCATTCTTTCTTTATTTTTTTTGTCCATTTCACTACGTCTTATATAGTGCATCTCTCTCTAATACTGTTGTTTGTTTGTCTGTCTTGCAGCTTTAGGCCTAATATTGAACGCAGCCCCCTCATTTCTGTAGATCTCATTTTTTGGTTCGGCTCTTGTCTGTGTCGCATATGTTAACACCGCACCGGTTTAATCATTACCTTGTATAATTCCAACTTTGCCTTCTGTCCTCATGTATTTGTTGTTCCATATGATGTTTCTGAGGCATCCTGCGATCTGTGTTGCTTTTATTGATTGTCGTTGAACTTCGGTGATAAAGTCTCTGTCACTGCCTAAATATTTCAAGCTCATAACCTGTTCGATCATTTTCCTTCCAATTGATGCAATAGTCGTTGGAGATTCTCCTCGATGTTAGATATTAACATCGCATCGTCAGCATAACAGATTATATTGATATTCTTACAATTCTATTGTGTAATGAACTGAATTCGAAATTCCCATGTAATTTGAAATTTTGTGGTGCAAATGAAGAATTTTTTCAGTTCTCAAAAATGTTCTTTTGGCGATTTAAGTAGCTTAATCAACCATTAAACACCTACAAAACTTCCATGCTGAAACTGAGAATGGAACCAGGGCCATTTTGGTGCGAGTGCCGTTGCACAAAATTCTTTTTTAATATTTAAAACTGAACTCGGCGAGAATAAACGGTAATTTACCTATTTCTTTACAATGTGGAACCAAGGGGGGCTGTGGGGAGGATTGAAATAAAGGAATTAATTAAATGATGAAGTAGGTCTTGATACCTTACGACTAGATAATAAGGGTTTTATCGCCTAACAAAGATAATAGTGATAATTGTTACTTCACTCAAATCCTGCTTCTAAAGCCGTTGTGAGCAATAAGATTCTAGTAATAACTTAGCATATTTAATACGAGATTAGCAATAACTATGCAAACCATATTCTAACCGAGATATTAAATTAATCTACTTACGCTTAATTTTCTTCCACATCCCACGTCTCCTTATGTAGGTATACAACATAAACACACTTAGGGATATTGATCCTACACATATCACATATGAACTTCTACCTACCAAGACCAGCGTCACGCTACCGGTTGTATTTTTACTATGTAGCCTGTGAAACAGCGAAGAAACTAATGGACGATATTGATATCTTTGATGACAATATAAGCAAATTTAAGCGAGAGTCCTATTGTGCATTGGCCAAAACTAATACCCCGACAGTAATTTATAAATGATATTTATTTTTTATATTTTTATAGCTAGTTATACAGGGTGTTCCTAAATGTCATGTACATACGGAAGGGGGTATTTCTTTGGATTATTTCATAACTAAAAGTTCATATGAACATAGGTCCGCAAACGCTTCCTTACTAATCTACAGGGTCCTGAAATTTGAAGATTTTTTTTGTTTTCTCTTAATAGCTCCTACAGTTTTTGAGATATATGATTTTTCCTCCAAGTTGGAGGCCTTCTAGGGTTCTTGACCGCTACCAATTCTTCAGAGCCTTGAAAGACTGGACCAAATCCAGTGGAAACGTTGGCGTTAATGAAGTACGTTTAGCGTCATTAACCCTCCCTTCGACAACTCCCTAGAAGGCCTCCAACTTGGAGGAAAAATCATATACTTAGTTCGCAATAGGAGTTTTCCACGTAGTTTTTGAGATATTTAACTCAAATTTGGAATACAGGTTACTCTTTAGCACTTATATTATTGGGCGTCCTTATGGTTGCAAAAATCTACAGGGAGATATTCTTTCAGGAGTCATGTCCCATTTTCTCCCCAAGAACTTTTTTGCGGTGCGCCGCTGATGGATTCCATAATAAAACATAAATTGTATGTTGTGTTTGCATTTTTTTTGGCTCTTGTCGTTTTTTGTATCTGTGGCCGTTATTGGAGAAAAAATTTAAGAGCGATTTTCTGTAAATGGTCAGAGGAAATTAATATTTTTAAAATGATTAGCGATAATTTATTACAATACAAAAAAATTAAATAATAACCATAACAAAGAAACTACGTCCTCCACCAACAGTTAGGTATAACTTTATAAGTACATAATAACGAAAAAATCTTCAAATTTCAAGACTCTGTAGATTAGTAAGGAAGCGTTACTTATGAAATAAGCCAAAGAATCACCCCCTTTCGTATGTACATGACATTTAGGAACACCCTGTATAGTCATACTTTATAGTTACCTTCCATATACACTTTTCTTTTTTCTCTTAAATTTTTCGTGTTAGTGCAAAAGTAGGTATGCATATTATTTGGAGATAATTATTCTCTTGATAGTTTTTGTAAATAATAGACACCTATATTATATTCTTAATGTTAAATTTTGATGTACACTGTTACCTAATTTTACTGTGCAACTCTTGGTGACAGTAGGTACATCAGTAAATAAAATAAAATAAAAATAAAGAACATAACAAATATCTATACAGTTTGAGGGGGGGGGGGGGGGCGTTTAAGTAAAAATTAAGAATGTCTCAACACAAATATTCAAAAATATTATCAGGGATACCGATTCTACACATCTCAGTCCTTAATTAAAGTCGAATCATATATTTTGCAATTTTTTGCAAAAAATCAAAGCTGAATTTCTCATATACATAACATATGTATACTTGGGGGGGGGGGGGGGCTTAAGCAAAAATCAAGGATATCTCTGTCTTAATATTACGCATAATCTGTGGAACAGCTTACCACCATCGGAAGCGGAGAAGATGGATAATTATCCCAAAAACACACGTACTAGTTCAGTACAAGTTCAGTATGTTCAATAAAAGTTCAGTAGGTTCAATACAAGTTCAGTATGAGTTCAGTGAATTCAGTACCCTTCAATAGAAGTTCAGTATTGGTTCAGTACATTTTAAGTATGTTCAATATTCGGGTATTTACCTTTGAAAACGTGATAAATCGGGCACTGTTTTGTCGCAGTCTCAAGATATGACATCATCCGTGGCATATTTGCCTTCTTCTGTGCTGATTATGCGGTTGTATTCAAGTTAATCATATGAAATTTGGCTGTAGGTATATAAATATACCGGGTGTCGAAAAAGTATGGGAACCATTGAATATCCCGAGAACGACACATCCGATTGCAAAAAGAAAAAACACTGTTCTTTTATTTTTTGAAACTTTTCAGTCGTCATACGTAAACATCACCCTTACCCCCCTGGGAGCGGAGGGGGTGAGTTTTGAAATCTTAAATGGGATTCTCCATAAAACACTGTTCTCAAGTTCTCTACAAATAAGCCATTATTTTTTTTCCCACCCTTGAGTGGTGATGGGAGCAGAGAGAGTGACGAACAATTTGTAAATAACGAAAAAATGTTGGGGGAAAAAAGTACCTACCTAAAGAAGATCGTTTTTCCGCGGACTTGTGCTTTTTTCACCCTCTCCACCCCCAGAAAAGGGGCGTGAGGTAGGGGGTGAAAATTTGCAATTTGACAACAGTTTTAAAATTGTTTTATTGCTAACAATTTTTCGAGCTTAATATACTAATATTATGCTTATCGATATCTTTTTTTATTAAATTCTGTATTAATTTATTCTGTAGTGATTGTTCTGCAAGAATCATTTACCAAAAGTTTCTACGTGCGTAGAAAACGTACCAAATTATAAATGTGTACCTATACTATTTTTATTTAAACAAATAATATACTATTACAGTTCATGATTACATAATGAAGAAGAAAGGCATTTCGAACAAAATATTGTAATAAATCTAATTTCGTAGCAAGTGGTTTTATGCATTCAGTATCCGTTCAGGTGATCAATACGGGTGTAATATGAGTCACTATGAGTTCAGTATAGTCATTATAGGTTCAGTACTAGCAACTAGCAAGTTCCGTAAATTCAGTATGCATTCAGTATCTTCGAAATAGGTTCAGTTTATAGTGTACCGATTTTGGGAGTGAGCCACCCCTCGATTCTCCCTTTGTAAAACATCCAGTGTTTCAGCTTTTCAGCATCATTATTATTTATTTATTACTATACAGTACTTTTCCAAATATAAATGGTCGATATATGATATATGGTATTTGAATGGATGTGAAGTGAGCCTCATATTTTCATCTACTGTTTGATTTATGGAGTCATACAATAGACAATTTCACCTAAATACTCCTCAACTACTGAGTGTACCTATCCATGTCCCAAAATGTTCTGAATAACTTCACTTAATTTTGACCTATGCACCTATCTAACCATGGTAATACTTCAAGAGCGCATTGGTATTATAAATGTCTTGTTCGTGCCTTTGTGTTTAGAAAATTCTTATAATACGTACCTAGTTGTTATTATGTTGAGGTACGGGAAGTTATGGTTTTGTTTCCTCAGATTCGATCTGGAATCAATTATGGCCGTTAAACTGAAGCACAAACCTAGAAACATCATAAATTCACATTAATGTGATGATCATAGCCTCGTTTGTCGAAACTCGTTAAACTTTTTCAATCTATTTGCGGTTTTTTGGCGTTTCTATCAGTAGGTTAACATCTGTGTTCGTATTAAACTCATCTTCATCTTCGCTTCAGTTAGTTTTGTTCGTGTCTTTTTTTCTAGTCGGTGTTGTAGTAAACCGCCATCTGCCGAGTCGGAACAATTAATATCTCGGATCATTGTCTGACGTACTAACAAAATGAAGTAATATATTTATTTGTACTGTCTTACTTAACATATGGACACGTCAAGTATAATAAATAGATTATACCTAGTAGGTGAATTTTGACGTTTCAAAACTTGTTTGGCTAAATTAATTAAATAAAGATAATAACACTTATTAGGGGAAGCTCACGTTTTGTCAGGAAGCCTATAAAAACAAAAATTTAAATATTCTCCATATTACGTCTAAAATCTGATAATATTTAAAATACTTAATTAAAGTGCTTTTCTTCATACGTGAATTCCTCTGTAATTTTCAATTATAAATCAAATGAAACTGTATTTTAGCACAACCAAGTTTCATACTGAAATTCCTTGATTTAGGCTAACTAAAATTGATGGAAAAACGTTCCTAATTGTTGCGATCATAATATATTAAAAATTAAGTAGAATATAATTACAGTATACCCAACACTATAATTTCGGCAATTGTTTAATGAGCAATCAATTTAAAACTGGAAATGGTAGAATTTGTCTAAAATTATAATAAGTTTTTTTCTTTCCTTCAAATTGTTGCGATACTAATCTTTTTAATTATATAGAAAAAAATGAAAAATTACTTTCAATTATGCTAATTCAACTGAAATGGATTGTAATTAGAATTGGAAAAAGCATAATGCGGGTATAAAGCCAACAATTAGCCTTATGAGTTTTCTTAGTTTAATTACTACGTAATTTTTATATCTGTAAAATTATGATGCATGATTGCAAAATGCAACTCTTATCATTGGAAACAACTGACCCCCGTCCGTTTAGAAATTGTCGTCAGTGTAATACTGAGAATCGACAATTTTGTTTTTAATTTGCCATTGGAATAATAATGAACAATAATTGCACTCTGACCAATTGGTGTAGGTACTTAAATAATATGATAAACGACTTAGCTGGAAATGAAATTGTCGATACGGAATCTAATTTCCTAATCAGGAAGTGTACACGATTATTGCGTATCCTACACAAGTAGGCATTATTCATCCAAGTCATTTCCATATGTCGAGGTGATCAATCAATCAAAGCCATCGGTTATCTGTCTCCGACGATATGTCCATCCGTTGTATCCATCATGATCACGTTACCAAAACTTGATTTTGTACCTATATGAATAGTGATGAATTTTTGAAACGTGATTCAAATTTAATTAGTACATATAAGAAAATATTTTTCGAAAACCACGCGTCACTACTTTCAATTGAAGCATTTCCGCTTCAGACGTTTGAAATAATTTATGCGTCGGGTTACCTAAATATCGTTTAATTATACATTTTTACGCTTTTTGTTTTGTTTTACTAGTTATTCACACTTTATACTATTATAGTTCAGTAAGTTCAGGCGAATGAATCCTTAAGAAACGTACTTAACGCCCGTCAACGATTACGCAATTACTCTTGGTGCAGTTCTCATTTTAGTATTTTTGTTGCATTGCCAAAGCTCACTCACCTCGAAACTTCTACATGCCAACATCTTTATTACTTTTTGTTTATTTACATTATCTGTGGTAATTCGTTCTATTTTTACATTTGTTTGTGTTCACGTTTACATTGGAACGAACGTTGTATACCATGAATAGGTAGCATTTGTTCATTTTCACAATTTTTTAAAAAAATAATCCAAAGAGGAAGATCGATCATTAGAATTTAATCGAATGGCACCATTACTAACACTAATTTACTTCCTCGAAAATTGAGTAACGCTTTCTCCACTTTTAATTGTGTAGCAGTGATTAATGATCTACTTTATATAACGTATAAGATCGTCCAGATGTTATTTTGAGCAATATCGTTCCAGAATAATAACTGTTTAATTTTATTTGTATTTTACAACACTTGTAGTAACCCCCCTCGGCCCTCCCAAGAATGAGTGGGATTAGAACAAAAACGCCACGCAATAAACACCCACTTAGTAGGTCAAATAAGCTTTGGTGTTCGGTCATTAATTTAAACTTAAATCATATACTATATTATTTATTTCTATCGATGCGATGATTCAATATAAGGAATATAATATGAAACTACTCACAATATAAGCTAAAGTAGATACAAATTATAATGGAATTGTGGGCAACTTCTTTACACAAGAATGTTCTCTATTCAAATAAGGGTAAATTTTGCTAGCATGCGATAAACATTCTAATCGTTTCAAGGTATGGAACCCCAGCGCAGATCAAGTATTCCGCAAAACAGTAACTACGCCAGCAAAATTTCTTGCTTAATTGCTCTACTACTTCTTACCACGACTGTCTCGTTATTCGACAGATGATGACAACCCATCTTTTCCGTCTTGGTTCTTGCACTGTTTTGCAATTCTTCGATTCTCCCATCTTATTCACGTGTTCATTCCAGGGTTTCCTTCTGTCTTTTGTCCACCTTTCCACGTCCTGTATATTATACCATTGTTGTATTTTCGTAATAGCTTGAAGAAGCAGCTTAGTTCAAGCTCGGTTAAAGGACGAAGACGAAGGTATGCACGTAAGATTAGCCCCAAGTAAAAACAGGCTGTTTTTAATTTTTTATGCAAGAAACTAAAGAAAATATATTTGCTTATGAAAGTCAATCCTTAGAAAGAAAAGTAACTCTCAAAATCTGGCAATCAAAAATTGAACCAGTAGTTAATTAAACACATTTTTAAACATTTTTTTATATTTACTGTGCTCTAATTATTACTTTTTCCCCTATCATCTTACAAAATTCTGTTTTTTGTACTTTGTAGGAGAAAATGTCAATTTTGACAGTTGTCAAATGTCGTTCTTGCTTCTTAGACATCAAAATAACAAACAATTCCTATATAGTGTGGTGATCGACTTTACCACTGTACTGAAACTTTGATCTATTACACCCCCCCAAACTCACATCTTTACAAATCATGTTTATTTTGCCAAACCCTGTGTTTTTGAGTCTGTTTGTATAACCAAATTCATATCTGTGGTGTTTTTTGATCGTTGGTTTTGGTGTCACTGTAAGAGTTCAATGCCACAATAACTCATTTACCATTAACCAGCACAGGTCTCAATTTTCTTCGCTTTAATATCCTCACATACTCTTTTGCTGGTCAAGATTTTTGTTCAGGTAAGTACTTAAGTCTTTGGTGGCGAAGAATGTGCTCGTGTTCAGTAAATAACACCCTTATGCTTCCCATCCCTTCGACTGTCATCGTGACTACCCAGGTGTATATGTTGTCATTGATTTGTCTAAAGCCCTTTGGGCATCTTCAAATCTTTCCTCATCCAGTTCCCTTCGTGTACAGCTTGAAGCCGACCTGCACTAGACATTTTGCTTTATAGTTCTGACATTGTGTTTGTTCCCCTTTTTTACACTTCAGATCCACAAACATTCACCTCCCTTTCGTTCCAGTCATTTAAGTAATCATGTTTGAAGGCGCTTCTGCTTTGTCTATTTTTATCTTATGCATTGCTTCCATCACTTTCTCTACCTTTTATATCTTGGTCTTGGTATTCAGTTCAGGTTTGTAGTGTTTCCTTTTTTCGGCCCTTAATCGATTTTAGTTGTCCTTTATTGCTCTAATTTTTTTTTCTTGTCCGTCCTTATTAGGTGTTTTATTTTTTTCTCTTGATCTTTCTGTCCATTTTATAGTTTTTTCTCAAATTCCTTGAGCTCTCTTTCTTTTCTTTTTTAACCGCTTGTTTGGCTTCTTGTTCCTTATTATATTCGTCTCTCTCCATTGTCTTCTTTTTAACTGTTTTTTGTGCCTTTTTCTACATATACCTTGCGCCTTTTTAAATAATGTTTCAATTGATCTTGCCCATCTCCCTTTCAAGGTTCATATTGTTTTTTCCGAGTTTTTTCTGTTTCTGGCTGTGCAAGTTTTTTATCCATTTATTGTAATCTTTCTTTTGTCTTCCTTAGTTTATATACAAGGTGGCCCAACGAAAAGGTAACAGACGGGTTTCTGGCCAGAGGGAATTTTTTTTTGAGAAACGCAAAAACAGGTCAATTTTTATATCAAGGGGGACAACTTTCGCCATGATTTTCAATCTGAAGTGATTTCATCCCTTAGCGCTGTGAGAACAACCCCTAAAATTTAAATAGGGATGATGGGGCAAGTGATACGTCTTTCTTTTCTGATTTCAGTGCACTAGTTTTTTTTATATTTTTTTTATTTTTAACCAAAAAATTGAAGTTCCAAAATGGAAAATGAGGAAAGAGATTGAGGCATTTAACACTTTGACTGCCACGCTGATTTTTAGATTTTGTTGCCTCAGGCCAAGTGTGCGATTTCGAATATACTGTTGTGTTACAGTATTTTATGCACTTTTATGAACTTCTATAGCATATTTTTCCAAAAATTTGTAATTTTTTTTTTGTTTTTTAGGTGTATCGATTTTCGTTAATAATAATAATAATAACAACCTTTTTCTGATGTTTTTTTGATTGTAAGTGTTTTTATATAATAAATTACATAAAACTACTTTGCCTCTTAGTTTTTTTTCATTTTCGCCATTAATCCATGGTACTGACCCAAATGTTACCCTCAGGCCAAAACTCAATATGACAGTGTATTTGTACAGGCCAAGAATCTCAAACTACAATGATAAAGTATAGGATTGGTGCGCGCTAGAGATACACAAAGAGATAGATATTACCAATGTATGGTGTATCGCTAGCGATACACGTGGCCTGTCGTGACAGTGGCCGGTGTACCGCTAGCGATACACGTGGCAGTCAAAGTGTTAAAAACTCAAAAAAGCTCGGACAGATCAATTGTTTTTTTCTTGGAGAAGCTAGGTACTTTTACTGATATTTGACAACATTGTTTCACCCCTTGGGTACAGGGTAAACAACCCTTAAATTTTTAAATAAAAACAAGGGTTAATTTTTTCTTGTGCTAATTAATAAAACCAGTTTATGCAAATTCAACCCTTATTTTAATAAAGATAAGATAAGATAAGATAAGATAAGATAAATATTCGAAGTGCCTGCCTTCAGCCAACTTCTAAAAGTTGATTACTAAATTCGTCCGGATGTCTATGTGTCTGTGTCTGTACGTTGGTCCATGTTACAGGGTTTAGAAAGCTGTCATCTTATAGGAAATTCTTTACTGATTCTAAATCTCTGGTAAATTTTTTGATCGGATCACCCGTTCGCCGTCAGGACGCCATTAAAGTCAAAATATACACCCTTGAATATCTCGAGAACGACACATTCAATTACAAAAAGGAAAATGGATTTCTAGCATTTCTCCTTGTATCAAGTTTGTTTTCTTCTACTTGTAGAGTTATTCTAATTATTGTTCTCCTTTCCCTTGATATTTGTGTTTACTCGTGAGTAATACAGAGTATCGTTCCGTTAACTGAATGTTTCCTCTCTGTTGTTTCACTTTATTTTTAATCTCTTATTATCTATTTTTTTCTATTACCTCTTATCTCCTTTCCTGTCAATGTGTTGATATTTCCACTCCAAACTATTTATCCTTGTTGTTGAACAGTTTTTAACATACATTTTTCTTCGATATTAACGTTTTGTGACTTTACTTTTACAGTTTTAATGGATTTTTGAATCAAAGTATTCGAGTTCTAAACTAAAATACTCGTTTGAATATTTAAAGTTACGGAATAGCGAGGTCAACATATTCATGAAAGAATATTTCTGGAAAGATCATTCATTCGAAATTATAACAGATTGTGCCATTAACTTAAAAAATGTGCCGTGATCGCGCTATTATACATTTTGTGTCGTCATATAAGAGGTGAACGGGTTATTTAGAAAAATTATTAAGAAATTTCGAAATTTCAATAAGAATACCGTTAAATTGTGGCGTTATGAATAATCATTTGGGTTAATTAGATATCTAATAATATTAATAATAACATAAATTTAATTTAAACGTGCCACGAGAAATACAAAAATAACACATAATTTATCTTTATTAGTGAAAACTAATTTTAATAATATCTGGAATTTGGTAACAGCATAAAATTAGCGTTGAAAGCTAACATAATTTCAAACAAAAAAAAACACCGAATGATGACTTACTTTTTTTGCTAATTAATTTTATTTTTTCGTCTTTAAATTAATATAAATTAAAGGGGAATTCGCTGACGTTGGAATTTAAAAAATCTATGGATTACGATTAGTGTAAATGACGGAATAGCAAATGAAACTATTATAATTTATGGGTTTTTTCGCAACCAACTGAGTATGGGATAATCTTCAATTTAGATTTAAATAATGATAAATTGACACGCTTCCAGCAACTTAACTATAACTCATCTTAAGTATGTTAAAATCGTTTTTTTTTTATATTAAGTGTTAGTTGGCGCACATGCGATATTGTCGCATACGTAACTTTTTCCCGTTTTCCCATTAGTAGGTATTGTGTAATTAACAACTTTTCAAAATTTCTCTCCCATTCTACTGTAACTGTATACATAATTTCAAATCGTGTCAATCACCCGAAGGCCTTTTTTTCTGTAAAGTGAAACTAGGAGATTAACGCCCACCCAGATAAGTAACAAAATGGAATATAAATTAACTTCTTTAGTAGATCAGATTATTCCTTAACACACTAGCCTTTTAGTGACATTTATTACTGCACGCTGTTCTGGTTGACACTGCTTTTCGTCAATGTTTTACAAAAACGCTAATAGTAAAACAGAGACGACTCGTTATAATTGTGAGAATTCTTCTTCATTACGAACAAATGCCAAAATGAATGCACTTGTAATTTCTGAACATTTTATGGCTCTGCTTAATGCTGCCAGTCTTTTCCCTAAGGTCTTACTTAAAAATATTTTTGTAAGTGCTGCACGCTTTGTTAATTAGTAAAGTGCTGATTACTCTCAAAACTTACAGCGTGTAGAGTGTGGTAAAATAAAGGCGTTTCTTAAGCGTTGATTATTGTACTCATTTTTGATACTTGCATCACTGTGTTCATGTATAAATGTTAACTTACGGTGTAGGTGTACATTAATTCGCTAGTTTGTTACGGTAAAATGGGGTTGCAACAAAATGCAATGGCCACGGTCGCTCAGTTTGTGTAGGCAAAGTGGGAGTGGGCTACTTATGATGAATAAAAGAAAGATTTTGTGTAGGTAATGGGGGTAGGAAAAGAAATAGAATTTTCGGTTAAGGGCGTCACGAAGTGCTATAGAATGTTTGTTGTTCCAAAACTGAAAATTAAAACTGCGAAGATGTCTTCAGTCTTGTAGTGAACAGTGATGTAGTAGAGGAAAGAGATGGAGGTAATTGAGAAATAAACGTAGATTTGAGGTGGTTGTAATAAATATAAAATTAAAATGGTAGTAAATATAATTAATAAATGTGATAACGTAAAATAATTAAATGATAGGTTTTGGACAAGAAAAATATTTAATTTCATTTACCTGAGTAAAAACCATGGGGTAAAGTTAAATATAGGTAGTTGACGTTAAATAGCAAAATGCAACGATACGATTAATATCTGTACAAATGAGCAGTAAATGAAAAATTAGAATCTTACCATTAATTAATGTCTCCACCTAACCCTTGCGCAAGAATCTCAACTGGCGATTTATTTAAACAAAAGAATCAACAACAAGAACTGTAGCAGAGCAGTCCGAACACAGTTACTAATCCAGCGACAAGTAATCGAATGCCGAATTAAAATAAATTACCAATATGAGGTGGTTAAAATAGTGTCATCCGCAAATGTGGCAAACATAGCATTGCTGTCAGTCAGCAGGTCAGCTGCTATAAGATATAATAGGGGTCCCGTGACACTACCTTGAGGAACTCCCGTTTTTATCTCTACCAGTTTTATCATCTCTTCTTCATGTTTGACTAGGAAATATCTTGCTTGGAGATGATTTTAAAATAACATGAAACGTATCCGGTAGGCGTTGCTTTAGTCTCAGAAAGAGTCCCTCGTGCCAGTCAAGTGATTAACATCGATAAAGATAGCAGGGCAGTATTGTTTTGCTTCGAACGCTGCGGTTGTGACACGATGCACCTGTTCGATCGTCGAGTGTTGCTTTCTGAACCCGAACTGGTGTTCCGGTATTATTTTTGTTTCGTATAATATGGACATTAGACGCTTCATTAACCGCTTCTCGAATAATTTACTTAAAATAGGAAAGAGGCTTATCGGCCTGTATGAAGTCAGCTCGTAAGCCGATTTTCCTGGTTTTGATCTTCGTTATCTTCCATTGAGCAGAGAAGTAGCCAGCCCTTAGTATGGCGTTAAAGATATGTGTGATCAGGTTGGTCCCTTTATTTGGTAGCTCCTTTAGTACTCGTCCAGTAATCAAGTCGTGACCTGGTGATTTTTTATCTTTCAGGTCTTCAATCATTTTCCTAACCTCGTTATATGAAAAATATTTTATCAGCAGGGATAATTGTAGGAGTGCGTCCAGGAGGTTTTGTATTTCACGTTCTGTAACTGAGATAAATTCAAAAATTCGATAATTTAGCACAAAAAAGTTATCTGGTAGTATAATTTAAGTAAACAAATAAATTGAAGTTAACTTTCGCTTGATTACAAACTAAGAATTGATAAATTAGGTAAATAAGAACGATGATAACAAAGAAAGAAGTGATTTCCACTTAACGTAAGCTTTTTATACTTGACAACGTAAAATGGCTAGAAAATGTAGAAGAAGATATTTCCGATGTGACTTACATCGGGAGCAAGATGGCGAACCGGAAGTAAGTTGAAATTATAGAATGAATGACGGTATTGGTGACGCTAGAGAGATCAAAAGCGATGAGTATTGAAAGAAATTTATACAAGCAAAATAGCACTTACCTCAAAGGTTATGAGCGGTTAAAAATTAGGATAAACTCCATTTTGTTTGGATTGTTAACCAGGAAAGCAGATGTCCTAATTAGAGAAATTCCAATGTTCGATGATCACGTAAAGCCGAAATGAATTCGAGATAAATGAAATGTAATACTACGAAATTTTACAAAACCTTGTTTAATAGCAGAAATGGTGTAAGAGTAATTTGAGTAGCCGTCGACACTTCGGTTAATGCTTTATATCCGTAAAAGTTACCGTTAATGATTATTAGGAAGATCAATTGGTCCCAATATATAACTAATATTGATCGTTGGCCGATAATAATTGATTTCAGTAAAAGTGTGAGTCGTGGAGGGGTAGTTAAAATCAAAATTTCGATATTAAGATATACCTACCTAAGTAATTTTTTTTGTTTTTTTTAGGTAATTTAAGATGTAATTATATAATACAAGGTGTCCAAAAAGTATCGAAACGCTTGAATATCTCACAATATCCTCACCCCTCTGGGGGTGGAGGTGAGTTTTGATAAAGTTTTGAAGTTGGTTGAAATTAGAATTTTATAAGAATTGGCACCTTTTGAACTTGTTTTTACTGGCGTTCGCTTTTGTCATACGTAATAATATTTATTACCAATTATTTTTTCAATTTAAATACAAGTGTAAATAAACAATTCTAATTTTAAACAAGGTTTTTAAATTAAAAAAAAAATGTATCGATCTTATTTAGTGTTTAATAATTGTTTATTTTAAATAATTTAATTATTCTTTTGCACTTACGGCCGAAACGGATTATTGATTATGTTAATCTCAAGTTTTTGTTTTTTACTTATTCTAATGTTTAAATATATAATTTATGGCACCATCTTTGCTTTTAAGTAGAAAAAAGTCGAGTCGACACGGTTCGTTTAAAAAGGTAAATTACGCGTGAATGTGAATGCGAAAATTAAAGCGCTATATTTAACATCAAAAATTGGCGCCTGTCATTAGAAAAATAGCATAATCGCCAAACAAATTTAAAAACAACCAAACCGAAGAAAAATGGAGCGTAAGAAAATTAATGTTGTATTTGAATATAATTTAAACAATAATTTGATTAATTATTGGACACAAGCGGAAATCGGAAGTAATCCGTCAGTTATAATAGCGATAATAATGTTTACAAAGCTTCACCATTGTAGCGTGTCATACGGGAAGTCAAACATGAAAATAGGTTTTTTACACATAAGTATTCGTCTAATTATTATCGGAACAGGTATAAATAACGCATAGAAAATGATGGCATCTGAAATTTTGGTCAAAAATTGTTGCATCTATTACTTTTGTTCTTGTCTTGCAAATGGATTGTCAATTAAATCACACGCTTCAATTAAATCTCTACCTGTGCTTCTCATAAAAAAAAATAAAATCCTTTTTATTGCGTCAAAATTTACGTTGTGGAATTCCTGTTTCTAGAAATCATAATAAGCACTTTACCGGGTTCTACACTTTGTTAAATACAACTCGACCGATGGTTAGCAATTACTTCAAAAAATCACATCTGGATGTCGCCTTTGACCGCCTTTTGTTCTTTCATTTTGGTCTGAAATTTAATCATTGGTTAATATCAAAATGTTGAATGTAAAGAGTAATTGTAGGGAAATAATAAGACAGGAGAATAATTCCATGAAGCAAGTAAAAAATGGTGTCTTCTGTGGAAAAAATAGACGAAGAGAATAATACCACGAGAAAGTGATACAAATAAACATATGGTTTTTAGATCAATACCTTTTTTGAATTGAAATCTTGAAGTATCGTATTATCAGCAGTTTCGAGTTTGTTGGTGGCTAATCATCGGCAAAAGAGAAACATAGCATTGTGACAAAAAAACATTTAAAAAACAATTTCGAAGGTTATTATCGTGGGCCATGCACCAAGCCGTTTCAACTTTTCCCCTATAAGAGAGTATTACCAGACAACTAAGAAAAGCTATAATATAATGACTACAAATCACTAAATTGTTTAAAAATTCGATAAATAAATAATAATAAAAAATAATAAAAAAAGGGTTGATATTTACATTTACATTAATAATAATAATAATGTTTATTCACACCGTCAATACAATTAATAATGCATGATGTCGTCAGTAAGAAAAAAAAAATCATCATCATCAAACATTTGTATTCATCTTTTTTCAAAGCAATTTTGAATTCTGCAACGTGTGTGTTATTTATCTTTTATAGGTTATCCACTCCCTTTTGATTATTCTACAATTTCTTGAGCTATCGTAACCTCTCTTAAGCTGGCAGGACCAAATCGGCAGAATCAAGTCGGACGTATTTAATTATTTAGTACTTATTTTGTACTAATTTGTACCACTAATAAAAATTTTGTACTCCTTGCCGTTTTGAAAAAAACAGTGGCGCTGCTAGCCTCATATTAGCTAGCAGGACCAAAAGACAAAAATAAATAAAACAAACAAAACAAAGGCAGATACGCAAACATCTGAATTTGTACTAATTTGTACCATCAAAATAAATTGGTACCATCAAAATAAATTGAACATGTTCAAAAATTTCCCGTAAGACAACGCCCAAATGATATGAAGCCTATTAGAGTCAAGAGTAAACTTAAGCAGAATCAGTTGAGACTCGTACAGTCGAAGCAGGATAATTTGTACCTCTAAAATATGATGTTTCGAATTTTGTACCCTCCTCCTTCATTTGGAATCTACTCCCTATCACTTCGTGCAATACATAATATTGTCACAACATCTTAGGATAGGTTTAATGTTTTAAAAATGATGCAAAGGTGTCGATTCCACAATTTCATTTAAAAAGTATTATTATTACCTAACGCTTGCTGAATAATTATTGTTTTTTTAAGTCTAAACAGTTTCGCAATTCCTTTTTTGAAATTATTACTAAAATCAGTCAAATATTTTCCTTTTGAATCTATTGTTTTTGATTAAAATTCATTCTCTCATTTCTCTTGGTGTATTAAAAATGTTTACAAGCGTTTTCTACTAATTATTTTGTTATAAAAGTACATACGTGAAATAACCTTCTGAACCACAATATTTATACAGGGTAATCTTTCAATAATTTAAATGGTGCAAGCGGCCTTGGAAATTGAATAAAATGATTTAGTAGTACATACTTTACTCTTCAGCCGAAAAGTGATCGGGGGTAGTTTCCAAAGAGGAAGGACGGGGGTACGAAATTCGAAACTTCATATTTTAGAGGTACAAATTATCCTGATTCGATCGTATGAGTATTAACTGATTCTGCTCGTGGCAAAGGGTTATTTTGATGGTACACATTAGTACAAATTCAGATCTTTGCGTATCTGCCTTTGTTTTGTTTGTTTTATTTATTTTTATCTTTTGGTCCTGCTAGCTTAATATGAGGCTAGCAGCGCCACTGTTTTTTTCAAAACGGCAAGGAGTACAAAATTTTTATTAGTGGTACAAATTAGTACAAATTCAGATCTTTGTGTTTCTGCCTCGATCTTTCCTGTTTTGTCTTTTTTTCTTGTGGTCCTGCTAGCTTAATATGAAGCTAGCAGCGCCACTGTTTTTTCCAAAACGGCAAGGAGTACAAAATTTTTATTAGTGGTACAAATTAGTACAAAGTAAGTACTAAATAATTAAATACGTCCGACTTGATTCTGCCGATTTGGTCCTGGCAGCTTATGAGAGGTGATTATGTACAGTGTCTCTTACAGTTATCCGCAGGCCACGTAAATGCCACTGTTTTACTTATGTAATTCTCAAGCGAGTGATATTAAGCTAACGACAATATAATAAATTCTTCACATTGATCTGTGTCTTAGGTTGAGAAGAGGATCCACTTCGCTAAAATCTTTCCCATTTGCACTGGCATACATTAGCCATGTATCGGGTACTACTTTACTGTTACATCGAATGCTACCACTGCCGCAGAGTCAGTACTTTACTATTTTAAATTAATTACTGGCTGGTTATGTGACTTGCAATCCCAAGTGCGTTTATATTAGACAAGCCACATGGTATTTATACGTTTCTTTTCAATTCAAGCACAGACAACGATTAAGGTATATAATAAATAGATATCCACTCTCTTTTGATTATTTTACATTTTCTTCACTTATTCATTATGTGTTGAGTAATGCTTTACTATTTGTTTGATATTTATTTTTTAATTACAAATTCATACCTATAACGCCACCTATTGAACAATTGACTGTAACTCTACAATCAAACGATTAACAAAAAATTGTTTAAGGGTCGTTTTCGGGGATAAATTTTTTTCATTTTTCCTTTAAGGGACCGCGTCCCTATCATTCCTAAAATTGTTGCTCGAAATGGGGATGGTCCCGGATTCTAAACTGTTACCATCCTACACCTGAAATGTCTCTGTAATGAAACTAGTACCAGTTTTCCACGTTTCCTGCAAAATGATAATTGTGAATGTTGTATTACTTTTTTCATTCTTTAGAAGGAAAAGAAAGACTGAAAACACGAGACATTTCTTTCTAGAGAGTTTCAAAAGTGACGTAGAAAGAAGCCCTACTGTAATGAGAGATTTTGATAAGGGGATTTTTTCGAAATTCGTAGTCCTTTTTTACTTGGTCACGTTTTTTGAAACAATCTATTACGCTAGAAATGCGTCCAGTTTTAAATGTAAAATGCATAAAAGGTGTCTCAATTTTTACCCCAATTTTGTTTAATAGCCTTATACAAATGGGAGTTATTTTTATGGGGCGACATTAAATCCAAAGGAAATAACAATTTCGAAGGCAACTGTAATGTATGTATTTTTTTCCATTTTCCATAATATCAAATACAGCATTACATTTATGCATTTCAAAAAATTGATTTATTGATATATGAAAATTCAAAACGTTTGAATGATTAAATATGCTGGTTGTGGAAAGTTTGTAGCATTGATGTGAATAATAAAGAACATACAAACAGTAATAAAAAAAATATCTGAAAAAGTTACATAAAAAACCATTTAAACGAATTCATGGGAAATACATTTTTTGAAAATTTTAATGCTGTTTGAAAAAGTTTTTGAATATAGATTTTTCCCAGTAGGTTTCTTGAAAATCCCTGTTTCCAAAAATTAAGTTTATCTAAAATTACTTTTTTTAGATGTTTCCAATGTTTGTAGTCGCGAAAATATTGTTTTTGAAAATTCTGTGGTTAACGATCACATTATTATTCAACATTCTAACACACATTTGTAGCGTGCAAAAAACCTTAATTATGATCTTTGTTTCAGGATACCACAACATCCCAATTGTACCAGAAGCAATGTTTAAAAATGGTAAGTTCCCCTAATCGTAGTCTTAAAAAAATGCACTTAATTCTGTAACATGTGGTCGAGTATCTTTATGAACAATTAATTGTTACATCTTAGCGCCAAGCATATGTTAATTAACTGTGATTAAAAAGTTAATTACCGTGACGCACGCCTGTTAATTTATTTAAATCTGCTCATAAATTGGTTAATTAATTAAATGCATCTTTAGCGAGCTTTCAACTGGTGTAAGTCACAATGTTGCATTACGTATAGTAAAATACATTATATCCAACTACAGTAACAAAAGATGTACTTCTTTAACAGTTTAGCTGTAACTGAAAAAAAAAACAGATCGTTAGAAACTGATAAACAGTTCTGCGTGATAGTTAATAAATGTTGACGGAGGTAAAAAATAATGAGATTGAGATGAAAGGATGCCGCCGATATATGTATAAATTCCAAATTGAAATTGGGTTACGGACATTGATCTATACGTAGAGAGTGTGTGTTTATTTAAAGTATGTGTAATACAATTCAGTTGAGGTTTTTTTTTTCTGCATACCATTTGGCATTAATTATTAATGTCCAATTAAAATTTTTGCTACGGTAATTGTGGAATGTTTTTTTTTAATTCGCCCCGGCGGGGGTTGCAACACTTGCGATTATACAACGCAATTTAGATGTGATCTCTTACCTTTTTTAAGATCCTGAAATACTTTTATTGCTCGAGGTTTTTCCGTTGAATCCTTACATTTGGTTTTGCCAAGTATTACCTGGCAATACTTAAGGCTAAATCTGATTTTTATGTAGAAAACAATTTTATATAATTAACTACGTTAAAAAAACTGCTTAAATATAAAATTGCGCAATTTTTATCGCACTTCCTCTTTACATTTCCTATTATTACTTTATATGTCTGTTATGCGAATGTTTTTTCATGTTTTATTTTTTTAATTTTTTTTTAAATGAAAATTCTATTTATGAAGATAGCTGGATTTGTTTCAAGTTTTTGTACAATTACTGTAACCTCTTATGATGTTTTGATATTTGGATTTAGTGAGCTTTTACCTAAATAAAAAAATATAGTATTTTCGGCCGAACAATTACCCCATTCTCACACGCCAATCTTAAACAGTCAAACTGTGCTTTTGCAAACTTGAAAATTTGTACCTATTTAAAAAAATATTTCCAAGTAACTTAATATAATTAATCTATTTTTTCCATAGTCTCGTCTAACTAGAGGGATGGATGCTTCACTTGGGATTGTTATCGGGTCTATGAATTTTAAATTGTAACCGGGAAGGAGTTATTGTATAATTTATAACTTAACAACATATTGTTACAAAGATTGCATTTGTTAAGGCGGGTATGACTCATCCGCCGGAAGTTTCGAGAAAGCCGCGCGCGATGACTTACCGTTCCTTCTAGAATTTTCGAGAGCAAATGCGGACTTGTATAAATAATGCCGCTCAATTATTACGAGTCAGTTGATAGTACACAGTTCTACAGTTTAACGCGTTCGCGAAGTTTAAATGTGATTACCTTAAACGTTGATTAGGTTAGACTTTTTAGTGATTAAATATTAAGTGTGATTAAAATAATTAGTGAACCTCTAGTGTAAATAAAGTGATTAATTCTTAAGTTAACAACTAAGTACCTATTCGTAATTAGAAATAAGTGATTAATAATTAGCGTGTAAATAAATAAATATTCGACTTGGTTTCTTAAATAAAGTTTCGTTACAATTGGTGTCAGGTGTGGGGTTAAAATGAAGAAGCTAAGTCAATTAAAGGTTGCTGAATTGAAAGTAGAGTTGGAAGACAGGGGATTGGACACTACCGGTGTAAAACTCGATCTTGTGGAACGATTAAAAGAAGCAATAATCAATGATGGAAATGATCCGGAAAATTATTACTTTCAGTCCGAGAATGAATTATTATTCCAAAACATCGAGAAAACATTAAAGGAGGAATTAAAAGAAAGTTCCACGGCATTAAGGGAAGAATTAAAAGAAAGTTCCATAACATTAAGGGAAGAATTAAAGGAACTCGCCGAAAGCTCTAGAACGATCGAGAGAAACATGGAAGAAAATTCGAAAATATTAGAATTTAAATTCGATAGAAAAATCGAGGCAGTTCTGGAAAATTCGGTGGCTTTGGAACATAAAATAGGTGCAATAAAAGAAGAATTTTACGACAAGTTCCGGGAACTGGAGAGACGCTGGGATAGTCGACATATTGAAAACGAGAGGCATCAAATAATGGAGACTGATGCGCCCAACGGTGAGGAACAAGTAAGTAGAATCAGTGAAGTGCATGAGCCCACAATTCGACGACTGGATGCAGCAGTAAAGCCACCTACATTTGATGGGAAAACAACCTGGGAAAACTACTTCATCCAGTTCGACGCTGCTGCTGTGTCGAATGGCTGGAACGACGACCAAAAGGCTGTAGCATTGACAGTCGCCTTGCGCGGAGAGCCACTGGATGTTCTTCAGACACTCCCTCCTGCTCAACGTAAAAGCTACGGCCACATAGTGGAACGTTGGGAGACTAGATATGGGCATGCTCATATGGTAGGAGCTTTTAGGATGCAGCTCCGGAATAGGAGTCAGAAGTCTGGAGAAAGTTTGCAAGAGTACGAGGCGGATGTTGCCCGTCTGAGTCAGATCGTGTACAATAATGTACCTGATTCTGTACTGCAAGAATGGGCAGTAGAGAGGTTCACGGATGGATTGCGTGATCCCGAAATAAAACAGGCTTTGTTCTTGAGCCGTCCTAAGACGTTAACAGCTGCGCTCGCTCAAGCGCTGGAGATGCAAGCGGCTATACAGGCAGTTAAAGGGCATGGATACGTCAGAACCGTGGAATCGGAAAATGCTGACCAGCTGGCAGAGAAAATAACTGCAACTATGACCGAAATGATCGAGAAGAGGTTCCAGAAGCTAGAAGGCACCGTGAATCTTTTGAAAAACAACAAGGAAGTCCGCTGCTGGAATTGTGGTGAAGTGGGCCATATCCGAAGTCGCTGTAAAAAGCCTATCAGGAGAGGCTATGGCAGAGGTCCCTCAATGGAACAGCAGGAAAACTAAAAAAGGTCGGCGTCAAGGGGCAAACGTCGACCTCTCATAATAGAGCCCTAACAGCATGCATATCCTGTTTAAATAACATAACTCCAAAGTCGATTGTTGTAGATGCTTTCGTGGATGGTTCACCAGTTAGGATGCTTGTGGATACTGGAGCTACGAGAACTATCGTGGGACCAAATGTCGTCAAGAAGAAACTCTCCACTACCAGATGGGGACTGCGTACAGCAACTGGAGATGCTGTGAAGATTTATGGAGAAGTGACTGTGAATATTGCATTTGGAAACTTTTGCATAAATGAAAAGGTTCTGGTAGCTGAGATTCAGAGTGAACTCATTTTGGGCATGGACATATTGACGAAGTATGGCTTTAGGATGGATCTACAACAAGGAGTGATCCATGTTAATAATGAGGAACTGGTGATCCATCCACAAAAAGAGTGTGAATCGCGAGTGATTTTGTGCAAGGACACAGTGCTAAAGGACCGAACCGAAGTTATGGTCGCGGGTTGTTTGGACGGAGACTTTACTGAGGGCAGTGTTATGCTTCTCGAGCCCGCGAGTGATGAACAGATGGTCGGTCGCGGTGTTTTAGTCGGTAAAGAAGTGTTCCGATGTAAAAAGACAATTCCGGTTCGTGTGATGAATGTCAACTATCATCCAGTGACTTTGCGGAAAGGCACTGTTCTTGGAGAATGTTCAAGTGTTTCGTGCGTGATTCGTCAAGTTAGCGGTGTAGACACTGGAAACACGGTTAATAAGAGCGGTGCATCCCAAATTCTGAATCAACTTTGGCCAAAGGATTCCCGCTTATCAAAGGAGCAGCAGAGGAGGGTGAAAGAATTTATAGCTCGATTCCAAGACGTATTTGAAAGCAAGAATGGCTCCAAGGGAAAAACTAATCTCGTGCAGCACAAAATCAATACTGGGAGTGCACAGCCTATCCGACAGTCACCTAGAAGGCTGCCACTTGCCAAGCGAGAGGAAGCCGAGAAGATAATACAAGACATGGAATCTGAAGGTGTCATCGAGCCGTCGAGCAGTCCTTGGGCGTCACCGGTGGTATTAGTGAAGAAGAAGGATGGGTCGACGCGATTTTGTGTAGATTATCGTCGTCTTAATGACGTGACCAAGAAAGACAGTTATCCTTTACCGAGAATTGATGACACCTTGGATACGTTGTCTGGCTCCAGGTTCTTTTCTACCCTTGATCTGAAGAGTGGTTATTGGCAAGTGGGCGTAGCTTCTGAAGATCGTGAGAAAACGGCATTCACAATTGGAACTGGATTATGGCAATTCACAGTAATGCCATTTGGTTTATGCAACGCTCCGGCCACCTTTGAACGGCTAATGGAGTCCGTATTGAAAGGATTATCGTGGAAAACGTGTCTGGTATACCTGGATGACATAATTGTGGTAGGGGAGACGTTTGAAGACCACATGAAGAATCTCGAGGAGGTATTCCAAAGGCTTCGCTCGGCCAATCTCACGCTTTCCCCGAAGAAGTGTCACCTTTTTGAGAAAGCTGTCCAGTATTTGGGACATATCGTTTCCGACCAAGGTGTTGCCGTTGATCCGGAGAAAACTAAAGCCGTAAGTGAATGGCCAGTTCCAAAAGATAAACATCAAATCAGAAGCTTCCTTGGACTGTGCACCTATTATCGTCGCTATGTGCCTGGATTTGCTACCATCGCTAAACCGCTAACCCGTCTCACTGAAGATGGCAGAACGTTTATGTGGACCGAGGAATGTGAAGCGGCGTTTCAAGAGCTGAAGTTGCGACTGATCAGTGCCCCGATTTTGTGCTATCCTCAAGCCGAGGGTGAATTTATATTGGATGCGGACGCCAGCAATGTTGCGATTGGAGGCGTACTTTCGCAGAAACAAAATGGGCAGGAAAAAGTGATTGGGTACTTCAGCAAGGTTCTGTCAAAACCAGAGCGTAATTATTGTGTGACGAGAAGAGAACTTCTGGCGGCGGTGAAGTCCATCGAGCATTTCTATAAATATTTGTATGGGAGAAAATTCCTATTAAGAACAGACCATGCAGCTTTGAAATGGTTACTGAACTTTAAGAGTCCAGAGGGTCAAATTGCAAGATGGATTGAGAGACTTCAGGAGTACGACTTCAGAACTGAGCACCGAGCAGGAACCAGTCATCGAAATGCAGATGCATTGTCTCGGAGACCTTGCGGGTTAGATTGCAACCATTGTAATCGAGCAGAAGAAAAGATGGGGTCAATTTGTGCTACTACTTTGGTGGATGACTTTTGGCAACCTGCTGTCGTTGCTCAAGAGCAAGAGGCGGATCCTGATTTACAACCGATTGTGGAATGGAAGAAGAATGGAGATAGACCAAATTGGCAAGAGGTGGCGCGACATTCCCCCAATGTTAAGGCGTACTGGGCACAATGGGATTCCTTGGTGATGGAGGATGGTCTTCTTAAACGAATCCTGGAGAGTGACGATGGGCAAGAGCAGAAAAGGCAATTGCTGGTTCCGAGAAGCAGGGTCGCGGAAGTATTGAAGCAACTTCACGAGGAAGTTGGTGGAGGTCACTTTGGATCGAAGAAGACGTTGGAAAAGTTGCGCCAAAGATTTTATTGGGTCGGTTGCAAGAAAGATGTAGATGAGTGGTGCAAGAAGTGCACCGTCTGTGCCGCTAGCAAGGGACCGCATCGACGACCAACAGCTCCAATGAAGCAGTATAATGTGGGGAGTCCATTTGAGCGAATTGCAATTGACATCGCTGGTCCGTTTCCTGAAAGTGAACGCGGCAACAAATACATTCTGGTCGCGATGGACTACTTCAGCAAATGGGTTGAAGCTTACGCTTTGCCTAACCAAGAGGCCGTTACTGTAGCTGAAGTATTGGTTAATGACTGGATTTGCCGTTTTGGAGTGCCACTAGAATTACATTCTGACCAAGGAAGAAATTTTGAGTCTGCTGTTTTCCAGGAAGTTTGCAAAGTCATGGACATCAAGAAGACCAGAACGACGGCTTTACACCCACAGTCAGATGGAATGGTCGAAAGAATGAACAGAACAGTTAACAGGTATTTGTCCAAGGTGGTATCTGCCAATCAACGAGACTGGGACCAACATCTCAACTTCTTCCTTCTGGCTTATCGATCATCCGTCCATGAATCTACTAAGCAAACCCCTGCTAACGTCATTTTTGGTCGAGAACTCCGCTTGCCGTGTGATTTGAGTTTTGGTAGTAAACCTGGTGAAGATTTGGCTGGCGAGGGCTACGTGAGCGGCTTAAGAAGGAAAATGGATAGCATTCATAACCTAGTACGATCAAATCTTCAATGTGCAAGCGACCGAATGAAACAAAATTATGACGTTCGAGCTCAAGAAGGGGGTTACCAAGAAGAAGATTTGGTTTGGCTTTATAACCCTCAAAAGCGTCGTGGTTTGTCCCCCAAGCTTCAGAATAACTGGGAGGGTCCATACAAAGTGGTAAAACGAATTAACGATGTCATTTATCGTATTCGTAAAATGCCAAATGGAAAGCCGAGAGTTGTCCATTTTAATAGACTAGGACGTTATAACGGGAACAATCATGCGGATGGTGTACGCAGAGTAACGGAACAGAGGAAGGAAGTCTCATACGAAGAGTTTCAGAGGATGTATGGAGATAATAAAGTGGCTTCATTCGGCGTAACCATTGAGAGACAACAAGACCTCTTCACTCTGTCGTCAGAATATTCACTTGCTCATTGTGTGGCGGCCGATCTCCGCATGTCCCGTGGAATTGCTTCCGTTTTCAAAGCGAAGTTTGGTCAAGTAGAGAAGCTGCGAGAGTTTGGTCCACGTGTCGGAAGAGTGCTATGGTTAAGGGATCAAGAACGATTCATTTACTACTTGGTGACAAAGAAGTTATCGTCTGGAAAACCTGATTATCGAGAAATGTGGAATTCGTTGCTTGATCTAAAAAGAAGAGTGTTATGGAGTGGCATAAGGAAGATCGCAATGCCCAGAATTGGCTGTGGTTTAGATGGTCTCGAGTGGAGGAAGGTCCGGAATATGCTGGAGGAGATATTCCAGGGAACCGGTGTGCAAATCTTGGTTTGCAGGTTTAACCCGAAAAGTATCCCCACTCCGGGAACGGTGGATTGTCGGCGGACAGCGTTGCGCGATCTTGGACATGGTTTACCAACGATAGCTAATGAATTTCGAGACGAAATTGGTTTTAATGAGGGGGCAATGTTACAAAGATTGCATTTGTTAAGGCGGGTATGACTCATCCGCCGGAAGTTTCGAGAAAGCCGCGCGCGATGACTTACCGTTCCTTCTAGAATTTTCGAGAGCAAATGCGGACTTGTATAAATAATGCCGCTCAATTATTACGAGTCAGTTGATAGTACACAGTTCTACAGTTTAACGCGTTCGCGAAGTTTAAATGTGATTACCTTAAACGTTGATTAGGTTAGACTTTTTAGTGATTAAATATTAAGTGTGATTAAAATAATTAGTGAACCTCTAGTGTAAATAAAGTGATTAATTCTTAAGTTAACAACTAAGTACCTATTCGTAATTAGAAATAAGTGATTAATAATTAGCGTGTAAATAAATAAATATTCGACTTGGTTTCTTAAATAAAGTTTCGTTACAATATCTTTCTGCATCACCTTACTTAGTTTCCATTTCCATAGAGAAGCGCTTGAAGACATTTAAATGGGTGCTGCGTTGAAACCGTTGGGCCTAGGTCGGAAGAAGCGTAATATTTAACGGGTGGGGCTATAGCCCCGGGCCCAATTAGATTGGGGGCCCCATTTTAAAATTTTTTTTAGTGAAAAGTAAATTAATGTATTTGTTTATTTAAAATGTTATCTAATTATTTACTAGGTACATTTATTTACTTACTTTATATTGATATTATTTTATTTTAATGTTTATCATGTAAAATAATTTCGATGAGTTTAAAAAGGGCCCCTTTCACGTAAAGAGCCCTGGGCCCCTCAATTCTTTAATCCGGGCCTGATTGATGCATCTCCTGCAATTAGGTTTAGTAAACTGTACGAGACGGGGGCTCTTGAAGTAAGAATATTTTGGGGAAATCAAGCCAGCTAGAATTTCTTTGCGTTTTCATATCTTCCAACGAGATCCCATGCATTTTCTTCATACCGGTCTCTTGTGGTCAAATTGGTGAAAACTAGATAGCTTGAGGTGCTGTGAGGAGTTACGATTTCTGTCGCCTTCGGATACAGAGACTGGCCTAACGTTACAAGATAGTTGCCGCGGCGATGGAAGGCGCACTTATATGTATACACCCACTCCACATTACTGTTCTGATAAACTATTTTCCGTGTATCCGTTCCACAGGAAATCACCACGTAATCCGTCCTCAACACTGCTCGCATGTCACCGATTCCGTTCGAGTCATTGGTGATAACGGCAAAAGAAAGCCTAGCATGTAACTAATTTGCAATCACGTCTCTTTGTCAGGAGTTCATATAGCTATTCGTACACCTTCCATGCAATGGAAAGTTCCCAGTTTGGCCAGGGTCGTCCCTTTGAATTCAATGTGGTTGAAGGTGTATTGACAGAACATTCTTCGGAAGTATTCGTCACTGAGCCAAAACAGACACGACGTTATAAAATACTACATCAGAACGTCGTTGAGAATTCCAAGCTACTCAATGCGTCAATCAGTTGTTTCGACGCGTTCACATACAGACTCAAATCCAAGATGAAATAAGGGTGTTTACCGGGAACCGCATGGTTTATTATTGGGTAGTACACGGCAAGTAGTGGGGTGATAGCGGTTGGGAAGGTCCTATTGTGTAGAGGGGGTTGAAAGGTTAAGTCACATTCAAGATGTGGGACCTTGAGCACCGCGCCCCCGTCACCCAAACCCAACGAGACTCTCGCCGCCACTACGATGTTTCACCGCGTGGGCCGATTCCGGATCGTAACACAATTTTGAGGAGGACGCAAAAAAAACGTTCATACGCCTGGGAATGTTGAGCGTGTGCGCGTCGCTACGTTGGAGAGCCCCAACCGTTCGCTAAGAAAGCAAGCCTCACACCGCAGACCGCTACTTGGAAATGTTGAATATATTTTTCTTGTCAGCACTTCGCCGTCGTCGCATAGCAAGATGGGGTCACGGCCTACACTGCTCCAATTTCTAGGGAACGTGTCCAACAAGCTTTCCCTGGAAAAGTAATCTCTTGTTGTAGAGATGTTCCTCCCCGGTGCCCCGATCTGATGATCCCGAACTTCTTTCTTTGGGGTTTCTTGAAATCACGTGTTTACGTAATTACGTTGAAAAACCACGCACATTACCAGAGTTGAAGGAAGCCATCCGAAGAGAAATCAAAGTCACATTGTTTTAAAAAAAATAAATGTTTGGTTCAAAATTTAAAAGTTGTGATTTTTGAAAACCATGCGATTCCCGATAAACACCCTGAATATATGATCGTGGATGGCCAGCAGACATCATGATTTCTTCTTTTACCATTCGCTTTCGATGTATTAATTCATTTCGTCTTGCTTTTGAAAAAATGATGTACCGAAATAACGTTGTCTGTGTTTTTGGAGGAATTTGCTCATATTTAGCACTCTCTGATGATAAACAATCAAGAAAATATGATGATATACTTCGCCGCCAAGACAACCTGCACCCCCTTATCCGCATTTGTGTTCTCAGCTCACGCTAGGAATGTCAGTTGTCTCAAAAGTGGTTGTTGTCGTTGCCCTAACTTTAAGTGCAACATTTTTCTATGGAATGTTGACATTGACTCTCTCACTCACCATTGTATGCAAAAGTCCAGCCAAAGAAAATTGGGGGGTCTTCAAAGTGCTCCATATACTCACAGGGCTTGTGAAGCGTAGATCTTAATGTGCTTTCATTCCGTTTCCATAGCTGTGGGGGGGGGGGGGGGGGGGCTACAAAATTTCCAAATTAAGCAATTAGATGAGATGACATTACAAACACTTACAGCTACATCTAACGGTTTCAGCTTGTCAAGGAACTTTTGCTCTTGCAGATACAATCAGAAGTGTTGGGAGGCTTTTGGGAGCAAGTGTTTCGCAACGATTTGATAATATTCAAAGTAACCTCTCTTGTTTTTCATGACATACTTTTCTTTCTTAAAATTGCTTAGTATAAAAAATAGGCTTTCAGGGCTTCATCAAGGATATTTTAAATTGCTAAATTCCTAAGTCGTGACGAAAGAGAAACGAGGATTTGTTGATTGATTGTACACCTGACAGTAGTGTTGTCACCACATATTGTTATAATTATGTGAATATTAGCAAGGGAAGAAAAGAAGATAAAAACATCTCAATGCTAATTCGATTGATTACATGGTGCAACAAGCAATAGTAGATAGTTGAATCGCTTAGGATTTGAGAACCAATTAGTTCTTGGTTTTTTACAATTATTGAGCAAGAGTAGAACAAGAGGTTCAAGTTAATCCTCATCACTTTTACTTGCGCATCAAGATACGATGGAAAGGACCATCAACAGGGGAAAGTAATTTTTATTTAAACTACTACAAGGAAAATAATTAATTATAATATGCACTTATAGAGGGATCAATCATTTACGATCCGTTATATATTTATTTATTATACATAATATATACAATAAGGTGATGATTACAATATTTTCTGATACTGTTTGACTGTTTTGGCTTCTCGCCCGCAACTGTTGTAATTAGCACCATCGTACATGATCCCAGCCTTCCGTCTTTGTAGTTTCTTAGTAGTTATCGGAAGCATCAATATTCTGGTATTTATTGCTTCACAAGTATTTTGTTTTTTGCAACTTCTACTTTTTTCGCTCTTAGGAATACGATGAACTTTCATTTTACATTAGTGTTTGGTAGAGCAACTGAAGTGGTTTCTGTTGCACAAGTATCACATTTAAAATTTTGGATGGTCAATGTAATGATCATTATTTGCTATATTTTCAAAACAGCCTTGTTGTAAATCAACTAAACTTTCACTTGCACCTTGGGAAGGAACTAATCCCTAGCTTTGAGTATCCATTACTTTCAACATCTTGGTTATCATTATTTTCGGTGTTCTAGTTTTATGTTTGAAAAGAAAATTATCAGACTTATCGGTTTCGATTGAATGGTTAAATTTCGATATCCTGAAACGAAATCATCCAATTTTTCTGTTTTCATTCTCCAGCATACCCGATTTGGGTTCCTGCTTAAAAAACGGTTGAGTGGTTTGAACCATTTTCTTCTTTTTCAACCACGTTTAGTGCATGGACGTCGTCTTTCCTTGTTTGATAATTATCTGCCTGCAAGCGATAACTCCTTCCTTTGTGTTATACAGGTTAATTTTTGTGAAAACAGCTTTAGTAAATTAGTAAGCTACTTTTTGGACAGTCAATCTGTTTTCCGCTTTTTCCAGCTTCATATGAACCACTCAAGGCAGCTTTCCTATAATGACGTTTTTCTTATAGTGCGAAATGGAATGGAAAAGCTTTTTGCCGTTTTTTATCGTTGATTTCAAGTTTTCTTCCGACCATTTAGCCCGAGGTTTAAAATTGTTTTCGTCTGTTATTTTAGTTGTTTAGTTATATTGTTGATTTTTTAAACATTTTAAACCATTAATTGACACCTATAAACTACGTGTGGTGTATGTAATTGTGCAATTGAAATAGGAATAAAAGCGGCAATTTTAAAATTTTAAATTGAAGGCGTCTATTACCCCTGGGACGTCTATATCCAGAGACTATTTGCGTTGCTTTATCAACTGAAACTACACTCAAACTACAGACATAAGATATATTTCTGAGGTTTCAAGTGATAAGGGCATTCTTGATAGTCAGATGGGACAGACTTGTAAGTAGTATATAAATTTTAATAGATTTTAAGATGAATGAGGGGTCTATATCTATATCACTATCTATCATCCAATTAAGCCCTTCATCTATGACTAAATGTCGATTTTTCATTGAATGTTGCATAGACCCTTTCATCCCCTTACGTCTTAAGGGAAATTGAGTTCAGAATTGCAGATGAAATTTATTGCACCAAACAGGAACATGTCACTTACATTTTGTTTGATCTATTTAGAAATCGTTTCTATGAGAGTCAAATTTGACGTGTCTGCTGCTTTGTAGTCCTTCAAAGGACCGTTACACTGATGTGTTTAAGAGAAAGAACCCAATTTTCGAAATTGAATCTTTTGCATACGCTTTCAAGCTTCAAAATTTGTTAAATTAATCTACACGCCTAGATCATTCAAGTACGAGACCGGATACATGTGCACTGATTATTTTAATTATATTTTATATATCGTTTTATTGTACCTACCGTATAAATAAGACCATTGGTGTTATAAGTACGTCCATTGGTCCATTGAGTGGAAAGTTTTAAATCAACCTTGTTTTAGATGCAACGTGTTTTGCGTGACAGGGTAGCTTGAATGGGATATTGCATTTCATGACACACGATACTTACTACAGCTTTACCCACTCATTCCTTTTTTTTTTTGGCATATCAAGGTGAATATTTTCAAAATACATAATTAAATTTAGATATTAAAAATTGATTACCTACTCGTTTACGATGTAGCCAAACGCTCTTACGGGATGTATCTTGAGTAAAATCTAAAATTAATTAAATGTTGAGTATATAAAGTTGAGAATCAATTTATTTAATGTAAACATTTTTACTTGTTTGTTTATTCAACGTTAAGTATCTTGGTAAAGTTTACAGATCGTATGAAATTAGCTTGTGATGGAAATTTTTTAATTAAAAGAAATGCCCTAATTAATTAATGGAATTTTGTAATCGCAGGTATTGTTATCGCGTGCAAGATTCTTTGGAGTCAGTAATGTCTCCTGTGGTCGAGTCACGCTGCGCCCCCGTTGCTAACTTTTCCTATCTTGTCTACAATCGAAGGGCATAAACATCTCTCCGACAAGACACCACCGTATTTGTGTAATTTTAGAACTCGTTTGGGTCTCTGTGTTTGTTTCTTATGCCTCCTCGCATTAAATCACTATTGTTCATACCAGCTCGGCGTGATTCCGATTAAACAGTGAAAGACTGAAAATGCTCGCTTTCTGTATTTAAATAAATATCTACTAATATGATTGTGCGGGGGGAGGGGGGGTTACAAAAAAAAATAAACAACAAAAATGTCGTTCCAGTCGTGGGCGCAGCTTTGTTGTCTCCTTACAGCTACAAAGAAACATGGCCCGAGATGACAGATATAAAGATACACGAAACCTTTCCGTAGGTGTGCTGTTTATTTTGTGATGGATCGTTTTTAGCAGATGGGTAATCATCCATAAATTATATCTCTAAGCGAAGGAATTATAAATATCTGTAATACCGATAATTGGGAATTTCTTAGTGCACCTGCCCACCTCTTCATGGTCCAAGCTCGTTTGCGACGTCTTTATTATAATATAACGAATACTCTGTTCGAATCATCGAACTAGAATCTTGTTAAAAAATTTGTAAGTCATTCTTGTTTGTGTTTGAACATTCTGCAGAATCACCCACTTTATCATCGAAATGTCTTTGAATAAAACATAAGGTGCCGAAATTTAATTTTTTCTACGCTAACAATGATTCGCGTCGTTTACCTTTTCTCATGAAATTACGCTAATTTATACATAATTATACAAAACATACGAAAATTTACATTATTTTTATCTCGAACATCTTAATTTAGAAGTTGAAAGCCTTTTTGTATTTATGCAAATTCATTATTTCTGTTTAGCAACCATGAAAAATATTAAGCTTCTGTTTTGCAGTTTGTTATAAATGTTGCTTTGTAAAAATGCACCCTCAAAGGCTCAAAGATCAACTCTGAAGAGTAAATAACATCTCTCACTTATTGTCTATTGTGTTTTCCAATTTAGTAAATCAATCAAAATCTAAAATATCTTTGTACGATTGATGCATGAACATAAATTGTAATGATCATTACTGTTGTGATTTTTATAACAATATTCCATTGTTTTAATATCCATTTATATGTATACAAAGGCCGTTATAACTATTCCGAGCTCTACTTCATTCATTCATTTGCAGCTGATTGAATACAATCTCCATCTTTATAAATCGGCCTTTTAAATTTTTGAATTAATGGTTAATAAGCAATTAACTTACTTTTTCCCCGATAATACATAATGTAAACACACATTACAGTACTAAGTACTTAAGTAATTATCATGAAAGCGCTTCAGTCTAAATCCAAAAGTTGACCTACGTTTCCAAATTATTTGCTCAAAAAAGTACTAAGGTACTACGAAATTAAATTCAATAGCATAGACCTGCATCATTTTAAATATAAACGGGGGTACACGCGATTCTCGCTTTGGGGTGGAGGGGGGGGGATATCTGTGATTGTAGGTTGTAATAGCTTTTGTTTTAAAATATCACACCTTGTTGAGCTGGCTTAGTTGCTTGAAAAAAGAAAAAAAAATTACATTTTTGTACCTTTTCAGATTTTTGACCCTGTAGGTATCTGTAATTTAGCAAGTTATTAAAGTAACTAAAATAAAGGATTACATTTACTTACATTTGACGTAAAAATCACAAAAATGGGTTGATATTTGGTAAAGATATACGAATTCGTTCCTACCTATAGTAAATTTTTACCAATTATTAAAAAAAATGTAAAATGCAAACTTTTTGGAATAGATTTGAGACCAAAAATACGTAATGGCCCTTTCACAATGTTAATTACGTCTTTGCACATAGTCTTTGCCCAAAAATTAACGAAAATATAACAAATTCCGTGTGAACTTCATAAGGATAGTTTAAAATGAATTTTTAATGTAAAAGAACTCAATTTGGACACTGGCAGCTTTTTGGGAATACGAATGTCCTTAGGGAGAACGTTTTAACATTCATCTTTAACTATAGTAAAACTAAAAATACCATAAAACATAAAATGTACAAATAGAAGCTGGTCTAACGTTGCATAACATCTGTTTTATAGAAAGACCTTCTCTACCTTACAGTTTCAAATTTTTGTTTATTTCACTAACTAAAGGCATCATTTACACGTATATGTACAGCAATAAATATAGATTTTACTTCCTCTTAATTACAATATAAGTTGTATATTTAGAAGTATAGTCAAAGTATAGGTATTCTCTTTGGTATAGTGTAACGTAACAATACACTTACCACCTACTTTCAGCAATAGATATTAAGTTAAATATGTAGACAAAAACATTTTTCTCGGTGAAAACATTCGGCTATATATGTAGATATTAAGTTAAATATGTAGACAAAAACATTTTTCTCGGTGAAAACATTCGGCTATATATGTTACCTACAACATCGTCCATCGTTCAAAATCTCTAAATTCGAAATAAGCACACAAACATGTACATTTCGAAAGTTACCGAAAGAAGGTACCTATCGGGACACATAAATTAGTCTACGATAAATGCTGTTACTACTTTTTACATCATTTTAATGATGAAAATGTTAACGCGAGGCATAATAGAATCATTTTTCATCATAACTTTTCAACTTGAAATAATTAAATTTCCATGTTACCGAGAAAAAGTTTCCGATAGGTACTTGTCATTTTGAAAATTTTCGCGAAAATACTTTCTGCTATTGTTTTAATGTTCGAAATGGGTTAAGGACCTCAGACAGACAAACTTTGCATGTTTACACAAAATTTTCACCCAAAAATAAGCACAAATAGTGAATTCTATTTTACACGTAATCTCCATAAGGAAACTTTGAACGTATTTTCTAAGTAATGAAAATATATTTAGACACAAATACCGCTTGTATAAGATGACGGACTTTTATACTAAAATTTTAAAACTTACTTTGAAAAAAATTAGTGCAGATATTTACGTGGTTTGCGGGGGTATCTATAATTGTAGCATTAATTTGTAGGTTATAATTAATTTACAATAGCTTTGGTTTTAAAATATCACATCCGCATTCGTCAGGATTCGGCGACTGTCGGAAAAGTGCACTGCAACACACACATATTCACATCTTTCGGTTATTAGAATATAGTGATACTGATAACTGATAAGCAATGATGTTTGCTCTTGTTTGTCACACACTACAAATTTGGTAACTGATCTTTTCTGAGAAGTGTGGTTACTATAGATCGGTTATTGATTAGCACAATGAAGATAATTAACTATTGTTAAAGGAAAACGCGAACTATTACAAGTGTAAGTTGCTTCATCCTGTGTTGTAAAACATAATTGCAGTACGTTCTTGAACTAATGAGCTGTGGTTACATTAATTATTAATGGGTACTGATAGGTAGTAAGACACCCAAGCCCAAGACAAGGCAAGATGGAAGCCATCAGAGGGCCATCCCGTAGCCTGGCACGTTTTTGCACAGGACTATCTAGAAAGAACCTGCGGCTACTCGTGGGCATACTTTCTGGGCACTGTAAAGTGAACAAGTACATGCACCACATGGGCTTGGTCGAATCACCATCCTGTAGAGGACAGACGACGAGATGCAATACCACATACTTTGTGAGTGTCCCGTATTCATCGAATTAAGACGGCCGGGCATGACTACCCTCAGAGCCGCTTCCCCGTCCAGCGTCCTCAGGTTTGTGCCACGCCTGGGATGGCTTGAGTGCCGTTGCGGGGTGGGACGGCTCTGATCAGGGAGATAGCACAAAGAGTCCAAATAGGTGGTGGACTGCAATGGAATAACGTGGAAATTGAAAACTAGCCATGACATTAGGATTAGAAGGTCTTTCACTGTTCCTCATCACTCTTAACAGAAAGCTACATCTGTTTCAGATATTTTTGTACCCAGTCTTAGTTACAGGCCAATGCCTTTTGGAGCAATATAGAGCAGGAGTGGAGCACATTACCTGCAAAGCCTGACTCGACATGATTATTCTAATTGGAGAAATGAGTGACTTCTTCTATACGTCTCCTGGCGCTGTATAAAAATATGCAAGTGGAGGTAATGTTCTTTGACCGTTTGTTAGTCTTGTTATTTTTCTGCAATTATAGCATTTAGAATTAGGAAAAAACTTGCGACCAAGTGGACTTTGATAGATTCCGAAGGCAACTCACATGCCATTGTGGAGGCACAGCACCCCGTTATCTCGAAAATGAACTTCCAAGAATAAATTGGAAAAGATTCCGTTGCCTACAAGAATGCGTACGCTCTTCCAGCATGACGGGGCTTCTGCACATTCTAGTCGTCAGGTGACACATCATCTAAACCTAACATTCCCTAGAAGACGGCTCGGTAGATATGGTCAAGTTTCTTGGCTACCGACGTCCCCGCACCTTTCCATTTTGGATTTTTGCCTACGAGGATGGTTGAAAGGTGAAGTTAAGATAAAAGCCGATTTGATCGTTCAGATTATGAATATACCTCATAAAAGAACGCCAAGACGATCTCAGAAGAGCTACACGTGGTGTTATCAAGAGAAGTCAAATGCAATTGACGTGGTGCAATTTTTGAAAATCAATTTTGAACGTCCCATTGCCTTTTGTTTGTTTGGGTTACACACCTCTGTACTCAATAAAAATTGAATACATGTTATATGGAATTTTATATTGCAATTCGTCTATACTACCACCTTCTAAAATATTTACTATTCATTCCGAAACACTCTGTATAAAGGATTGTCATGTTGCTTTCAAACGGAGAAGAAACCTATGAAGAATTAGTCCACATTTGTGTACAATTTGAAATTTTTCTTTCGTTTACCAATTTCTATGTGTGCCCAGGACGAAAATGAGACATAAACGCTTGAAGAATGGCTAATCTTTTATTTTATGATGGATTTTACAAATCTGCGGAAGGGGTTCGTGGCTCGTAGCCCAATTACTGAAAAAATTGACATCTGAATCGAATTTAGGATATTTTAAAATTTAAATGGTAATCGTACAACAGAATTTTTCTCGATTATTCAAAAGGATAATTCCAGAATCGGATACTCGATTTTATAAGAAATACTCATAATTGGGAATCAGGTACCCTCGCAAAACCCCAACAGTTAAATTATAAATCATAAGATTGACGTGATTACATAAATTATATTGTTTACTCAACCTCGACCTCTCATAATAATATTTAAATTGGTACTTTAAAACGCTCTATTACCAAATTATTAAGACCCATCAATTTAAGCGCTACTTTACACCTCTAGTTAATTAACTCGATCGAGTTTAAAAAAGTTGTAAATTGTCCACGACTGTCTGTTTAAAGGTTTGATAAGCTTCAAATTATCGTCCATGCTGTATAATGATTAGTTGTTAATTAATTTGCGCATAAGCTTTCAAAATTATTATTCGTTATACTTTTTAACTTAAAGGAATGTCGTAACTCGTAACGTGCCCTATAAATAAGTTCGACTGTCGTAAATTCGCTTTAATTTACGACATTGGGTACAACTACTACTTCGCTCGGAATATTTATGATGTCCAAAAATGTCTTCTTTTCCCAACTTACAGTATTGTATGAAAGAGGGCAGTTATAAAACTCGAGTGAACTCCGTATATCCTTGAAGCTTTTTCTTGTATTTCCCATTGTTGCTCGTGAATATATTGTAAATAAAAAAGAATTTATTACACTTGACTTCGTCGCTTTTAGAATTTTTAATGATGCGCAGTACTTTAAATTATTATATATTATATAATTTTTCTCACTTTATAAAACTTCGTGAGAATTTTTCATCTAATTTAATTGCTACAAGTTTTAGAGAAAAAAAGTCAGTCTTTTTTATTCCTCTCATTCAGAATTTTTAAGTGTGCAGTTAGTTTCGTTGAAAAAGCGCAGCCGTTTGCCTCGTACGAAGTAAAAAAGGTGGCATCATTTATCATTGTCGCTTTAATAAATAAACGTAATGTTCTAACCCGCATCCCGCAGGGCCCAAGGATTTTGTCTCTGTTGGATTTCTCTACGACCAGATACTAAAATTTAAATCATTCCGCGTGAAAGCTTCCATCTACCACAGTTTACTCTTATGTATGTTCAAACATCGCATTTCCTTCTTCGTACATTTACATATAGTTCTTGTCCTGGAACCCGCCTCTCGAAGCAGGGCGTCTGGCAAGCTTAGCATAGAAGTGTAAAGCTGATAAATTATTTACTGCAAGTCTTTATAACGAGATTCCACATGCGCTTTCATTTTGGATACAGATTGAATAACAGTACCTTTCCCTAATCTAACCTTCCATGGATTGTTCAAACTTAAAGCCGCTTAAAGTTTATGTCAAGTAAATTGGAAAATGTCAAATGAACGCCTCTGATCTGTATCTCGAGAATATGGTCCCTTGACAGTTGTCCCGTTGCTTTTAACCATTTCTTTGTGTTATTGCAGGTGCACAAAAATTCCCCGCACAATACACAGCCGACTGCAGCATCGGAAAGCAGGAAAAAAAGGTGTCTAAAGGAGCCGGAAACGTTAGCGAATATTTATAAATAAAACAGTTTAAAAATAAAATGCGGGGAGTGGAGAAATTTACCAAACTACGATTTATCAATCTTAATATTTTAGTATTACATTTCATGTAAATATTTCAACACGCCTAAAGGAAATCAATTTTGTCGAGTTTTTTTGGTGTTTTCGTGATAAATTATTTGTGTTTTTTAAACATGTTACACATGTAAATTTTTGTGTTTCATTTATTTTTATATTAATCACAATATTATTGTAAGTGGGTTTTATTAGATTGTAATACTTATTTCCTGTTGTCCTGTAACCTGTAACTTCTCGCTTTCTGTACAGTTTCTCTATTCTATATTTCTAATCAGAAGATTATACCTAAACCATCATACTTTTATTGGAACCGAACGCGTTTCTATAACAGAGATATAGCCATCATCAGCCAATAACTCTGTTTCTGTCTGTTGGTCTCAGATAGTCGAATTATTCACATGTATTTAATAAATTTGGAAATAATGTGACTGCAGCAGTCTATTAGATAATTTTTAGTTTACTAAATACAAAAATTTCGTTGCGTGTGTTAAATTGAAGCCAAAACATTTTCTAAAGCTTTCCAAAGCATAAATTATTATTTTGTACTCGTTAAAAATTTTACAGGGCTTGGTTATTTATAATAATGGGGGAGGAATGTTACATGGCTCTAAGGTTACCATCATATTTATGAAATATTATGAAAGCTTCATTTGTCCTCTCGCTTTGAAGTGGTGTGACTTCCCTGAGTCATTGGAGAAATGTTTGTGAAAATATTAGTGTAATTTTCTAAAATGTTTTCTCATTACTATCGTAAGGGTTTGAGGGCATCAATTGTTAAGGTTATTAACTTTATATACAGTTAAAAAATCCACGTCCAGGGATATTTTTCAACACCTGTTCGATATTCGAACCTCCCTACCGCCAGGCACAATGGTTGAAGAATTAAATGTACTTTTTGTACCATGTTATGAAGGACTGAATGCAATTCGATGTACTGTCATCAGCGCAAGAGTAATTTAATTTTAATTTAGATACCTAATCATTATGAAACGTAGCAATCCAAATTAAGTAATTTCAACCCCGCCTATGGTGAAGAAAACTGGCCCCGAGTTATTGGAAAAATTTTTAAGGGCTTGGAGGTAGTTCTCTCCACTTCAGACAGAGCAGAAGTTGAAACCTTATTTATACTGAATTATATTCTGAAAGTAATATCTCTTCTTTTCTTCTTGAATATAATTATTTAAGGCACTTGGAGGTACTTTTCTCCAGTTTAGACGAGGTTGACGTTATTTAGGCGTTATTATACTGAATTGATACACTAAATATCGATTATTCAACCCAAATTTGAGAGTGAGATCTCGTTAAACTGCAAATTTTTGGTTGTCAATTCCTTTTCAATGCACCCCTATATTTTCGTCTGGTATCTTTTAGTCGTTAAGTTCACGCAGGTTTATTCTTCCCTCTCCTTGTGCTCAAACTGCAAAATATAAACCTTGGAATGGTGCAGGAATAAGCAGGAAGATCCACAGAATCAGCCCTACACTCTATCGTGGGGAGGATTGAGAGATCGCTGGACTATAAACAGTCCATACTGGGAGCATTCATAGACATAGAAGGGGCGTTTGCCAAAACAACCTTTGAAACCTGCATTACGCCACCATGGTGTAACTGACGTCGTACGAAGCTGGATTGTGCAGCTACTGAAACTCAGGGCAGTGCACATCAGCGTCGCGACATAACCGTGAGGTGCACAGTAGTGAGAGGATGCTCCCAAGGTAGGGAGCTGTCACCACTTCTGTGGAACTTAACTTAACAGCCTGCTCGTCTCGTCTCGTCTCAAGGACAGCGGCTACTACACGCTGCCGGCAAGTTTGAGGCTACTGTGTGCAATCTTATGCAATCAGCTCTCAGAGTGACCGAAGCATGGTGTAAGGAACGCTCCCTGTCCATAAACCCGACAAAAACGGAGGTAGTTCTCTTCACAAGGAAAAGGTAAGAGTGTGGGCCTTCGAGCTTCTCTACTCTTCCAAAAACACCTCCAGTTTTCAGAGTCAGTGAAGTATCTAGGTATTACACTTGACAACAAACTGAACTGGAGCAAGCACATCCAGCTTAAAGCAGAAAAGTAAATAGGGCTTTCTGGCAATGTCGCCGCGCAATTGGAAGGCTTTGGGGTCCATCCCTAAAGGCTGTCCTGTAGCTGTACACCGCTGTGATCAGAGCTATGTTCCGTTATGGAGCAATTGTCTGGTGGCCTAGAACTAGACTCTCCAGAACCAAAGCACTCTGCAACCATGTCCAAAGACTAGCGTGCCTTGCGTGCACGGGCACAATGCGAACAACCCCCACAGCCGTCATGGAAGTCCTGCTGGGTCTGCCTCCACTGGATCTCCACTTGAGAGCAGGCGATCTTGGCAGCCTTGCGCCTGAAAAATAAAGGGTTCTTGAACACTCGCGAATTGTGAACGAAGCAGTCAAGCGACTGCCTATACTAGAAGGACGATCTGACTCGCTCATCCCTCGATTCATACTACCGCATCTTCTTTGATGCGGAAGTGGCATCCCAACCAGACATATTCATCATCACAGACTGATCTAAAACAATAGAAGGAACAGGCACCGAAATTTATTCCGAAGAAATGAACTTCCACATTAGCCAAGCACTACGTAGGCAAAATTTCGACTGTCTTTCAGGCAAAAACAATTCTTATGCGCAGCATAAAGAATAAAATTATCAGAATTTCCAGTGACACCAGAGCCGCTCTGCAGGCACTAGGTCAATACAAAATCACCTCTAGGCTGGTTTCCGAGTGTCACCAAGTACTAGAGCAAGTGACAAAAAGCAATACCCTTCAGCTCGTATGGGTTAAAGGGCAAGCCGATAAGTTAGCCCGATTGTCCTCAAAACAACTGATTTATGGTCCAGAGCCAGCTCTCCCACTTACAGTATCAACTGTAAAGAACTTGATAACTCAAGATACCTAAGCCCAACACAAGGCTAGGTGGAATTTGATGTCAGACTGCCGTCACGTGAGAGAGGTCTTTCAGAGGACCATCTCATAGCCTGGCACGTTTTTGCACAGGGCTATTCAGAAAGAACCTGCGGATACTTGTGGGCATACTTTCTGGGCACTGTAAACTTAACAAGCACATACATCGCATGGACTTGGTCGAATCACCATCTTGTAGAGCAGAGGTTCCCAATCTTTTTCGGTTTACGGTTCCCTAAATAATCGAATTTTTTCGGCGGCGCCCTTAATACATCAGATTTTTCTATTGGAAAACATTCCTTTTTAAAAACGATTACTAAATCATATGTGGGGGAAGAGGTGCTTGCGCACTAGCCGTTTCTAAAGATGTGGATTGGAAAGAAAACAATGAAAGACTCGAAAGTTGAAAAATTCTTGGAATTTTGTCAGCGTACATGATTTTTGGCGCAAAAAAAAATTCCAAGAAAATTGCCGAATTGTTTAATTGAATATTTCGCGGCCCCCTTATGACGGCAGCGCGCCTCCCTGAGGAGCCGCGGCGCACACTTTGGGAATCACTGTTGTATAGGATGCTACACAGACGACGAGACAGCGCAACACATACTTTGTGAGTGTCCCATACTGGTCGAAGTAAGACGATCTATGTTTGGGGAATGCTTGCCGGACATGGCTAAGATCAGAGCATCCTCAGGTTTATCTCACGTGTGGGATGGCTTGAGTGACGTTGCGAGACCGAACCACTCTAGTCAGGGAGGCAGCACAAAGGGCCCGAATAAGTGGCCTACGTGCGCGTGGACTTCGAACCACCCTCCCATCGCAATCCAGAATCCAGAGTCCAGGTACCACTGCCGCCAGAGTCAGTAACATAAAAACGCCACGGGGTGAAACGTTGATTATTCCTACATTGTCACGGTCCAACCCCGGAAGTAATTTTATAATAATAATAATATTTATTGAACATGAAGTAAAAGAGTGAAGAAAATAATACAAAATTCTATAAAACTATAAATTATACTACAATACTATAAAAACAAATAAACATCGTAAATGGTAGATAATAGTAATAAATAATCATAATAATGATCATAGTGCTAATAACCAAAGCAGTTGATGGGCGTAGAGGTCCTTGGAAATTCGCTGTTCCTAGATCTCGCCCCATAACATGAATAAATAAATAAAATTAAATAATCATGTTAAAAATCATGACAATAAATAATAATTTTTGTCTTACTCTACACTTACACTATTTTAAACTAATTACTGGCTGGGTATGTGACTTGCAATGCCTAAATGCCACAATCCACATGTTATTTATACGTTCTTTCAACTCAGGCACAGACAACAGTGATTAAGGTACTTATTAATAAATAGATATCCACTTTCTTTTGATTATTCAACAATTTCTTTACTTATCAATTGCGTGTTCAGTAATGCTTTACTGTTTTTTCATATTTATTTTTCTTAATTACAAATTCATACCGTTGAGTGAGAAATTATACTTTTCACTCAACGTTCATACCCATCACGCCACCTATTGAATAGTAGATTGTAACTCTACAATTAAGTGCTTAACAAAAAAAATTTTTTTTAAAGGTTCGTTTTCCGATGCAATTTTTTGTCACTGTCATTTTTCCTATCATTCCTGAAATTTTTAGCAGAAATTGGGATGGCCCCGGATTCTAAACTGTTAGAGGTCGTCTACTAGCGGTTGGCGAGACTACCTCGCTGTTGGGAACCCAAATACTCATTCTTAAGCTTCTTAGGCCTAATTGACATTAACTTATTGACATCTAATGAACATTTACTGTTGTCACGTTAATCACTGCCATTATAATATTCGTCAAGAATGAGTATTTAGGGTCCCAATAGTCAGGTAGTCTCGCCAACCGCTAGTAGACGACCTCTACCAAGATTACATTATGAATATGTGCAGCAAATAATTCATTTCGATTTTGAGAGAAAAAATCTCTTGAATCGTCTTATCAACATAGATGAAACTTTATAATAGAGACACTTATGTGTAGAAACCTGCTGAAAAAGTTCCTCTTGGGGTATTTGAAAGTGTGGTGGGAGGTGGGATAATTATTACAGTTGACTATTTTGGTAACTAGGAAATACTATTCCAAGGCGCCTGCACACTATGCTTATTTACCAGTCGTGGCACCTCCGGGCTAATATGTGTTTCTTTAAATGGAAAAACATTTGCAAGGATTTTCTTGAAACGGTAAAATAAATAAAAGCTGGTTTGGAGAGTAAGCAGAACAATTTTACAGAAGTTGCAAGATTGTTGTAAGAACTGTATTGAATACGAAATATTTAAATTTTTTTCTTATTCTATGATAACGATAAGCTAAGGATTTATCAATACAACCTCATCCAGGTGTTTTTGAACAAAGACATTTTTTGCAAAATTTAGTATTTTACTATTTTTTGAGGATAAACTGTGTAATTGAAATTAGTTTAATGTTGATAACTCGTTTTCTAAAATTTCAGAAGCACGAGAGATAAAACAGAGACGTAACATAAACTAAACAAAAAAATTTGTTTTCAAACATTAGCGTTTTTCTGTGCTCGTAAATCGTCGTATAAATATTAAATAAGGAAAACAGAATCCCCTATTAACATGTCGGTAAAATCATGTAAAACACGAACAGATAAGAATTGGTAGTAGTGTGTATGTGTGTATAATAGTGTATACAGATCGTCATTAGTTAAATATTGAAACTTATTTCCGGAAAGAATGTGTATTACGAGACCAGCTGCATCCCGTAATCAAAATCAGGTCTAATATAAATAAGTTAGTCGAGTATTTTTGGGAAGAAAATCTAAGTGAAAAGTAAATATTTGCCAGCAAAGGCAAAACAAATAATTTTAAGTTAAAAGTGTGGCGCGGTAAAGGTTCTTACTAATGACATTTGACGAGTCCTCATAATATAAAGTCCAGTGACTTTAAAAATATTATCATACCGGTTAGATCACACTATCTAATTGAATATCTTAATTGAACAAAGGTGTTGTATAAACATGTAGTTGGAGAATGGAAAAAAATGTACAAAACCAGTCAGCTTCTCTGAATTCAACGCCAACTAGTTGTGACAACAAAACTCCTGGTCTGGCTATTGTAGGTTTCATCTAGTATACAACTATCTCCTTCTAATAATATCTTAAAGTCAAGGATATTTTACACATCCAGTTAATTTAAATAACGAGCAAGTCTGTTTCGTGTTCTTGGAAGAAATCCAGATTAAAAAGTTTGTAGGTAGGTGAAAATGCGTAACAAGTTTAAAACGTATCAATCAGCTTTAAGGAGACACGTAAAAAATTAGGAAATGTTAGCAATTTAGATAAAATATTTAATTTACAACGGCGTGTGAATTAGTTCCTCCTTTTTTTTTTATTTCTCACCCGCGCGGCCAACCTCAACAACCTAGTCTCATTAAAATTCTGAAAGCAAGCTTGGGTAAGTTTAAGCAGCTTAGGTGACACATTTCCTTTAAAACAACTCTGCCTTCTCATTTAATGGAAAAATAAAAGTATAGTCAGAGATTGCACAAGTAGACGGCCGCTATTACTCAACTCGTCGCTAAATTACCCGTTTAGAACTTGACGGAGCTTAACGTGAAAAAATTCTGAAGGCTGACATTAATTTAAATTTGAAATGTAGGGAAAATAATGAAAGATTAATGACGAGGATTACGTAGATTTAGGTATGCGCGAAATCTTTTCGAACGTGGGTGGTGTTACAATTTTTTTTACACTTCCCCGATTGATTGTCGTGTTTCGAGCCTTAAAATGTAGTAGGTAGTTAGTTGACCGGTTGACACTTTTATGCAGATTTAATGATCCCATTAAGATTAATCCAATGTACCAAATTGTCAAGATTAACGTTAGTTTCTTAACTGTTCTTTTTTTTTGAAATTTTGTGTTTTCAACTAATTTCGTCCTCTTGTGATTCTCGTATGAGAATTTTACCCTTATAATATCTAAGGCAGTGTTTCCCAAAGTGTGGGCCGTGACCCCCTGGGTGGTCACAATGAGATACTAGGGGGGTCGCCGGAAATTTCCAAAATAGGTAAGACAAAAACACCACTTTGTTAATTATCAAACGAAACATAAAACTAAATATTAATAAGTCCGTAAAAATAAAGTAAAATATTATAATGTTAAGAGTCCCTGGCCTGTTTTTTTGAAACTAGTCTTTCAAATCTGGGCTGTGTATTTGAAACACACAATTATATCGTTTTCATGTACGAGACGATTTCTCACATTTGTTTAAGTGGCAGTCATGGACGAGATACTGTTACAAATTGAACCAAATATTTGACAGCTTCATTCGCCAATTAGGGGTATTCCTGCATCCTTTTGGTCCAAAACTCGTCCGGGTTCTGGGAAAAAAATTGGAACTTCAACATTCCATCACTTGATATTTTATGTTTATTGGTATTTCAACATGTTGAAAGGGATCGGCTGAGAACGGATTCAGTATCCATCTGCAATTGTCGTAACTGTTTTGAATTTCTTCCACTGGAATGAATCGAACTGCTTTTTCCCAAGTGAAGTCGACCATAAATCGATTTTTCGTATAAACCTCTTAATTTTATCAGTGTTGCGACCTTGCAAATTACTGTTCAAATTTTTAATTGCTCGAAAATATCTGCAAGGAATCCAAATAGGATCGGAAAATTGATTCTCATATGAGTACTTCTCATCTTTCAAATACATTAAAAGCTCTGCTCTTAAGTAAAATACTCCTTTCAAGACGTTACCCCTTGAAATCCACCCTACTACGGTGTAATAATGAAGATTTTCAAATAAAGCACCCATGTCTTCGCAGATTTTTGGAAAAGTACTAGTCTGCAAAGCTCTTCCTTTAATGGAATATACAACATTTCAACATTAATGATGGTTTTCATAACACAGTTTATTTCAGGAGGTACAGGTTATCACGCAAGAGCTTCTCGATGTAGAATTAGGTATTATTTCTTGTAATATGATGACAAGATTGATGGCCTGTCAGAGCTTTGGCGCCATCTGTGCATATACACTTTCTACTCAAAGTGGACAATGCAATAGAGGTTATAGAACTCGTCAAAACTAACACGTTTTTTAAAATAATTTTTTTCATTGGGGCTTTAGTTTTCGAATTATGGACCTTTTTTTTGTTTTTTTACGAATCTCTATATCTCCAATATTTGTAGTCGGATTTCAAAAAATCAAAGTTCTTTGGAATCAACAGTTTAATATCTACAACGTTTGTTATAAACTTTTTTTCAAAAAATTTACAGCAGCAAAACGGCGGTCATTTTATATTTTGGAAATTGAATAGCAGAAAATCTACTCTACTACTATAATTTAAAATGACCACCATTTTGCGGTTCTAAATTTTTGGTAAAAAAGTGCTGAACAATCGTTGTAGATATTAAACTGTTGATTCTAAAAAACTTTAGTTTTTTGAAATCCGACTATAAATAATGGAGATATAGAGGTTTGTAAAAAAAACAAAAAAGGTCCATAATTCGAAAACAAAAGCCAAAATGAGAAAAATTACTTAAACAAAAGCGTTAGTTTTGACGAGTACTACAACCTCTATTACGTTGTCCACTTTAAGTAGAAACACCCTGTAGCAATACATTTTCCCCAGTCAATATCATATTTACTTGCGCGTTTCACAAAAGTGTCGAATAAACATTTTAGACTGGTATTGGTCTCCAATGGGGTACAAAATAAAATATCTTGAATGCCATTATTTGTATCATCTCTTACAAACGTAATAAATATTGCTTTGGCTGATGAGTAGGAGGAAATAGGGGGTCGTGAACCTAACCTGAACAATTTCTTTAACACAAAGGGGTCGCGCTATAGATAAGTTTGGGAAACGCTGATCTAAGGTATAGCAGGAACGGATAAGTCAATATTGTAAATTAAGAAAAAAATGTATTTGACTACTATATCGTAAAATAATTCAGTTACCATGCTTTTACAGTCTTGTATCAACAATAAAAAGCCATATAATTAATTTGAGCAGTGTAATAAATTTTTATTTATCCCATTTTTAAAAGATTTAAAACCCCTATACTCGTCGTCGTGTAGACGTTAGTTTTTAAAATTCCTAAATTTCATGGTATAAATGTCCAAAAGAATATTAATCACTGGAAAATTATGGTTACCATGATGATTGCTGTATATTAGATCGTCATTCATTACGTTGTAAAACAAAAAAGGTAGTTAAATTTATTAAACTTTCATGTCTATGCATATTCCAAGCATGTTTAAGTTTATGATTCTTAGTTAAGGTATTTATACATTTTCTAAGTATAGAAAAATTGAGCGTAGCAAAATTCTTGTTGAGTTTTCAAATTTAAAATTCTTTTTATTATAATGCTTTTTTTATTGTATTGTATTTATATTATGACGTTGTCACGAAGTCGTGATTGTTTTCTGAATAATAATCCTTAGTCACTGAAAATTGCGACATCATTCTTTATATTATTTTGCAAGAGGAATTAAGTGCTATCATTTGCTGTTATGTGGGGTGGTTGATTGAAAAATTATTTGAGTCATACTTTCGCTTTTGAGACACTTGGAATAATGGCATGTTCTGTGTAACGTGTATTTTTAGAGTATGTCGAAATAAGTTTCAAGATCTATTAAAATTTTTAAATTACTTTCTTAATTTATTGACATTTTAATTTTCTCGCAATTTTAAGTTACAAAATATTCCTCATGCAAACACGGTGACAATTAATTTTAAGCACTTTGTACGCACCACCCTTTAGCTTTAATGGAAATATATTCATTTTATATGCAATCAGCGAAAATCAACTGAAATGTAATTTCCAAGTGAAAAGATTTGCGATTAACTTCATTTCATATACACTGTGTCCAAGATAAGGAGGGCCACTATGGGATTTCGGAAACGGTAAGACATAGAATTTCGGTTAAATGAGAGAAAAGCTGGGCAATTTTGAATTTAGTAAAATGACATTTTTAAACTGCGAAATTTCGAACCGTTTCGAAGTTAAAAGTTTATATTTATATTTTACGATTATCGGAAAAAATCTAAGTACAAACCTGCATCCCTCCGAACAACATTCAAACTGAATTTTATTCATAAATGGGATTTTGCTAACTTACTTTTTCTTCTCATCTAATTACGTAATGAAATGACACAGAATTTTAAATTTTGAATACAAATTTTATAACCGAGTAATTACAAATACAAACAATCAACAACACATAAATGAACAGATAACATTTGATGAAAAGAAAATTTAAACATGACACATACCAATAATTAAACAAATTCAGCCATGTATTGCCACGAGGTAATATCAGCATTTTCGTCCTTGGCCCGAATGCAATCCATGGGTGAAAACCGCATTTCGATAACTTTAATAGTTTCTGAGTTAAGAGCGTTAAAAATATGATTTTACTAAACTCAAAATTGCCCAACTTTTCTCCGATTTAACCGAAACTCTATCTCTTACCGTTTCCGAAATCCCCATAGTGGCTCTCCTTATCTTGGACACATTGTATTGTGATTTTTGAAAACGTTCTTCGTGATCAAAAATAGGTAATCGAAATGCGGACCGTTGAGACAAAAAATTGTTTGTATCATTTTTCATTTTAGAATTATTGTAAAAAAAATCGGCGTTTGAGCCGTTTTTGAAGATACCCCGACAAAAAAGCCCATTACAAAACAGCCCCGCCACAATAGTCTCGACAAAAGAGCCCAAATCCAATACAGCTCGCTTTAAAATATTCATGAAAATATAGTCTATGTAGTTTTCTAAACTATTCTATGTGTCATGTCACTGTTTTAATATCAATTGAAAAAAAAATATACTAGACCTGCAAATAACCTAGGCGCTTTAGTGGCAATCTACGTTTAAGTTTAGCATCTTTTTTTCTGCCAAACTTCGTTTAGTGTCTTGTTGCCATTTTGTATGAATTGAAAAAATTATACTAAACCTGCAAATAACCTAGGCGCTTTAGTGGCAATCTACGTTTAATTTGAGCATTTTTTTACTTCCAAACTTTGTTTAGTGTCATGTTCCCGTTTTGTATCAATTGAAAAAAAATATACTAAAGCTGCTAATAATAACCTAGGCGCTTTAGTGGCAATCTACGTGTAAGTTTAGCATTTCATTTACTTGTAAACTTTGTTTAGTGTCTAAAACCACTTTATTTTCATTCAAGATCATTTCCAACAATGTGACACCAAAAAATATTTCACTTTAAAAAAAACTCATATGTATAACACATAAGTACATGGCGGGTATTTTCTCTATATTTACACACACCGGACCCAAGATATTTACGTGGTAAAACACAGAGACTTACAAAAACACCGTATTAACTAACTGTTTATTTCTGACAGACTAATTAGATAGGCTGTATTGTCATAGGCCAATCTGACGATTTCGACGGGAACTGTTTTGGATTTGTGATCTTTTGTCGAGGCTGTTTTAGCGTAGTCTATTTGAACGTGTCACGGTTTTTGAATTAGCGATGAAATTTGATTTTGAAATAGCTCCCAAACTCGAAATCGAATGTGACACTTTCGTGCCAAATTTATTTGTTTGGATGCCAACAAAAAACTTTCATGGAGTTTATATTGTACTCAAAAATAGTTATTTTGCCGGTTTTTTTGAAGTTTCACAGATGATTGGATGACGGTTTAACGCAACTCAACCAATGAACCATTTCGTTCAAAAGCAAGAAAATTATTTGATCAAAGTAGTTCAAAAAAGTGTCATTTCGATATTTATTCGATATTTTTTGAGGACAATATAAACATATTGTCCTCAAAAAAAGTTATTATGCCGGTTTTTTGAAGTTTCACAGATGATTGGATGACGGTTTAACGCAACTCAACCAATGAACCATTTCTTTAAAAAACAAGAAAGTTATTTGATCAAAGTAGTTCAAAAAGGTGTCATTTCGATATTTATTCACACACTTTTCAATAAAATTGTTTGAAATTATGGAATTCTATTCAGAAGGTTAGATAAAGAACAATTTTTTTAAACAACCTTATTTTTTAGCGCATTTTTTAAGAACAAAGACATGTTCATTGTTTTTTTTATTTAAACCTGTTATTCTTACGCTATTAAAACTGGTCTGCAAAAGCTACCATTAATCTATTTCTGTTATTTACCAAGGTGAGTCTACCATGTTACGCAGAACCTTGAAAGTTTGTATGATTTTTATGCTGCCAGTTTTGTCGCAACCCCATAGTGATATACCATAGTTCTGGCTGCTTGTAATCTCCTAACGGCTTCGGGCTTCCTCTAATCCTTTTGATCTGATCTGATCATAAGTAATTTTTCCAGTTTCGGTAAGTCGTATGTATATAATAGATAAAGGATGGACCCCAGTACACTGCCCTGTGTGTGGTACACCTGAATTTGTTTCTTTTATTTCTAAATGCTCGTCTTCTTGTTTGGTCCTGAATAATCTGTCGGAAATTTATGATGTTAAATTTTTACGTATTTATGTGGACCCACTTTGTTAAGTCCTTCATGCCAAACCTGACCAAAGGCTTGGGCGACATCCTGAACAGATTTGTTTTTCTTCCAGGACACATCCGTGATTTGGTGTACTTGATCTATTGTTGTGTGTTTTATTATTTAATATGGTCTTGTCTGAAGGATCTCGCGAGTGCTGCAGTTTTCTTCTGGTTCTTCTTTTCTCCTTAGCTATTTATCTTATTTCCATTGGGTAATTTATACCTTCGGTTTTATACTTGACTTCCCTTGTATTATTATATGCTGCTGTCTGTAGGAGTTTGGTGAAGGCTTCAGCTTCGTCTTCTAATTCCTCATTTGTTTTTAAGCTAACATGTAAGTTGATATTGCTGTGTAGTTCCGTTTTCCCAACCTCTGGTTTTATTCACTAGTGCTGGTCGTTTTACCTTTTTATTATTTTCTCACTCAGCGTCATAATAACTGCTGAATGATCAGATTACAGGTCGAAGTTTTCCTCGTGTTCCATGAAGTTTAGTGAAACTTTTCGTAATATGAAGAAGTCAGGTGGCCAATATGTGGGCTTGCCTGCGGTATAATTACATCCTATTTCTTCAACAGCCTTTCTTTGCTCATTAGTTATTACCCTTGGTGATGGTTAGTCGTGAACCCCAATTAACATGTTTGGCGTTTAAGTCAAGGCAATGTTTAAGACAATGTACGGCGTGTGGGGTAGAACATCCCATTCCATCGTTTCCAAGTAGGTTTTGACCGGCACCGCAACATGTGGACGAGCATTATCATGCAGGAGAGTAACTTTTTCGTGTCTGGAGCAGTAGTGGGGCCGCTTTTCCTTAAGTTCTCGACTCAATTGTGTCCGGCAGACAGCCCAATAATGGTTTCATTCTGTTTGAGCAACTCATAATACACGACAACATGCTGATCCTACCAAATACACAACAAAAGTTTTTTTTTCATGAATATTCTTAGCTGTAGATGTTAAAGCATGCCCAGGTGGTCCCCACGATTTCTTGCTTTTTGTATTACCATCACCAGAAATCCCTTTTCTTTATGGCTGGAAAGCAGGGTTTCTCATGTGGAAAATCGGCGTTAAACGTTTCTTGGTGTCAGTTCATATTGAACCCAATTTCCTTGTTTTTGAATCATTCCCGATTATTTTTAACCCATGTGAAATTGATTGTCGGGGCACTCTTAATGTAAGTGCAAGTTCTTCTTGCGTTTAGCACGAATCTTGATCCAACAATGCTTCCAAATCCGCGTCTTCGTACACTTTCGGCCTTCCGTTACGTTCTTTATCTTCGATGTCAAATTCATCGTTCATAATCTTTTGAAACCACTCACGACGACCTCTCTCACTTAAGGCAACCTGACCATATACTTCTACAAGCAATCGATGCGCCTCAGTCTTCTTCAAATTGAAGAAGTAAATCAAAAGTTCCCGCAAATGACGTTTATTCGCCTCAAAACTCGACATTTTCGCACACAAAGAATATAGGTATTATTATACTTGTGGCGCCAAATTTTGTCAAACGGCGGAAACCATATACCATACTATTATACCATATAGATAATCTAATTATCCTTTTTCAATTTTTCTCATTATTTGTAGTAGTATTATGTATGTAGGTATAATGAATGAATCTAAGCTTATACAGTTGTGACTAGTTGTTAGTTTTGGTTATTTTATCTCTGAATTGTTTTCGGATTACTACTGTGGAGTTCTGGTTCCCTGGGGAAATTACGCTGATAAATACCATTTTTAAGCAAGCAGTGGTTATAATTAATTTGTTTCTTCAGTTTTCATTGTTCATTGGTTTCATTTTGTTAGCGCCGCCATTTCGTTTATGTTATATTTTTGCTAATACATAATATAATTTTTTTGTATGATACGGCCCAAGCAAATTTTTAGAAACACAACTATACGTTCAATAGAACAATATACACAGAGGCGGATTTACGAATTCGACGCCCCTAGGCTGGAAATATTTTGCCGCTCCTCATCTACAGTAAATTTCGCTAAAATATTTTATTTTTTCATATGATTTGAATTTGTCTAGATGTCATTTTATCATTTAATCTTTTTAACTCCAACATTTGCCGCCCCCTAAAATTTGTCGCCCTAGGCTATAGCCTTTCTAGCCTTATGGTAAATCCGACTCTGAATATACATACATAGTACATACATAAGGGATGCGGTGCATGAAAATGTGCCTGTAAGTAGGTACACAACCGAACCTAAAATTCTATCCTATACTAGATGGTTGAAAAGGGTCGACATCGTAAATATTTGAATATTTTCTATTATTAATACAACGGGCTTGCTTTTGTAAAAGAATCGTTACTGTTAAATAAAAAAAAAATCGTGACCAGCAAATTCATCCGCCCAAATTACGTTTTCTTTGTAGTTAAGCGCCGCACTAACATAAATTGAGGTTTATTAATGTCGCAACTGGTCGAAAATTTAAATGATTGTCAACGTATGAAGAGGCGAAGTCAAACAGTCCTTTTACTTATTATTTATGACACCATAAATTAACTACACGAGAAATCAAAACGAATAACAATAATTACTTCCTTTATAAATTTTTCACTCGACGTACTTACGGCATAAAAATTGAACAGCCATTTATTGAGTAACAGACGAGTACAAAATATCAAAAATTCATTATGCAAATTGAGTTTCTTAAAAGAAAAACTCCTTAACGAAGCTTAATTTAATTTAAATACTGTGTCCGTCCGACATTATTTTTATTGTTACTTCTCGCCAATTAAACGAATCTGATAACGATATCGAGGCGTATAATGAATTTAAATTTCGTTGTTGCAAACGATAAAATGCTAATAACTTTTGGTTAATATCGCTATTTTCCATTCGACGATCTAATACGTTTTTTAAAAAATAAATATAATAGGAAAAAAAAAATTTAGACCTTCGAAGAATATTCAGTCTCTCACATTCAATATTGAATAACATCAAACAGACCGATTTTTATTCCCTTTGAAAGCGTTTTGGTGATAAAAGATTCACAACAACAAAAAAACGGCATTGAATGTTTGTACTGAAGCGGCACTTCAAATGTACAAACCGCGCGATATCAATGCTATACAAGAATGATGAATGGGGCCCTAATCGTTTATGAAGTTACACTTTTCCTGATAATATCAAATTAGAAAGTAAAATTTGGCTCGAGTTACTTATGAAGTTTTCCGCGATTTTCTTCGTAAAATTGTTTAGAAAAGTAAATTCATTAAGTTACGTATTTAAAATGTATTAATTATAAATCAACCTAGAAATCGACTAACCCACCACGACGATGTTGGTGCTTGAGGGCAAACGTCATTGGCCGTTTTAGAGTGATAATATTAAACGTATTTGAATGTGTCATTCTAAATTCTACAACGTAATTCGTTTCAATCAAATTGACCGCTACGTGAAAGAAAAAAACTGGTTTTGGTGTATGACATTTTCAGATGGCGAACGGACTTTTACTAATTTTATGACGTTCCACACATTTTTTGTAGTGTCAAAATGTACGTAAGCGATTTATTTTTTAAGTCTGTCGGCTTCCATGTAGGTACGCGATCTTTAACTTAAGACAAATGACTTAATTATGAAGGAAAATTGTGATGTTTAAAATACTTCCAAATTCGACACCAACTATTTCAATCGTGTTTCGTAAGGCCGTATCAACCAGATTTGTATCCGCTTGTACATTTTTGCAATAAAGTTGTACTAAGTACATATGGCGAAAAAAGCCCTAATTACATGGTTACGCAATGAAATCTCGAAATGGTATCACGAACAGGACCTAATAGATCAACCTCTCTTCAAATCTTCATTTACATCTTGCAGCTCTCATCCATCCTTTGGAATTGAACTTCATCTTGAAAAGAATTAAAGAATACGTCGCCTCCTTCGGTAAAACCTTATTCATTAAACTTGATAATAAACTTAATGCCCTTGGTTATAAAAAAAACTATAGTAATCAATTTCAATCTAATAACAATTTCTCCGATCACGTGTTCATCCTAGGGTTTTAAATTGAAGTGACTACCAATTCAATGAGAAGGATTTGGCTCTATTGAACAAAGGGTTGAATAAATACAGACCTCCCATTACTTCTAATAATAAAAATATTATTCAAGATATTGCTACCCGTTGTGACACTATTTAGCCCAGTCAATGAAGGTTTTTTGTCGCAACAAATTAGGGGAAAGCTGAATTTTTTATATGTGATACACCGTTATGAGACATGTATTTTCTCAAAAGTCCCCGCCTCTCCCCCTTGTGCTTCTCCCCCAATCACCCCTAACAGCTTACAAATGCACAGTTTCACTAGATTGCTTACAAGTTCTTTAATATTCATCGTAGAGAGTTAATTTTTTTTTTATTTTGTTCCTTAATACCCATAAAAAGTATCTTATTCCTATAAAGTTTTCGTTAAAGTTGATATTAAGGGACCTATAAAACAACAAACACAAAAAAAACGGTTTCTCGAAGCACGTGAATTTACTTTATTACCTATATTTTGGTTGTTAATTAAAATACACAAAAATGGTTCAAATAAAACTTTTAGTGTGTATCTTTAGCTTCAAGTTGATGTGGTTCATTGCTTGTTTAAGTTTATCACTTGCCCTTGAGACGACGTCATGAATAGCGCTTGCACTCAGCTTCAGTGGTTCGACGTATACGCTTAGCCCAGTAAAATGGGAAAATTTGGATGAAATTAATGGTTACAGCTTTGAAAATTTGAAAATAGGCTTATTTTGTGATTCCTTTGAAGTGTTCAAAAGTCCTCATCCGTATCCCCCCTCCGAGAGAAATGGGGGGCGAAAATGTGTCAAAAAAACAGATTATCGTAAATAACTGACAAAGTATCAATTTTATCAAAAACAAAAACGTTAAGAAAGTTGTAGCTGACAAAATTCCGCACATTTTCATGTTTTATTTTTGTCTCTACGACCAATAGGAGCCTAGATAGATTTTTTTAAATGTCGACTGTTTTGCGGCGAAACGTTAACACGTGCGCGCATCGCGCGTATTTCGCTTATATCTCGAGAATGGCCATGCGTATCGCAAAATTTATCAAATAAAAGTTGTAGAGAATTTAATTACGAATAATTTTCTTTTTTAAACGTTTCCGTACGATTAATATTGACAGAGATATAATCATTTAAACCTTTTCTAAGACACAATCGCTGCTCGTTTTGCATAATAAAATCAATAATAAGTCGAAAACTATTGATTCTACGTACTTAGTGCATATAATGAAAGTTGTAGAGAATTAAATGTTGAATCTATATGTATACACGAAATATCATTTTGGTAATCTTTATAAGGCGATGGAGGAAGAAATAATGAAAAATTCTCATTTTCAAGCGTTTCTTTGCAAATAACTATGTTTTGACTACTTGTAGACAGTAAAGTGTAAAAAATTGTTTTGACTTTTCCAAGTATCAGAAGTTATTCTCTGATCATTTCTGAGTAAATTCATCATAGGATCACATTTTGTATACTACCTTTTCTTCGTCTCAAAAGTAGCTACAATTTCTGTAAAAATTAAACGTCTTCAATCGTCAGTTTCTCGTCGCTGTTTACAGAAAAACATACGCGACGAAGTGTTTTTATAGGAAATTTTGTAAGCTTTCAATTAGTTTATATAAAAGTTTGTCGTAAAATAAATGGAAACGAAGATATTTAAGAAAAACTGAATACAAATACGTATACATTTTAGTTAAATTCTGTGAAAATATATAGTTTTTAAAGATATGGCATTTTTAGCGAAAATCGGGATTCTTAATAAAATGTCAATTTTTGAGTATACTTTCAAACAGCTGTAACTAGCGAACTATTTGTCGTACGAACTTCTGCCGAACTCATTTTACAGGTACGTTAATTATCTTTAAAAAACTGTACACTTTACTGTCTACAAGTAGTCAAAACATAGTTATTTGCAAAGAAACGCTTGAAAATGTGAATTTTTCATTATTTCTTCCTCCATCGCCTTATAAAGATTACCAAAATGATATTTCGTGTATACATATAGATTCAACATTTAATTCTCTACAACTTTCATTATATGCACTAAGTATGTAGAATCAATAGTTTTCGACTTATTATTGATTTTATTATGCAAAACGAGCAGCGATTGTGTCTTAGAAAAGGTTTAAATGATTATATCTCCGTCAATATTAATCGTATGGAAACGTTTAAAAAAGAAAATTATTCGTAATTAAATTCTCTACAACTTTTATTTGATGAATTTTGCGATACGCATGGCCATTTTCGAGATATAAGCGAAATACGCGCGATGCGCGCACGTGTTAACGTTTCGCCGCAAAACAGTCGACATTTAAAAAAAATCTATCTCGGCTCCTATTGGTCGTAGAGACAAAAATAAAACATGAAAATGTGCGGAATTTTGTCAGCTACAACTTTCTTAACGTTTTTGTTTTTGATAAAATTGATACTTTTTCAGTTATTTACGAAATCCTATTTTTTTGACACTTTTTCGCCCCCCATTTCTCTCGGAGGGGGGGTACGGATGGGGACTTTTGATCATCACTTCAAAGGGATCACAAAACAAGCCTGTTCCCAAATTTTCAAAGCTATAACCATTAATTTCATCCAAATTTTCCCATTTTACTGCGGGCTAACCGTATACGTCGGACCACTGAAGCGGAGTGCAAGCGCTGTCTATGACGACGTCCCAAGCGCAAGCGATAAACTTAAACAAGCAATGAACCACATCAACTTGAAGCTAAAGATACACACTAAAAGTTTTATTTGAACCATTTCTGTGTATTTTAATTAACAACAAAAATATAGGAAATAATGTAAATTCACGTGCTTCGAGAAACCGTTTTTTTTGTGTTTGTTGTTTTATAGGTCCCTTAATATCAACTTTAACGAAATGTTTATAAGAAAAAGATACTTTTTATGGGTATTAAGGAACAAAATAAAAAAAAAATTAATTCTCTACGATGAATATTAAAGAGCTTGTAAGCAATCTAGTGAAATTATGCATTTGTAAGCTGTTAGGGGTGATTGGGGGAGAAGCACAAGGGGGAGAGGCGGGGACTTTTGAGAAAATACATGTCTCACAACGGTGTATCACATATAAAAAATTCAGCTTTCCCCTAATTTGTTGCGACAAATGACACTTTTCGGCCTTTATTGACTGGGCTAATTATTTACTCTCTTTCCCCTTAGGAACCTAATATTATTAAATCTGAAATTTACAAATCACTCAAAACTTATCAATCTAATAATCTCACTAAATCTAAATTAAGTCAAGGTTAGTTCGGTTTTTCCACTTCCTTTAAAAATATATCCAAATTGTTCAGTAGTCCCAAATGCACTAAGGCCGATAAGGGTAGGTAATTGTATGGTGATATTGAATAAGCGTGATTATATTTCGAAGGTTAATGATTTCATTGATAATTCCAGTTTTGCTACATTGAAGATTAATCCTACAAACAATTTTAATAAAAAAGTCCGTCATCAAGTTTATTCTCATTCTTTCATTTAACATTAATTATAAATCCCTGCTTATTATGAATCCCCGTCGCCGTGGCTTGCCAAAATCATAAACCTACCATCCCCATTCGACCTGTTGTCAGTTTCCTAAACACCCCTGCCTCTAAACTTACCTCTTGGCTTAATTATTTCCTCAAAACCCACATCACTCTACGTCTACAACCCAATTATTCTATCAAAAATTCGGTGGATTTAACTACTAAACTTAATTCTATTGATCTTCCTAATACTTTTTCCATGGTGTCCTTTGACGTTACGAATCTGTTCCCCAGCACCCCTTCAAAAGATTGTATTAACATCATTTCTGAATATCTCCATTACTCAGACTTGCCTGATTCTCAAGTTAATTGTATTCTCACCTTACTCAATCTCAGTGTTCAGCAATTTTTTTTCCTTTTTAATAATAATAACTGCCATTCTCAAATCGAAGGCCTAACCATGGGGTCCAACCTCTCTCCCACTTTGTCGGAAATTTTTAAGAACAACCTTGAAACTTCCCATATTACTACTTCTAAATTTTTTAAAGACCACATTATCTTTTGGGGGAAATATGTGGATGACATTATTTGTATTCATACAGCTGACGACGATAACATCAATTCCTTTTTAATTTTTCTTAATCATATTCACCAGAACCATTAAATTTACCTCAGAAGAAAGAAATTAACAATTAATTACCCTTTCTGGATGTGTTACCTAACCCTTTCTCCCACAAAATAGCTGGTCTCAATTCACTTGTTAGAAGAATGATTTCCATCCCCTTGTGCCCTAATAATTTTCAACAAGGACTTAACATTATAACACAAATTGCTTTCAACAATGGTTACCCTACTTATTTTGTCAACAATTTGTTACATAAAATCAAAAGTTCCCTTAATTCCACTAACCAACTTGATCTACCGGTCCCTTATGTTTGTCACGAACCTTTCTTATAAATTGAAGAATATAATATAGGTATAGAAGGCACAACATGCACATTTCCTTTTCTAACATCCACACTCTTAGTAGGTACCACTTTAGTTAAAAACAAAGACTCTATTAAGATCTTAGAAAAATCTGGTATTTATAAATTACTTTGTCAATCATGTCCTTTCTACATTGGCCAGACCGGTAGATCGGTTCAAGGAACAATTTCATTCAATAAAGACCAAAAATCCGCTTTCGCCGATCACATCCTATCCACGGGTCACTCCTTTAATCCTAATACCGATTTTGATATTATAAATGTGTGCAACAACCAGTCAGGTTTCGAAACATGTCGCTTTATCTAATTGATACTTGTCCCATTAATTTAATTTTGTTCATCTACGTTTAAGGTTACATAACGAGGTCGATCAAATTATACAATTTTCAGAATTTCTTTTCTTTTAGTTTGCATCGCTAACAGCTTCAGTACTTCGGTACTTACTTTATAAAAAACATAAACCTCTCATCTTTTCACTAAATCATTGGCTAAGGGGAGGTTGTGGTTGTTTGATTTATTTATACCGAACCCCTTTGTGATTACCTGACCATCATTATGAGTTCATATGATGAAGGGACACTCTTGGTTCGCCTGATTCCCCAATCATTCAATAATAAAAGAATAATTCGTTAATTTGCACAGTTGTACTGATTTCGACAAAGACATTGGAGCAACATTATTTGCTGTTTTTGTACAGTATTTCTTAACCTCACCAGGTATCATAAAATAGCGTCTCTTCTCTCGATTATAGTAATTGACGAGCTTTTCCGATTTTTAGATCATGCCAATGATACATTGGTCATCAAGAAGTGAGTATGAACCGAAAGTTAAACACAATCAAACAGTTAGCACAAATCAGTTCAGTACGAATGACCTGAAGTAATAGCAGACAGTTACACACCTCATGGTGGCAAATGTAACTTGAACAATTTTTTTGCAATCAATGATGAGACTCGGATCAATACCCGAGATTGTAATGAACAAATGACGGCCATAAAAACCTCAACGCATTCATAATGTATCGTATCGCTATGAAGAAATGAAGATGAGGGGAGAAACCATCTGATTTGTGCTATAATCTTCCTGAAAAGTTGAGCCAACGAACTGTGGCAATGCCGAGAACAAATAGTTTTGTTGGTAAGAGAGATATTGGATATAGTTTCCTATAACGAAAAAGGAAGAAATAAAAAAAGTTTTCCGAACAGGAAGTGACTATGGGCGAGAATATTGGGAAATCATACAGCAGGATATTTCTAAAACAAGCAAACAAAATATGAAGCATAACAAACAAAATATAATGGTAGATAGGATGACACATATCGAGACTGTCCCGCTTTTCCTTCTTCTACTCTCTAAAACCTCCTCCATCCATTTTTTCCCCTTTCCATCCTCTCCCAGCACCTCTCTCCCACCTCCCTTCTGCTTCCTTAGCGTTCCCCTTCTTTGACTCCACATTAGCCTTCCTCTTTCCTCATCCCAGTCGTACCTGTTTTCTTTTACCCTTATCTTTCTGTACCTCATCCTCACTCTCTCTCTTTTGCAATCTTTCTTAATTCTCCTTGTACGCATCTTTCTTCTATCGTCAGATCATCTTCAATTATTTGAGTTTCTCAAGCTTCCCTTTACCTCGCGCCTATCATCCCAACTGCTCAACTTCGCCACTACTAGTTCCTTTTCTGTCCTCTTATTCACCGTCCATACTTCTTTAACGTTTACCCTCACTCCAATTTGTACCGTATAAACCCTTCCAGTTCCTTCTCCGGTTCTGTCATTTTGCTTCCTCTCACAACTATATTATTTTTTTCTTCTAATTCTTTAATTTTTTCATCTCCCTCTTTATTTGTACTATCTCCCCCTTTATCTCTAACTGCTCCTTACTCCATTCTTTCTCTTTCTTCCCGTACTATTTCTTCATTTGTTTTACCTCCTCTCTCAGTCTTTTACTTTCATCGTTGTTTTCCTTGATTTCTTTTCTCATCTCCATCAACTCCGTCTTATTTCGTTCTTCATGCTCTCCAGCATACTTAGTACTTTATCCATCTCCTCTCCTATCTCAATTTCCCCTCTACTTCCACCTCCCCTTTGTGGAGATCTCCTTGTCACCTTACTTCTCTTGAACAATTCCACTTTGCACCTGAACTAAGAAACTCTCTATTTGGTAAAGGAAAACTTAACAATCGGAAGTGGAAAAAAAACTCAGATGTGGCACAATAGTTCAATGATAATAAAACTACCCACTCATTAATGCATTCGGTTAACTTAATCACGTTCAGTCTGTTTTTCCCCAACAGAATTAACTCCAACAATAAAATGGAGTGCATTTGAGGGCAACTTAAAATTCTCTCATCATGGTGTGAATTTTCACTATTTTCTCCTCAGTTTTCTCTCTCCATCATGCAGAATGAAGAATTATTCTGCCAATACGGCGTGTCAATATCAGACTGCCCCTTTTATCTTTATCGCTTTTTAATGTAGATATAGGTTATTGGTATTCCAAAATTTTGAAAAATGCTCCAGTATGAAATATATTGGTGAAACGCAAATACATGGAGGAATGCAATGGTGGACCGTGGTTGGAACTTTCATGGGGGGAAAAGAGAATGAGACGTGTAGCTATTTAATTGTTGTATGTATCGCTATGGCCCACAGTACTTCATTGATTGATTAATTTGAAACAAAACAATCCGGGGGCTAAATTGCATGGATACTAATAAATTAAATTATCAGTTGTAGATCTTCTCTAACTCATGCACGTCCAGGCGACTACTTTTTTATTGCATATCCATTGGTCATGAAGCGCTTGTACTTCCAGAGTGACCAGTCCATCATACTTTTGTGGGTCCTTTCTTCTTTGTGTTTCAGAAAAAGAGACCACATTTCTCTTGAACTTACCTGGTGTCAGGAGTCCTCTTTCTTTCTGATCTTTGTAATCTTTTAACGTTTCTCTCAGTTGTTTTTCTTCATGCCCTCTATTAACCTTTTGCGCCGCTCTTTTTTGATAGCACAAATCATTCTTTTAGCTTTCTGAACTAAGGCCTGATTCATACTGGTACTCACAGTACCACGGACTTTGTTCTGTTTTTGAATAAATGTGGTAAACATGTGCAATGTTACCATGTGGTATTTTTATTTTTTGTCGACTAGTAGATACATAAATGGAAAGTTTCTTCAACCCAAAATATTCAGATGCAAAACTTATTGATGGAATGACTTTCGAGACAGATATCAATTTACGAATTGTTCATTCCAAAAATACTTGTAGTATCTTACTTTGTGCGATCTTGGTGATCTACTAAGTCATCTTATAAATCTTTATTCCCAGCAAAAATTTTCGTACACTTACTTCCATTTTTGAAATTTCTGGGTTCTGACTAGAGGCGTGCTTTTCGTATATGATATATTTTTTTCATCTTTATACGTTGACATATTGTAGTGCCAACCCTTGCTAAAATGAAACGGTGTATATAGTTTTTTGGGAAGAGTAGATGATACTTCCATTCATTATTGTTTGAGCTTACCCATTTGGTAAAATATTGAAAGAATTTGCAACTTAAAACTACTTTTCGAAAGATGCCATTCCTAAGATAAGAAAATGAAGCCATTAAGAAACTACTTTAATGAAGCATTTAAAGAAATTATAAATTAATGTATAAAATAAACATGAGAAGAAGTATAAAACTTGCAAAGCAATTAATTATTTTATGGTTTTATTTTCGTTAATATTAGGTAGTGTTAATGAATCATCGGATATCTCTTTGAGTTACCAACTACGCCGATTATCACTATTACTTGTCAAGCGAATTTACAGCGGGTTCAAAATTCGCAAAGAATTGCTTCTTGTCTTGTTATTAAAATATTCCACAGGCGTTGGTAAGTAAGATTAACTGTAACTAAAATGACCTGGTTAATTTTTACTCATTATGCAAAATTTTGAGTTATGCCTTCGTACCAAGAGCTTACATATACATTTATTGGATTGGCTTTAACGACCAAAATCCGTTCTAATTAAAAATAAATTCTAAACGATCAAAAATACTCGGACTGTCTAATTAAACATTGAATGTTATACGAGGATCTGTACTTGGATATGTTAAGGTAAGTCCAGATCTTTCAATTAGGAGAAGGTTGAAGGTCCGGTCTTTTTTTTATGAACATCACCTTGTCTTCCAAAGATTTTTTTTACTATTAAGAAAAAGGTGAGATCGAATCAAATGGAACCGAGACCACGTGATCTGCTATTGTTCAATAAAGTAATCAAAATCTGAATGGTCCAATTAAAAAATCGTGGAAAAATGCCCTGTTCAGTGTATTCCCGCCAACTTCCAATCGTGGAATCTCCTAAAAGTATGGATTACAGCGATATTCCCGTCTGATGTGCTGCGTAAATTGTTTGAGCATCTCGTTGCTAAGAAACTCATTCCTTGATCGTTCTTGGCAGTATACTTTTGGTTCTTTTTGGTATAGCGGATCCTAGGAACACTTTGCAAGGTTTCCAAGGCGTTGGAAACTTAGTTATGGATGACATTTAAGTAAGTAAAATAGTTAGTGACAGTTTTCAATGAAATCCAGATAAACAGATTTTAACATTCCATCCACGTTATGGAGCAGTTTCCAGTCTGCACGAATATTAAATTGAAATTGGAAAATGGTGCCAAAATTTATTCAAAGAAAACAGTAACGGAACATAACGGAATGGATAAAGAAAATATTAGGATTTGTTGTGGAATTTTAACAAGGTTAAGTGAATTGTGAACTTGTGCTGTGTCTTCCAGCTTATAAACTGCGGTATCTTTGTATTTGAAAATTTTCTAATTTTTCTCCACAGTAGTAGAACGCAAAATTGATTTCAAGCTCTGTAAAATCTGGAAAACTGCAAAACTCTGCAAAAAAGGTCATTTTTCGCATATTGAGTTTTTCTCATGTTCTTTTCCGTATACCTATTGTATTTACAAACTAGTACAAAACACTGTCGCTTGCTTCAAAACTACCTTGAACATTGTTGCTCATCGATTAAGAACTGGATTATTTTTATGCAGGAACCTATCCAAACGCTTTTGAACAGTGTGTTGCTGAAAAATCATACTATTCAGGAAAATTTTGGGGATCGTGTTTGTGTAACATTGTCTTTAGAAGTACGTAAGCATAAGAAAATATGATACTGTCACATTGCCACAAACTCTTTATACAATTACATCAGTTTGTATTTGAAAAATTCTAACACACTTCAATATATGCACCAAAACACCGTTTTGGCACAATCCCATGAAGGCTCGTGACTTTTCAGAAGGTGGGACTTCTTGGGACTATAAAATGATATTTGTATAAATAGAGCAACGTGTGCATTTATTTGCACCTTTCCGATAACAAACTGACAAAAAAAACAGAAAGTGCAAAATTTCATCTAAATAAGGGAAGCCAAAATGTTTTCAAGTTCTCAATCTCAAAGTATTTTTTTATTTTGCCGCATTCAAAATATGGTAAAAAGTGGAGTAGAGCTCAGATAATGCACCAGAAAGTATTTTAAACGGCTTTTATTGAGTCGATTAGCTCTGGAGTAATCTTCAGCTCTTTTTTTTTCGTAACAAATTCCCAAGTTGATTGTTACTATTTTTCAAGATTGCGTTTTTTGCCTTTTGATTGGAGCGAACAAAACAAATATCTGCCAACTTCGTATGAATGTAGTTTGTTCTCACATTCTTACAGTATGGAAAGAACCTCCTCCTCGTTTCGAAAACCGCTATACTTTACGCGGAGCTGTAGGTACCTACATATTTGCAGACAGTACACTACACTTGCCAATTAATTAATTTGCAAGGAAAATAACTTCATGCATTGTTTATTTATAAACATAGCAAAGTTTACGCAGTTAGATTTTGATTACTTTCCGTTTTCTTTATTTAACGTTTTCAGAAAAGCAAGACCATAAGACTATTTCAGACCTTTTTAAGGCGACCATTTTGTTATAGTTTAGTAAGCTCAGACACAGACTTTTTCGGACCTAAATGATGATTGCGCTGAGGCTGAATACTGTAGGAAGTACTATTTAATGGGGTAGGGACCGTTTTGCTCCCATCGTTTTACTCCCGCTGTTTCGCTCCAGGCGCCGCCGTCTGACCCCCGACCGTTTCGTCCCTTGTTATACAGTAGGTCTATTTTTTCATTAAGTAGGAATAGGAATAATAATAGTAATATCAAGGGGTGAACAATTATCAATCAAATTCCACATATATGTATTGACCGATCATTATAGTATATTTCTAAGGAAAGCTATCACAGTTGTAATGAGCGGTACAAAGGTGGTTAAAACCTTCAGGTTTGTTACGGCAACAAATGATTGGTACCGTAATCAGGAAAAATGCAATTACTCGATAAGCTCAGTTATAAGGGGCAATCTAATGGGCGTGGGAATAATGAGTATAGAATTTAAATTTATAGTAAGTTATAGTTAACAAATATAGTCAAATACCTTTTAGGGCCCCACGTTGGGCGCCAAAAATCGTGTTAGAGTAACGGAAAGAGAGGCCCGCACGTTGAGGCGCCAAAAATCGTGTTACGGCAACAAATGATTGGTACCGTAATCAGGAAAAATGCAATGACTCGATAAGCTCAGTTATAAGGGGCAATCTAATGGGCGTGGGAATAATGAGTATAGAATTTAAATTTATAGTAAGTTATAGTTAACAAATATAGTCAAATACCTTTTAGGGCGCCACGATAGTTCTTTAGTAAAGACAAGCTGGTAATCAGAACTACGAAGAGCTTAGCAGCTTATAATAATAATAACAGAGATATGATTTCTGAAAGAGAAAGTGGGTATTCGATAAAGAAATACACTAAAATAATGATAGTGGTGGTTATAATGAATCAAAACAAAATAACATTGACACAATCGGAACAAATTTTACAAAACAAATCTTCACAGGAGTGAAGCAGTAAAGGGGGTTTAACTTTTACCTTGCAGGGAATGAAGTTTACATATTACAACAATGTACAATTAATAACACAAAAATAATACACATAAATATATCAGCAACCGTCTCGGTAGCTGTACATAAGTCAGTACGTAGTAGTTGTCATTAAACAACGCTTACCAAAAACACATCCGATTATCGCCGTTGCGCAACGTCAATATCGCTGAGTTATCTAAACAGAAAGGTTGATTAACAAGAAAAATTAATAGGGCTGCGACAAGCAGACCGACTGAAAGTAATAATTACCGACTTTGGTCAGTACTCGTTCCGAGAGTTGATATGTAAAAATAATAGCAATTAGCTTTTAAACTTTAACTTTAGCAAATTAAATCTTCAAGGTAAAAGATAATACACAAATAATAAAAGTAATTTTTAAAGTAACGAACAAAGTTAATGCAAAATTAATTGAGTAGTAAACAAAATGAATAAATTAAATGTTTTAAATTGAAGCAAAAATATGAAATGTGATTACGTAATTTAGTATAATCAAATTTTACAATAAACAGTAACAAAATTCAGGTAAAGTTCAGCAAGAAATGTAAGGTTAATAATTCAAATAACTTATCAATCTTATTTTCAGAAGTTGACACAAGATGGCACAGGATGGCAGCCTGTAATTTCCAAAATAAATCAATTTCTTCACACAGGAATAATTAAAGATGATTTGGTGAACAGCAAATATGTAGTTTGGCAGCAAAATAACCATCGATGTTCAATAGCAACGGATCAGCAATAATTTCGAGTAAAGTTGACATCAATTTTCTAACAAAATGGTGGTAACCAAAAGTAAGATGTACTCCAAAAGTAAACGGGGTAGGAAACGCTAGGACAAATAATATAAATTACTGTCGAGGAATTTAAGAATGACACGGTAATTGTTACAAAAGAATTTTCTACATACCTCAAGGAAATTAATCCTAGAGCGTGGACACTTTTAACGTAGCGGTACTAATGCAAAAAGACGTAATATCACGTTTTAATGGTACTTAGAATAAGCAGATGATTCTAAATAATCACTATTTGTGGAAAACTTTCACTTATAGACGATTAATATCGATATGAGAAACTTGTGAAATTTCCGTAGCACTTAGTAACGTTTGTTAGGAAGTAGAATAGAAAAGGATCCGCGGTTGAAAATCGAGTTGCTATTTATATCAGCACGGAGATATTCCCTAGTGAAGTGCTTGTTCCGTTTTTAAGATGAAATATTTTATTTAGTTAGCCGAGGATCAGCCAATCAGAAACTAAATGACTACATTGACAGCCAATAGAATAATTTACAGTACAGCGATATCAGTTGTTTTCGTTGCCGAGTAGAAAAGCTGTAAGGGAACCAACGAAGCCGAAGTGGTTAGAGATAACGCTTCGCGTAGAATAGAGCAAATGCGGAGGAAAAGTAGTACCAAAAGTATTGAAAGTGGACTCTATTAGCAAAACATTGAATTAAGAGATTGTAATCTGTAATTCTGATAGAGAAATCGATAAGATTGATTCTTGCGAACTAAGCCAATAAACGAGGAACGTAACAGGTTCGTCATTAATTGATTTTGGAAAAATACTTTATCTATTATTGTTTTATTGATACTTCAGTATATTGGTCGCGGTGAAACGGTATAGGGCCCAAACATCCCGGGGCGAAACGGCGGCGACTAAATAGTGGGGGCTAAAAAACAAATAAAACTAAGGAACGGCCTTTACTAATTTTTGTAAGTACCAAAAATTGACTCAAAATTTTAAAACTAAACGAGCCTAAGCATTTTTTAATCAGACCATGTTTTTTCAGAAAAATCATGAAAATAATTCATAACTTACGAACGCTAAATTTAAAACAAAAAACAAAAATATGAACATAGAGCATTTTAAGAGAGCAATCGGAATATGACATCAAATATAGGGTGTTCCATTTAAAAAAACAGGCCGGCACGGAGCCACGATTATTCGAAGCACTCTGTATGTTTTGTAAATATTTTACAAATATGCAATGGTTCGTATCCTACAACTTTTATTTGAGACATTTTTTAATCCGTATGATATTGAATGAAATATTGGACTTCCTCGCACTAGTGGGCTACCCTGTATAATCAGTTTCCACGTTTACCCAAAATGGGTGTAAGGACATTTAACTACACTACATTTTCAAATAGTTACTGTATACTATTCCTTACAGTTTTTATTTCTCCTGTTTCATTCAGTTCTTGTATTAACTTCTTCCAACTCTTTCTGTCTTCCCGTAACTTCTTCGCCTCCTCCCACGTTTTTCATTTCTTCGTTAGTATCCTTCCAATTATTTTGTCCCACGTTTGCTTTGATCTTCCTCGTCGTTTCATCTTACCAACCATTCTTGCTGCCCAGATCCGTTTGGTTTGAGTTTTACTCTCCATTCTTCGCAGGTGTCTCCACCATCCTAGTTGCCTTCGTTCAATGTGTTCTTCTACCGATTCAATATTTAGTTCTTCTCGTATTTCCTTGCTCCTCAATCTATCTCTTTTGGATACTCCTCAAATATTTCATTGTTATCTTTTCCAATCGTACTGGTCACCTCTATTCCCTGATTTCCTGTCTCTTCTATGGTTACTCCTAAGTATTGGAAACGGCTTACTTGTTCTATGTGTTCTTCGTCAACCATAACTCTGATTTCCTTTCTTTGTCTCGATATTACCATTGTTGTGAGTCATTCTCACTTCCCGTTATTAACACAATATCATCAACGCAAAGACACATTTGAAGATGTCTACCATTTCAAGATTTCAGTAGCCTACGTATAACGGTTTTGATTTTATTTTTGCACTTTTGATTATTTGGTCCATGAATATAATAAATAACAGTGGGCTTAAATTGCCTCCTTGTGTGACCCCCCTTCTTTCATATAAAATGTTTCTGATTCCGCAATCTTCCATTTTTTTTTTATTTCGCCATTTTTATTTATTTATGTTACTCTATTATTATTTACTGTTTATTTTCTGTATGTCCTTTTTAGTACACTTATTCAATTTATATCATCTTTCTCCTTCAATAAATGTCCTTTATTATTATTATTATTATTGTGTACTTCGATTGTTATCGATACTCAGGCCAAGCCTGGTTAACTAATCGCACGGATCGAAATCAAGTAACGATTAGTCCTATTAATACATATATCTATACAATATAAATTTGAAGTTGCTGTTAAAAAGTGAACATACTAAATACTATACACATATTATGTTCATTAAATTAAATGACGTTGATAAAACCAACGCTGATCACATTTTAGATAATGTATTTGTTTGAGAAGCCTCGGTGTATTTGATCCCAATTTGTAAAAGCCACGTCCCGTCGACCCTCTTTCCGCGAAGGCATTAACATGAACGCAGCGTCGCGCATCAATAACAAAAAGAGATCCTATATTCCTAGGCTTCTCCGTTGGCGTCACTTATTCGTGACTTAGTGACTTTTTATAGAAAAGAAAAAATGAACATAATATGTATATTTTGAAAAAGTGTTATGGTTATTGTGTAAGCGTTTTTTGTTGTTTAGCTCGACGCATAGGTTGCACTCGAGTGGGTAATGTGTTGTTTGTGTTTTGTGTTAATTGCGAATTCTGATACTGTGAGTATATTGTGTGATTACGTTTGAGTGCATGAGAACGAGTCAGAGGTGTTACATGAGTGATTGTTGAAGTGTTGTGTGTTGGTAATGGACTTTCTATAATGTTATGTTGTGTATGCAACAGAGTTTCAATTTGTGAAGGGAGGATTGAGTGTTGTGTTTCATTTTGTGTTTGAATGGTATTAGTTGAAAGTGTGTGATGTGGTTCTGAGTGATGTGCGGTATCTTCCGTTATGTTTAGAAATTTTCTAACTATGTGGCAAGTGTTGATAATGACTGCTATTATTATTATTATTATTATTATTATTATTATTATTATTATTATTACTATGTTTCTTATATTTCGGTACAGGCACTTACATCATTTTTTCTTTTAAGGCTTCCCATTTTTTTTTTGGGGACACGATCGAACGTCTTCTCCATATCAATGAATGTTAGGTACCTACGCAGTTCTTGATCTTGGCCATATTCTGCTGATAATTTCTTTAATTGAAAACACGTGATCCTGTAGGGTAGGCTCTTCCTCTCCCTTTCCTAAAATCGCTTTGCGCTTGTGCTAACGTCTGTTCCACTTCTTCCCTTAGTCTTTTTTCTATTACTTTTTCGACTTAACACTGCTTTACCACTTCAAAAGTTTCCTCAAATAACATTGATTTTAGAGTAGTTTGTCCGAATGAACTTTCATAGCATGAAATGTTTCCACTTTATCACTTCATTTTTTGAGATTTCCAAAAGTCAAAGGGTAAATTGGTTTCGATGACCAATTTTGTTGAGCAAAAGTGACTCTAGTTTTCTGTGTGACCTTAAACTTACTGACTTACTGACTTACAATCAACCAGTACGTAAATTACATGGTGTCCTGAAAGCTTGGATAGTTTTAATTACAGGCTGATCATGAAACTTAATGAGTCTTGATTTGAAGTCCGAGACAAACCACATGTGAACAGATTTGTAGGTATATTTGCTGAAAATGTAAGGCGTTCTCGTGAACCAGATGCATAATTGGCGTGATTATATGAAAGGCACTTTCATAAATGAAAGGGTACATAAATTAGGCGACATATTCATGTTGAACAAAAATAATCCTAGCCCTTAACCGTGTCACATAAGAACGACTTATGGTTATTATTATCTTTATTGCATTTGCAATAGTTTTAATACTGTTGTCATACTTAACGGTGGGTGGTTTTTGATGATCTACCATGTAAATCAACGTGTACGTGGACCTTCGTGCATTAAAAATTTAAAAACATGCTTCAAGATCGAGCTTATTTGCTTTTCAGACTTCGACTGGTGCATTTGCAAAATATAAAAGCAATAAATTGAAGTAATAATAAACGTCTGATTTCGCTAACGAGAGACCGGGTTGTGAATGGATGGATGAATGAATTTCGAGTTAAATGCTTTCGACACGCACATGCACTCTTCACATGCAAATTGCATAAATAAATTCGATCATCATCTTTTTCCTTATTTTAATAGGTATAATTTGCGTGCAAACTTTTATGTCGAAACGAAACGGCAATTTTTTTTGCAATATTTTTACCATTCACTTACTTAATAGAGTTATAAATCTAGAAATTAAAGGGTAGTGGTTCGTGTACACTTAAACATATGCTATTTTCTTCACGCCCCTTTAACGCAACCCCAACACGAGAAATTAAAAGCTGAGAAACCGTGTGCTAATTGCAATATTGAGCACGTGACGTCATTCTTTGATCTATTAGGTACCCACCCCAAAAGGACTGTATGTCAATTACGTCGAAATTTATTTGGGAGATATTGGCGAAAATCTCCCACAGCATTACTCACTACTAAGAGTGCAAGTTCCCATCGTCTAACAAGTATAGAAATGCAGTTATGGGATGTCTAAGCATGTTTGACTTGGGGGCTAAAGGGAGTTTTTAATACTATAATGGTGTGAGGGTGAAATGTCGTGCGTGATTTGACAGATAGTGAGGGGCGTTTTTTTATTAAGTGCATTTTTTTTAAGTTAGGAATTTATTTAATGACTCACGCGGCCGCGAAATACTGTTTATTTTACTAATGATCCATTTTTATTTCAGATTGTGCCGCTTCAACATTCCCCAACTCATTCCAATCGATGCAGGCGAAAGTAATCAACTGTTAGTTCAAATACGTTGGAATAAACTTTCGAAATTATGTGTAGTGAAAAATCGGACACAATGACGTGTTTTTTACTAATAATCTTAGTGACAGTAGCATCGACTTTCGGTGAAAATTCCATAATATCCTCCAGCCACTCGGACATGTCCGAAAGCGAAGGACGATGCGAGGAGATTACGATACCCATGTGTCGCGGAATCGGTTACAACCAAACCCGAATGCCAAACGAATTAAATCACGACAATCAAGAAGAAGCGGGATTAGAAGTACATCAATTTTGGCCTCTGGTAGAAATTAAATGTTCGCCCGACTTAAGATTCTTCCTTTGCTCAATGTACGCACCTATTTGCTTAAAAGACTACTTAAAACCTCTTCCACCGTGCCAAAACTTATGTAAGCGAGCCCGAGATGGATGTGAACCCCTTATGCAACAATACGGATTTAAATGGCCCGAACGAATGGAATGCGAGCAATTTCCAATTTACGGAGCTTCGCAAGAAGTACTATGCATGGATCAGAACAAAAACGAAGCAACACACAAACCGTCATCTTCATTTAAAACATCGACAACTAGGCCAAAACACAATAAGGTTTGTAAAAATTCAAAAAACTGCGCAGATCCTCCAGGAGAAAAAATAAAACCACCACCCCGAGGACGGGATTGCAATTGCACGTGTCAAAATCCACTAGTTCTCCTGGAGAACACACCCCACTTCAACAAAAGCATAAGCGTGGTGGGCGTCGAAAATTGTGCGTTCCCATGCAAGGAGACGTTCTTCAAACCGGACGAAAAAGAATTCGCCACCGTATGGATAACTCTGTGGTCGAGCCTGTGCGCCGCATCCACTCTAATGACACTAACCACGTTCCTAATAGAGACTGAGCGTTTCAAATATCCCGAACGACCAATCGTATTTCTATCGGCCTGTTACTTCTTGGTCTCTATGGGATATTTAGTTCGAGTTGGACTAGGACATAAAGAAGTTGCGTGCGATGACCAAATTATACGTTATTCTTCCACGGGGACCAACGCGTGTACCTTAGTATTTCTATTGGTCTATTATTTCGGAATGGCCTCGTCGATATGGTGGGTTGTCTTGTCCTTCACATGGTTTTTAGCCGCTGGGTTAAAATGGGGCAACGAAGCCATCGCCAATTACTCACACTACTTCCATTTATCCGCCTGGATGATTCCCACTATACAAACCGTAAGCGTTTTGTTATCGGGTGCCGTCGACGGAGATCCAATTTCGGGTATTTGCTACGTTGGAAATATGAACATGGATAATTTACGCGTGTTTGTGTTGGCGCCACTACTATGCTACTTAGTTTTGGGAACGACTTTCCTCTTCGCCGGATTTGTGTCTCTCTTCCGAATACGTAACGTAATCAAAAAACAAGGAGATGGTGGCTCAAAGGCTGATAAATTAGAGAAACTGATGATAAGAATTGGAATATTCAGCGTTCTTTATACTGTTCCTGCTACGATAGTAATAGCTTGTTATCTGTACGAATGTGCGTTTCACGATGAGTGGTTAAAGCATTTGGCTTGTCCTTGTATGAATAGCATTTTATCGGGTGGTCGTCCCAAAGAAGGTCCGTTATATTCTGTAGTCATGCTGAAATATTTTATGGCTTTGGCTGTTGGAATTACGTCAGGAGTGTGGATTTGGTCGGGAAAAACTGTTGATTCGTGGAAACGATTGTGGAGGAGACTCGTTGGACATCCAGATAGGACGGGGGCCGCCGCGGTGTTGATAAAAACGCGTCCTGGCAAACCACCACCTCAGTATCTCGTTGCAGGACCGGGTAGTGCTTCGCTTCTTGCTCCAACCGGTAGCGTGGCTTCTGCCAGTCAACATCACTTACATCATCACGTACTCAAGCAGCCCCCCTTAAGTCACGTATGACAGCCAGGCGATGGGGCCACACCTGTAGTTGTAACTCATCAAGCTCCCGGTTCCGGGCCTTCATTGAGCAACTATGGGCCTATTTGAGTGACCGCCTGGGCCCCTCGCCACTCGGTCACAGCTCTCTAGTCTAAAGGTGCCATCTAATTAGTTGTTTTATATTTGGTGGACACATTGTTTAATAAATTACTCAGTTTGTGTATAACAGGACTTATTTAAATGGAAATAATAGATATTTTTGACTATAATTTTATTAAAGTTGTACCTACTCATCATTTGAAAGTTATATTGGACGTTTCAAATCCTTAACTTACATAGATCTTATGTAAATATGTTTCTTGTTGTGTCTATTTACCTCAACTATGATTGATTACCTCGTAAAATTAGAGGGATTATATTAATTACGCGCACTTGCATCTGGTAATTTTCTATGATACAAAAAAAAATGTGAGAAAAAAATATACGTAAATATTTTAATGGGAAAATAGGCAAATAATAAATCGATGTGATTTGCATGTCTTTAGATAGAATGATTGTGGATTAAATGCTAGAATGTAAAGTTGAAAGATGCCCTGAAGACTTAAAAATCCACGTGCCATAGTCGTTTTATATTTATTGATAGTGCAGACAGGGACCATTTTTTGTGATTTACATTTTAGCACTTAATTGAAAGAGCGTTTTATGATTCCTAATATACTTCTTGTATAAATCCTAATATATTCTTGTAGGGGTAATATAGATGTAAGTTTTTTATATGGAATATTTATTAATCCACCCAGATATCTTTTGTACTTTATTTGTGTATAACCAAACTTTTTTGTATATACATTTTTATATATATTATATAATGTGGAAACTGCAAAGCGTGATGTCATAAGCATAAGTAAAAAATAGTTTTAAAAATAAAAAATGACCCGTGATAATATTGTATCCAAAGTAAGTATGCTTTATAAAGAATTTTTGTACTATAGGAACATATCACATTATTAAGGCACAAAATTTATTATTTAAATATGCATCATTTTCTTAATTTTTTTCTAAAATATGCCTGAAATCGCATTACGTTATTTG